>CAJNDT010006047.1:1233552-1388867 GCA_905221615.1 Symbiodinium sp. CCMP2592
TCTGCGTTGCCCGAGCAATATCTGTTGGCGGAGCACTATGCGAGGTGGAACCTGCTGGGCTTCGAATGGAATTTCGAAGTCGGTTGCTCTGTCGCCTATGACTCGGACACTGGAGTCGTCAGCGAGGTGACGGCGAACCATCCCTGGGGTGCCGTTTCCTTGCAAGATGTGAAGGTGTTTCATTTCAGCGGCACGGATTTGCAGCCGTGGTGGTTTCTTCATGTGGCACCGGCGGAGGCCGGCTGCATCCTTGGAGAAATGTATAGCCATCGGGATCCGCGGGGGCTGCTTTCCTCGGCGGTTGCGGAGTGGTTACTTGCTGTCAGTGAGCTTCTGGAGACCTCCGAACGAGAGGGCGACTGTTATTTCGTGGATGTGTACCGCACGCAGCGTGAGATAGCCGGAAGCTGGGGGGAAGGGTGCGCTAGGTGCCATTGGTGCAGTCACATTTTGCTGAAAGCAACCCGTGGTGGCATTTGTGAGAATTGCCAGATCGAGAATTTGCAAGCGCGCAGTGTTGTGCGACTCGAATCCAAGAGCCGGCGCACGTGCAAGTAGGAGCGGGTTCGCACTTTGAACTAGATGCCCGCGGTGCGCGGTGCTGTGCGACTCGAATGGAGACGCCGGTGCTCGTGAAAGTAAGATCTGGTGGCTGTCGCGCAGGACATGCCAGCGGCGCAGGTCCAGTCAAGAAAGAGGGTGCATGCTTGAGGAACGGATAGACAGAGAGAGAGAGAGTATTACTCTATTATTCTATTACTCTATTGCTTTACTACTCGATTACTCTATTACTCTAATGCTCTATTACTCTACTACTCCATTAACTCTATTTATTACTCTATTACTCTATCTTACTCTCTTTCGCTGTGCCTTCATTTTCTCTACCGTCTGTGCCAGCTTTTCTAGGACTGCCGAACATGTCAGACCTTGACATAGCGTGACCGCCCAAACAATTGGTCTCGCCTGACAGCATGGCTCTAGCTGGGACAGATCTTCATGCATGGAATACGGTGGGTCCCATGGCTACTGCGAAGGCTACTGCGAATGCGGCTGGGACAGATCTTCATGCATGGAATACGGTGGGTGCCATGGCTACTGCGAAGGCTACTGCGGATGCGGCTTGGACAGATCTTCATGCATGGAATACGGTGGGTCCCATGGCTACTGCGAAGGCTTCTGCGGATGCGGCTGGGACAGATCTTCATGCATGGAATACGGTGGGTCCCATGGCTACTGCGAAGGCTACTGCGGATGCGGCTGGGACAGATCTTCATGCATGGAATACGGTGGGTCCCATGGCTACTGCGAAGGCTTCTGCGGATGCGGCTGGGACAGATCTTCATGCATGGAATACGGTGGGTCCCATGGCTACTGCGAAGGCTACTGCGGATGCGGCTGGGACAGATCTTCATGCATGGAATACGGTGGGTCCCATGGCTACTGCGAAGGCTACTGCGGATGCGGCTGGGACAGATCTTCATGCATGGAATACGGTGGGTCCCATGGCTACTGCGAAGGCTACTGCGAATGCGGCTGGGACAGATCTTCATGCATGGAATACGGTGGGTCCCATGGCGACAGCTGATCCAGTGCTTGTGCACGCGAGTGATTCGGAAGAGGATGACGATGCTGCAGAGACTGTGGTCGGGGATGGAGGGGCACAGGCCAATTTCCTGGACCTCACTGGGAACACAGAGTCAGCAACGAGCATGATCACGACCGGATCTTCATCGAATGACTCTGGAGGGCTGGCCCGCTTCTCTTACTATCCATTGTTCGGACACGCTGAGCCAAGTTTTGACCTGAACGTCATGGACTAGAACTGCGGTCGGTAGATCTTTGGTAGGTCTTCAAGAAAGGATTCATTAAAACGATGAAGCTGCCACTGAGCGGCCAGTCTATATAGACTGTCCTCCCTCGTCGAGCACACGGATTGTGTGACGTCCGCAATGCAATACTACTACTACTCGTAGTACTAGTACTGCTATTGCTACTGCTAATATTTTTTCTTTTGTTTTTTTGGCCATCGGCCCTGTTACTCTATTACTCTAAGACTCTATTACTCTAAGACTCTATTACTCATTAGTCTATTACTCTATTACTCTGATACTCTTACTCTATTACTCTATCACTCTATTACTCTTTACTCTATTACTCTACTACTCTAGTACTCTACTACTCTATTACTTTGTTACTCTATTACTCTACTACTCTTTTACTCTATTACTCTTTTAGAGAGGAATACTCTAATAGAGTACTAGAGTAATAGAGTAGTAGAGTAAGAGAGCTTTTAGACTAAGAGACTAATAGAGTCATAGGGTAATAGAGTAATAGAGTCATAGAGTAATAGTAGTCTAAGAGTATGAGAGTAACAGAGTAGCAGGGCCCAGGGCCAAAAAAAAACAATAAAAATAATAATGGCATCATAAGCAGAAAAATAATGTGGCCAGATGTTCTCGCCCCATGACTCACGACACATCCTTGAGAGTTGCCCTGGCAGGCATGGTTCTTCCACGTACAGTGAGGGGTGATCGTCTGGTCAAGTGCTGCTGAAGGTGAAATTAAACGTCTGTACGAGAGCCATAGCGACCTTAAGCCGCGGAATTTAGCCCGGGGTTCATGGGTTTACGATTCGGCTTTCAGGTTTCGGTTTAGGGGTTTAGGGTTCACGTTTTGTTGCAGGTCAGCTTGTTGACTTTCAAGTTTGAAATCAGAGTTATGGGAACTCAACTTGTCAGACAGCAACCTTTTCTCGTGAGCTTAGTCTGAAATCAGCAGTCTGAAATCAGCTTCGTCTGAAATCAGCAGTCTGAAATCAGCATAGCCATGATGCCTGCCACTCCTGAGTGGCCAGCCTGTGCGTTCTCCCGCAAGGATGCGCAGAGGTTTTGCGAGATGCTGGCCGAAGCGCACGGTCCAGCCTATGTGGACGACACATTGAACGATGGTTTGCAGAAACTTTTTCAGCGGTCCTTGAAGGATCAGGAAATGGATGGGGACACAAGCAAAGATGCCTTGTCTGAAATCAGCCGTCTGAAATCAGCAGTCTGAAATCAGCATAGCCATGATACCTCACAAAGCGGCTGTTTTCACACAAACCCAAAACCCTGACAAAGTACGGGGGCTGAAAACAGCCACAATCCGGGGAAAAAGGCGAGGTAGAAGTAGTTGCCTCTTGGTTTGTGCCTTTTCCTAGTGCAGAGAAGTGCCTCCAGGCAACCTTACCCGGAGAATGCCCGAAAAGTGTGAGTGTAACCAAGTCATGCGCTGAGAGCAGGCAGGCTCGGGCAGGGGTGCTTAGGGTGCTGTTCTAGCCTTTTAGCCGCTACAGGGTCTCGACTAGGGTACGTGCAAACACCGAGCCTGTTGAGTTTGACACGGATAGAATGTGGATTGTGTTGTGGGCAGAAGTCACGATCTTGCTGTCGCCGGTGCTGCTTCGTCGGAATATAATATTAACATGTGCTTGACATTGAGCAAAAGGAATGAAATGAGCACGGGTGTCAGTGTGCGGAATGACAGCGTGAGTTTAAACCCAATGCCAAGGCCTGCAACCTTCAAACCGACCAGTGCTGCAAATCTTGCATGGAATTGTCTGTTTTGTTCTCGCCGTTGTGATGAATTGCTTCAGCCGCGCATTGCTCAAGCTGTTGTATTGTTTGTTCTTCCTTAGCCTTGAAACTTGCCCTTTCATTCCGAGGGCCATGTGGTTGAACATCCGTCAAGTCGCTGCTGGCCTGGAGACCTCTTTGAAGCTTTCCTACCCAGATACAGACAAGTTGATGTGGCTTTGGTATTTCCACAACCTCCAAGTTGTTCTGGACTCCTTTGTGGATTCCAACGAGGGTTCTGAGCAAATTTTCTGGCTGAGAGCTATGGCAGATGTATGCCGATTGTTGCAGAAATACATGTGTGAAATGCAATGCGATTTCCGTCCGGATTTTTGTGGGCCTTTTCCTCCAACTCCTCTGGGGAGGCTTGCTCCTCCTGTGTGCCCAGACCAAAAAGAAATGGGTGATCACTTCTTTGAGGCCAAAGAGTTCCTCCAGAAACATTCGGATGTCTTTCTCCGCCAGAGCTGCTGGTACAAGATCGCCTTTGAGATTGAGGAAACTTTGAAGGATCTCGAATATGTCCCTTCACCCACATCCAAGGACGATTCGGAAGACTAAGACTTGATTCAATGTGCCACAGTGGCCTTCGGCTCAGCATCTAGGGAGCCGGAATTCTGCAAGTGCCCCAGGCCTCATGTCAGCGACGGCGAATAGTGGAGCTTTCCCTCGTTGCCGCTATACTGTACGGTGCTGTAGTGGTGACCTAAGTAGAGTAGGTTCAGGTGGTCAGACAGAGGCGGGCCAGTTTGAGTGGGGGACCAGTCCATGTGTCGTTTTATGCTAGTAATGGGTAGCATTGAGTGGTGGGTGGTGAATCCCCCCACAGGTCCCTAATCACAGACTCGGCTAGCAAAGCCCTTCTCAGCGAGCCGCTGATTCAGCACGTTCCTGGGTTGCGGGGAAAATGGTGAGCCGACTGCTGCATGAGTTTATAGTGGGGTTTAAGGACACGGTTTTATATGGTTTTGTCTGGGAGAGCAACCTTTTCTTTCTCGTGAGCTTAGTCTGAAATCAGCAGTCTGAAATCAGCCGTCTGAAATCAGCTTCGTCTGAAATCAGCTTCGTCTGAAATCAGCAGTCTGAAATCAGCATAGCCATGATGCCTGCCACCCCTCAGCCGAAGCGGCATTCCAACTAACCGAACGGGCGGGAGAAAAAGAGGGCTCCTACACCTTTAGACCCGAACAACCGTAAGCCCCATATCCTTTCACCCTGCGATAGGCTCACAGACCACGGGGCACATGTGATAGGCCGCGGAACCGTCAGCACTATTAACTCTACATTGTGTCCGTGGCAACTCTGAGCCAACTAATTAGTAACTTCGCATGACTACGCATGTGCATGTATGTGTCAATTTGTTGTCTCCGACATGCATGTCACCTTTGGCCAGCTCGATAAAGGCCACAGAGTCTGAGGGTGAGCATGCATCCCCCCCCACAAACTCTTGCCCGTGCCGATAGAACTTATGCTCAAACTAAGCGCCCCAGCAGTTGGACCAATGAGAACCAACCCAGGCCCAGGCCCGGACATCCTTTCACCGCATGAGTTGAGTAGGGAATGCTTATGGGGCTGGGGCCTCCAGGTTTTGCTGAATGCTTTCCCTCCGGACCTCTCATATGTCGCTTCTTCCCGACTACTCACTCGCCTTAGACGTATGCGAAGCATCATACCACTTCGGCATTGTGGAGCCGTCCTTTGGAGTTACTGGGTTACGATTATGGACGTTCTTACGTCTAACATTGTCTCTCATGAATCTGATCGACCGCCCTACGTTAATGTGCTCGATAATAACAGGATTTTTTATTTGGTCGGAGCAGGTAAGTTTCCGTATCTATTGTACATTGGACTGTTACTCGGGTATTTATACGGGATGGAATCTCCCCTACTCTTGGCCCTCCTGTGAACTTCGACTCGATACTGAGAGAGTGTGTTTCGGGGGAGTGGAAACTGATCGACGCCCTCTAACGTTGGTATCACACTTTCGTCTGATGCACCCAGGCCGACCCTCTGACCACTCATCGTCTACTGTTTCCCCATAATGCTGAATCTTGTGTCTCAATGCTTGGAGCTTGCTTGCTTCCTTGGGCTTTTAGACCGCATTTGTTGCACTGCTGTGATTTCCGTAGTCCCCTCCTTAAAGCACCTCCCCTCTACTGCTTCTTGGGCTGAGTGTCCTGAAACCCAGCTGATAATGCCACTTAAGGCCTGAGGTTTCGGATCCGGAACGAGTTACAAACAATGCCGCCTGGGGTGGCTAGAGTAGCTGTAGATGCACTGTACTCCCAGTTTGCACATAATAATAGATACGTAGCTGCCCCGTCATCACCCGGGTCCATTAAGAAACCCAAAACCACCCAATTCGACTCCTATACCTCAGAAGATACTCAAGCCACTCTCCCCTGGCGCTCAGACTTTGCGATCGGAGGGTGACAATGTTGAAGCAGGGACGTGTGTAAGACATGCCCCAAGGAGTGCTGGCAGGGGTTTGGGGTCTTTTCAGGCCCTTAGGGTTGCTTTCTCTCTGTGTGTTCTGACTCTGTTTCTAAGCTCCTGAACCCACAATTTTAGCATGTTTTATTCCTTCTTCCCCCCTTTAACCTCGATATATCTTGGGTCTCTTGGGGTACTTACTCGCCTTGGTAGGTCTCTGCGATTGATTGTAAGAAGCTAGATCCTAAGAAACCACGAACCCTCGTCAGTGCTACAGCCATGGCCGCAGTCGAACACTGGGTGTTGCACGATGCTGCACACTGATTATGACCCCGGCTGTCAGTGCAAAGAAAGGGGTCACTCTGCGCTGCTTCTGGCAGGCTTGTGGTACAAAGGCGATATGAGATACTGACAGCTGACTGCGAGGATGCATGCTATGTCGTGGATAATGAATCCTGAGAATCCTGAGAATTTATTGCATGATGCCCGTGCCACACGATGAGTTTCTGACAACTGTTTTGAATTTACTGCAAGCCAAAGCTGGATCACGATGATCAAGCACAACGAGATCCTGGCGCCCATCCTGGGGGTTACTGCAAGTGTTGTCAGTTGCTGTGATGTCTCTTCATAGACGAGCCTGAGTTCGCGCCATGGAAGTGTGTAAACCTAACACACGGCATGGTAATTTGAGACTCTGCTCGCGACAGCCATGATAGCTTTCTTCGGATTCTTCCTGGCCCAACGCTGGCAGCAACACTGCAACTTTGCGTGTGCATGTAGCCTCCATATGCATGACAGTAACCCCCAGCACTCAGTCCATGGCTCCATTCGGTATCACCCCTTTGAAAAGTACAGCTGGTCAATACGACTAGGAACAGCGTGTATCATCGCGATGATGATACTCAACCAGATCACCTGTACCCGAGCCATCTCGGCTCTTTATAGTTTTTACGACATTTGCCTACCTATTATGTTACCTCCTCGAACCCGAAGAAGTGATCTGAGTAGCTACATTCTTCCCGAGGTCTTACTGGTTCTAGTTTGCTTCAATTCTGTAAGATCTTGGGAAGGGTTCAGTCGCTGCGGATACAGTCACTTTATGTGTTGCTATAGCCTGTTGCTTCGTACTGTGACGGACCCATCATCGGTTTCACATTGTCAGACTCCGCATCAATTGCCTCGCCTGGATTGTCCGAGTGTGAGCGCCGAAACCCTAAACCTTTAAACCCTTAACCTCGGAGGTCCATCTTGACAGGTCTTGTAAGTTTGTTGCCCCGACGGAGGCTTTGTGGTTCACTGAAGCTCCAAACCCTGAACCAAACCCCATATTATAACCCAGCAGTGCTCAGATTCACTCCCGCCAAGTTGACCTTGACAGCCCCCAAACCCTAAACCTTTAAACCCGAAACCTCGGGGGTCTTTTTCGGCAGGTCTTTTATAAACTATCTGAACCAGAGCTTGGCCATGGAAGAGTCTGGAGAGGTTTTTCGGTCCTTCTCCTGGACTTTGCCGCATGGGCATTGCTTAGCTGGCTACTTCAACAGCAACAAAGACGCCGAATGGTATTCGGACCGACTGCTTCACAATCTGAAGATTGATGGGACGAAGGATCATGTGTTCTTCCAGAGAAACAACGAGAAGTTCAAGGCTGAGCTGGAGGGCGCTGAAGTTTCTTAGTCGCATAACTTTAGCTTATTTTTCTGTTGGGGCTTCGGGTTTCGTAAAGAGCTTGCCTATTCGAAAGCAATGTTATGCCCCCCAATCCAAGGTTCCATTGTCGCAGCTGCATTACCGAGGGGCAGGGAGTGAAGATCCGCACAAAGCTGGGCACACAGTGGAGACAAGAGCTCTGCTGGTGCTGTTTGGGCTGTTGCCAGGACGCCGGAAGCTGCAACCCGAGACTAAAACTAAATCGCTGGTGCTGGTAGAGGAGATGCTGAGGCAAGCCTGTGCAAAAATAGCCCTGTCTGGCATTCAGAGAGGCAGGGTTTCGTGCAACTTTGTCTCCGATGTTGACAGCTCCCCGATTGCCCTCAGTCTGGATTTTCTTGAAGATGGCAGCACACGAAGTTTGGCCGACCTGGAGAACTTGCATAAGGGTGCAAGCAAGGGCTGGGACAAGCTTTCGCAGCACGCTTGGTGTGGTCGCAAACTTTCAACCACTCTTCAGCAAACGAACCTTTGGGATATCTACCTCTTCCTAATATGGAGCAAGCACAACCCGAGTTCGAAGATCTGGGAGCAGTTCTCTGTACACCTTTATCCCAAGGTTGTTTTCTTGGCTGGTTACTTGCTGGAGGCCTATGTCGATGAACTTGCCAACTTGCCACTGGCACCGCTTCCCCTTTTGAAAACCAAGCATGGAAACAGTCGACGAGTTCCGAAAGTGAACAAAATCATACTTTTACAACGCGTGAAGGCGCAAAAGCGCCACAGAGGAGAAGTCATGCAGACGCACACTGACTTGGCGCCACCTCAGATCGCACTGGTGCGAACTGAGGCTAAATTGGAAGTGGCTGAGTATGTCAAGCTCTTGACGACCGAGCCTCGGCATCAAACTTTACGGCTCGCTGTTAAAACCCTAGACTCTAGACCCTTAAACCTAAACTTTAAAGCACTATTTGAAAATAGAGTTTAGGGGTTAAGCCCGAAACCCTAAACCACGTTTTCATTCTGATGGTTAGGCCTTGGGCAGGTAGGGTCTGTTTACTATTTATAAAAGTGGGTTATCTTGTAGGGTTTAGATATTAATTTAGATTATTCTAGAACTTGAAGAGGTGTTTTATTTGAGATTGACCGTTACGCTTTTGCCTGCCCTGCTATGGCCTGCTGAGCACAAAGGTTTTATGTTTCAGGGTGTTGTTGAATTGATATGAGATAGATCTTTAGGCTTCTGGATGTCAGGGCCTGCTTGCAAGAACTAACTTACCTTGTCAGGCCTTTGCCGACACGCAGCATGTCCAGGTGTCCTGGGATGCGTCAACCTATGATGTGGAAACTTTAGTGGCGATCGCATACGATTACAAGAAGAACGTGTCGGGCTACTTACCCATACAAAACATCAGCCCCGTCCAGACAGCAGAGTTGCACGAAACTGTGAGGACATTGGCTGTGCAAGGCCGGATCACACGTGTCGAGAGTTACAATACAATGCGATCTTTCAGCCATGCCCTGAACTCAATTGGGCTTCCGCTTGCCGCCTTCGCAAAGCCTCCAGACCTACTTCTGGGGCCACTCCGGGCTGAGGAGGAACGGGTGCTGATGAACGGGACCTACTTCATCTATAATACCACGACACAGTCGATTCAAAGACAGGTACCGACTGCATGGAGTCTGGCGAAGCAGCCACTGTTGATCTCGGTGAGCGATCAGGGACCGCTGAACTGTCCTGGTCTCGATCACTTGCAGTTCAAGCTTCGTGGGTTCGTGCTTCCCTTGTATGATCAGAGTCATCGTACATGGAACGACTTGAAGTCGGCCATGAGGAGTGTGAAGCTCTTTCGCATCCTCCTGCAGTTCTCCATTCTCTACAACATGAATTATGGACCTGGAGGCACCAAGGCTTGGATGGCCAAGAAGCAACAGTATGCAGAGGAATTTAGAGCCAAACAGACAGCTGATGGCAAAATCTTCCTCAGCTACATGCCGTACATCTGCCATGAGATGGGCCTTTCGGAGCCAACGACTGCTGAGGAGAGGGAGGCACTCTTCGGGACGATCACTTCGCTGCAGACGCTGCAGCAGCATGGACCACTCGTCAAACTCATGAGATGGTTTTCTTACTTCCAATCGCACCAATTTTATGCTGGCGAACACTTCTGGACAAAGATGCTGATTGGGGAAGGTGGGCCGCCACAGCAAGGCATCCAGCCTGAGGCAGTGCTGACACCGGATATCTTGGCCGGCAATCTGGACGATCGAGAGGAGCTACGACAACTCAAGCTCAAGATGGGCTCATGGCGACTTGCACCGTTGCTCGTAACACCATGGACCTGGTGGAAAAACGAGCTTTTGGTTTCCATGGCGACGCCAGTCTGGAGCTGCTTCACACAGAAAGCACCTTGGGTTATTGCTAGTCGATGACATCAGCCCTGAAACCCTCAACCCCTCGAACTTCGGGGCCTGGCTCCGATAATAGCTGCACTTCCGCCAAAGACAAATTACCAGGCTTCGCAGACTACGCCTTCGATGAGTTCGTGCTGTAGTCGCTGCTGAACCTGTCTGAAATCAGCAGTCTGAAATCAGCCGTCTGAAATCAGCTTCGTCTGAAATCAGCTTCGTCTGAAATCAGCAGTCTGAAATCAGCATAGCCATGATGCCTGCAGAACTTGAGTCCTGAAACCCTCAATCCCTCGAACATCTAGCTTCTCAATCCGAAGCAATGATTAACTCTTGATGCAATTGAGACCCTACCAAACCGCTCCAGGCCCAGCAGCTCAAGTTGCCTCACGAGATCGCCGGTGACATCGCCAAAAGAGCTGGGACCAAGCTCTGGGCCGAGGAGATCCACGCTGTGATCGGGAATGGCTTCTTTGATGGGCCTCAGAAACTGTACCCGGCTCGCTTTCTTTCAAACGAGGAGGAAGGACAGTGCATCTCTTTGCACTTTCGGTACCTCATGCAGCTACTTCAGCTGCCTGGCCTTTTTTATTTTGGTCCTCGACACCTAGTCAGGACTTGCTGAGCCTTACCATCCTTCTGGGTTGAGTCCATTTCAAGGTTTATAGGGTTTAAGAGTTTAAGGTTTAGGGTTTGGCGCTTAGGGTTTAGAAGGTTTAGGGTTCAGGGTTTACAGGGTTTAGAGTTTAAGGTTTAGGGTTGAGGCTTTAAGCCCCCACACTACCGAAGACTGAATAAGGAGACGTGTGCAGAGCTCCGCTTCGTACTACCTCCGACCGCCTTTTCGATATGCTGGGGCACTTCTTGCAGAAAGCAGGGAGACCACCCTTCGCCAGATGCATGCCGACTGGGCAGCCGTCTTGAAGGCCGAGAAAGCCATGGCTGGTGGAGCAGGCATGGAACCCCTGAAGGAGATGCATTGGCGGCTGAATTCCGTCAACAGGCTGATCCACTTGATCCGGGACATGGCCGAGGTCGCTTCAACAACAGCCGAACGCCGGGCCTACAACAACCAAGTGGTTGAGCTTCTGACCTTCGTCAGCACGCATCTTGCCGACACAGTTATCGTGGAAAATACACATCAGATGGCCAAAGACGCGCTCAGGGACGCACGCCACTTTCAAAAATCTCGGACAGGGAAGCAAGTTGCTTGCATACGCTGCAGTGCAATACCGAGCCGTGGTGTGCCCTGCTTGAAGGTGTCAGATGATCAGAAAGCCACTGCTTCTGCGGGCAAGTCCTCGAGCTTTGACAAGCTCACGCACCCCAACACCCATGCCTCCCGCCTCAATCTATGTCTGCAAACTCTAAGGCCCTAAGACTCTCAGGATCATTAAGGGCTCTATTTCCGACTACCCTAACTCCGCAAATCCTAAGGTCCGAAGACCTTAAAATTTGCTAAAGAAAGCTCTTCTTTGTCTTCGACTCAGGCTCTCAAAAAGGAGTTCCAGAGGCTCATGGAAACTAAAACGAAGCAGCATACGTGGCCGAGCACGACCCAGCAGATGGAGTGGCAGCAAGTTGTGGCTACAGAGTGGTTCCTCTGCTACATGCAAGATGGGGACAAGTTTGCAGCTGGCCCCAACTCTGCTTGGCTGTCTGTCTTGGCTGGGGCAGCAGGCGAGGTGGTAGCATGCCAGCGTGCAGGAGAGATCATGTTGATCTTGGCTGTTGGATCTTATGGCTTCGCTGCTTGGGACCTGGAGCTGGCGGCAGGAGTCCGCACGGCTGCTGGGATGTCGGCTTTCCGGCCCTACAGGCACAATGCCATCCGATTCCACCACATCACGGAGCTGGAGGACTGGGTTTCCGTTCCTGTCAAGCCTGGCCTGTCTGGCCCGCACGGCCCGCTGCACCTGGAACAGACCTCTGAGGCCATGTCGCTGCCCTTGGCTAGAATCCATGCCGGACTCAATCTGACATGCAAGCAGTGCCAGGACCTGTTGGCATTGTTCAAAGTCAACTTTCGCAAAAACCAGTCACGAGCCAGCTTGCACGGCCTAATCCTCGATCTTTTCTTGGAAACCGAGCACGAGAAAGAAGAGGCCAGGAGGAAGATGGCTGCCTGCTTGCTTCCACAAGAAGAAGAACACGCTGAGGACAGTGACATGGAGGAGTTGTTGGAACAGCTCGAGGATCTCGAGAATCAGGGCGATCCAGAGATCCAGAAAGAGAAGGAGAAGATCAAACAAAGGAGAACTGGACGGATCGCTGTCCCCAGAGCTGCTGGTCCCGACGAGGGAGAACAAGTTCCGAAACGGAAGGCTAAGGCCAAGGCTCCGCCAAAGCAACGGAAGAAAGGCTTGCTCGAGCCGAAGATGAAGGCTCATCTAGGGCACGGGGTTACAGGCTGAGGGCTTTGGATTTTGCTGGGTTTGGAGTTTAGTTTCAGAGTGAAGTTTAGCTAGCTCTCGGGCTCAGGGTGATTCTCTGCAGGCACGACGGAAGAAAACTCTGAAGGCCAAAACGGCAGCCCGTCGCCGAGAGGAGGAAGCCAAGAAGAAGGAATCGAACTTGAAACCTTTTTGTTGCTTAGGGTCTGGGCTAGGGTATCTTGGGAACTAGGGTGGAGGTTCAGGTTGTTGGGTTTAGGGTTTCGTCTTGAAAGCTTTCAACCCTGAACCCCACACACAAGACCTGAAGCGCAATCTGTAAGGCCGAAATTGAAATGGACCAGGGAGCCCATGACAGAGATGAGGAAGCCATGTTTGCAGATGAGGAGGCCATCTTGACGGTGTCGAGCTGCTTAGGGTTTGGGCTAGGGTATCTTGGGAACTAGGGTGGAGGGTCAGGCTTTTGGGTTTAATCAGGTGTTGCGGACTGAAGGCTCTCAACCCTGAACCCCACACCCAAAACCTGAAGCTCAATCTGGAAGGCCGAAATGGACCAGGAAGCACCTCGCAGAGAGGAGGAAAACATCTTTGCACAGGAGGAGGCCATCTTGACGGTGTCGAGCTGCTTCTGCTTTGGGCTAGGGTATCTTGGGAACTAGGGTGGAGGTTCAGGCTTTTGGGTTTAGGTGGTTCGGATTGAAGGCTCTCAGCCCTGAACCCCACACTCAAAACCTGAAGCTCAATCTGGAAGGCCGAAATGGACCAGGAAGCCCATCGCAGAGAGGCAGAGGAGGAGGCCATCTTGACGGTGTCGAGCTGCTTCCGGTTTGGGCCAGGGTATCTTGGGAACTAGGGTGGAGGTTCAGGCTTTTGGTTTTAGGGGTTTTCGGTTTAGGTTTTTCGGTTTAGGCTTTAGGGCTCTCAACCCTAAACCCCGAAACCCTAAACCCGAAACCAAAGACGAAGCCCGCCGCCGAGAGGACAAAGCCATTGTCGAGTTTGAAACTTTTGTGTGATTTGTCTAGGGTTCGGGCTAGGGTATCTTGGGAGTTGTGGTGTAGGTTTGGTTAGTTTGGGCTTGGGCTTTCAACCCTCAAACCGAAACCCTATTCCCGAAAGCCAATCTGACAGGCCGAAGAAAAGGCCGAAGAGGAAGTTTGGGCTCGGGTATTTGGGGAATATGGTTCAGGTTTGTGTTGTAGGATTTCGGGTGTAGGCTTGAGGGCTCTAGGTGCTGGTGGTGCTGCTGGTGAGGGTGTGGCTCTATACTAAACCATCAATCCCCAACCCGAAGTACCAAACCCGAAACCCAACCTGGAAGGCTGATGAAGAGGAAGCCCATCGCCCAGAGGAGGAAGCCGAGAAGGAGTCGAGTAAGGCTTGAGGGCGCGAAACGATCTATCCCCAACCTTAAGTACCAAACCCAAATCCCAATCTGGAAGCCCCATATGGACCGTCGCCTACAAAAGGAAGCCTATTTGTGGTTTAGTGTTTGGGGGTATCCTAGGGCGAGGGGTTGAGGTTTTAAGGTTTCGGCTTGAGGGCTCCTCAACCCAACCCAAAACCCAAAGCCCGATCTGGAAGGTCGAAGACGAGGCCGCAGAGGAAGCCCGTCGCCGAAAGGAGGAACCCACTCTTTTTGTGCTAAGGTTTGGGCTAGGGTATTTTGAAGTATCTTGGTAATATGGTCTGGTTTGGGCTTTAGGTTTCAGCCTTCAGGGGCTTGCCTTTTGTGGGTCTAGGTATCGGGTTTCCAGTGTCGGGTGCTGAGTTCAGGCTGGCCCTCAGAATGCTGCCGCTTCCAGCAGCCTGCCTGCTCCCAGTGCCGGTCCTGCCCCATCCGATGCAGCCCTTGGGACTAAATTTTCTTTGCTCTATGTTGAGCTGCATATCAACTTGAGTTGTCTGTTTTGTGAATTGAAACTCCCTGGCTCCCTCAGACCTCGCCCCTACTATTCAGCTGAGGAGGATTCTGTGGTACCTGCTTCCAGTCGTCGGGGTGCACCGAGAATTCACAGCTCTCCAATGGAACTTCTTGACCAATTATGTGCTCCGCAAGCTCGCATGACTCTCAGGGTCAACGATTACAGATGGAACGTCGAGTTCAAGGCGACACACAAATATTGGGTGGAAGAGTTTGGAAAGAAAAGCTTCTCGAAGACGTTCACCAAGCAAAATTGGCAGGATCCTCTCAGGCAGGTACACTGCCATATGTGGACCAAATGGGATCTTGCAAGGGATGACTTCCCGCTTGATGAAGGCATCGAAGAACAACACCCTGGTGTGGTGGACGCTGATGTTCTTCGGGGCCTGGCTCCGATAATAGCTGCACTTCCGCCAAAGAAAAACTACTAGGCTTCGCAGACTATGCCTTCGATGAGTTCGTGCTGTAGTCGCTGCTGAACCTGTCTGAAATCAGCAGTCTGAAATCAGCAGTCTGAAATCAGCTTCGTCTGAAATCAGCAGTCTGAAATCAGCAGTCTGAAATCAGCATAGCCATGATGCCTGCCACTCCTCAGCCGAAGCGGCTTCGGGTCTGAAATCAGCAGTCTGAAATCAGCAGTCTGAAATCAGCATAGCCATGATGCCTGCCTCACTCCTCAGCCGAAGCGGCATTCCAACTAACCGAACGGGCGGGAGGAAAAGAGCAAATGGGGGAGGCCGCTAACCCATGATTAGGTTATATCTCTTTCTGCTGAGCACATGCTTTCTGTTCTCTTGGATCGACGACAGAATGACACTGCCCATGGCTCTCTCGAAAGCGTTTGCTTGGACGGCACACTAGCAATGAGTTGAGGTTTTGCATTCCGGGTAAAGTGTTCTCTCGAAGAATGTCATGTACTTGGTCCCTTGTCACGTGCCATGTCTTGGTTGGCTTGCTGCTTGCTTTCGACTCGCCCTACCCATCCTGCATGCCCCAGCTCCGTGGTCTTACAGACCGCGCTCCAGTCGGGCTCGGACCCGAGTTATGGGTCCTTGACCGTGCGGGACAGTGTCGTTGGCCGGCGCTGGGGATTTATTCTGTGCTCGCCTAGCAAAGTGGTGTGCCCACGGCAGGTGATTCAGCGCAGATTGCAGGGAAGGCCCGACTACTAAATACTATGCCACGTACCCGCGCCCGCGGGCAAAGTCTTGAAGCACTTTGCCCATCGCTGGAAGTTGCCCGCGTGGCCCTGCATGGCATCTTATGTCACACCAACCTTACCAGCAAGTCGCGGTGTGTCCAGTTTTGATTCACCAGCCGCGCTTGCATGCCGATGGCCGGGCATGGGGTCGCTTTGGGGGACCGCGGAAGACGGAACCGACGAGGACTTGGGGCCAACCACCAGAGCGGACACCTGGTGATGACAGCCAGCCACATGGGCTAACGTGCTGGCTGGGTCCGAGCTCGGCACCCGAGTGTCCACCTCAGCAACATGGGAGGCCAAATATCGAGCAGTAGTACAGTAATTAGAGTGTCAGTCGAACCTCCTCGGGGTTGCCTTACCTAAGGAGTAAACCCCTGCCCCATCGGGGTTGCTCCCCACACCATTGGCCAGGTGTGAGGCGTTCGGTTTGCCTGTGTCACAGCCTTGAGGCCAACCTATCCCAGGGGCAGGGGATAGATGACAGCCGGGCACATGGGCTAATGCGCCGGCTGGGGCCTGACCTGGTGACATCGAAGCAGTCATGCAAGTCACCGGAAGCAATACCGGACAAAGAAGGGAGGCCGTTCTTGGGACATGGCTGTGTTGTTGAGCTGGTGTGTTCCTCCGTCTCATTCATGCCTGTTATCACAGAGAACCTTGCTGTTGGGTTGTCTTTGTCGAAGGCAGAGTGCCAACATGTTCAGAATGGGGTTTGGTGTATGTTGCTCTACCAAGCGGCAGCTGCATGCCCGCCAGTTTTGGCAGCTACACTGAGCACATCTGGCGGTTTCAGCTGGGGGAAACAAGCACAAGTCTAGAAAAGTGTTTGAAGTTCTCCGCAGATACAACGAAGAATTTCGAATAATAAACCTCGGTGTTCCATTTTGGCAGGTCCTCGAGCCGTGCCAGGAAGCTTAAACCATGAGCCCTAAACTTCCCTAAACCGTGTTTAAGCTTCAAATTGAAACCCACAATCTTCCAAATAATTTGAGTGTCCACCTCAGCAACATGGGAGGCCAAATATCGAGCAGTAGTACAGTAATTAGAGTGTCAGTCGAACCTCCTCGGGGTTGCCTTACCTAAGGAGTAAACCCCTGCCCCATCGGGGTTGCTCCCCACACCATTGGCCAGGTGTGAGGCGTTCGGTTTGCCTGTGTCACAGCCTTGAGGCCAACCTATCCCAGGGGCAGGGGATAGATGACAGCCGGGCACATGGGCTAATGCGCCGGCTGGGGCCTGACCTGGTGACATCGAAGCAGTCATGCAAGTCACCGGAAGCAATACCGGACAAAGAAGGGAGGCCGTTCTTGGGACATGGCTGTGTTGTTGAGCTGGTGTGTTCCTCCGTCTCATTCATGCCTGTTATCACAGAGAACCTTGCTGTTGGGTTGTCTTTGTCGAAGGCAGAGTGCCAACATGTTCAGAATGGGGTTTGGTGTATGTTGCTCTACCAAGCGGCAGCTGCATGCCCGCCAGTTTTGGCAGCTACACTGAGCACATCTGGCGGTTTCAGCTGGGGGAAACAAGCACAAGTCTAGAAAAGTGTTTGAAGTTCTCCGCAGATACAACGAAGAATTTCGAATAATAAACCTCGGTGTTCCATTTTGGCAGGTCCTCGAGCCGTGCCAGGAAGCTTAAACCATGAGCCCTAAACTTCCCTAAACCGTGTTTAAGCTTCAAATTGAAACCCACAATCTTCCAAATAATTTGAGTGTCCACCTCAGCAACATGGGAGGCCAAATATCGAGCAGTAGTACAGTAATTAGAGTGTCAGTCGAACCTCCTCGGGGTTGCCTTACCTAAGGAGTAAACCCCTGCCCCATCGGGGTTGCTCCCCACACCATTGGCCAGGTGTGAGGCGTTCGGTTTGCCTGTGTCACAGCCTTGAGGCCAACCTATCCCAGGGGCAGGGGATAGATGACAGCCGGGCACATGGGCTAATGCGCCGGCTGGGGCCTGACCTGGTGACATCGAAGCAGTCATGCAAGTCACCGGAAGCAATACCGGACAAAGAAGGGAGGCCGTTCTTGGGACATGGCTGTGTTGTTGAGCTGGTGTGTTCCTCCGTCTCATTCATGCCTGTTATCACAGAGAACCTTGCTGTTGGGTTGTCTTTGTCGAAGGCAGAGTGCCAACATGTTCAGAATGGGGTTTGGTGTATGTTGCTCTACCAAGCGGCAGCTGCATGCCCGCCAGTTTTGGCAGCTACACTGAGCACATCTGGCGGTTTCAGCTGGGGGAAACAAGCACAAGTCTAGAAAAGTGTTTGAAGTTCTCCGCAGATACAACGAAGAATTTCGAATAATAAACCTCGGTGTTCCATTTTGGCAGGTCCTCGAGCCGTGCCAGGAAGCTTAAACCATGAGCCCTAAACTTCCCTAAACCGTGTTTAAGCTTCAAATTGAAACCCACAATCTTCCAAATAATTTGTTTTTCTTCAATAATCTTCTAAATAATTCATTTTTCTTCAACAATCTTCCAAATAATTCGTTTTTCTTCAACAATCTTCCAAATAATTCAACAATCTTCTTAAATCTTCGGTGGTGGCTGAGAAGTACCCCTGCTGAGAAATACCCCTAGGCTCATGAATGATTTTACACTATGTACTATGTACTGGTAATAGTTATCTTGCATTTACTTGCGGCACGGTGTTATGATGAGAGCAGAAAAGGCTGTACATACTAACCAACATATGACCTTTACGATAAGCGCAGGCTAAGTATCAGGTCACAGACGATGAAATAGTACACACAGATGTAGTACAACATGACAGGTATAGTATTCACAACATGGCCTCATACAGTTTAGCAAGATCTTGTTGCGATGGGTTGCTTTTAACATATTGAGAATGGTAAGTCAGATGATGCAATATTGCAGCAGATGATGTTGCTTTATGCTTGTGTGCTGATTTAACATGGTCTGCTATCAACTCACACAGGCAGCATAACCACAACGAGGACGAAGGCAGGAAGCCAGGCTAAGCCGTTTTTAAGACTCCCCCCTCGGCACCAAGGCTGCTCCACAGGTTACATACGTAGAGGATGCACAATGCTTTGCTATCCGGATCAGGCAGTAAGGCCAGCACGGCAATGCGTGACAAGAACAGTCTTCATTCCATCAGGAACGATGATGAAGGCAGGAAGGCTGTACATACTAATCATAATCAAAGCAAAATCTGACGGCTTGAGCTTTGTTTATGATAAGAAGAGCTCAGGTTTGGATGGTATTGCATTGTAACATAACACTATAGGCTCTAGGATAACACATTCTGGTGTCGTATGTTATTGTATTGCCTTACGCAGCAGAGCCTCATGTGCTTCAGTACAGTATTTTGCTGCGTTGGAGGACATAATGACGTACAAAGGCATGTTACGACATGTACATGTTGTGCTGCATTCCGTTACAAAGTACATCATGTGAACATACTATACAAAAAATCACACGTCATGCATAGCTAAATCACAGTACATAGACGATGTATACTTTATATGGTATCGCCGTATATCAAGCTCATATGGGCCGCATCCCCCCAGCGTTTTGCTGTTTCGTAGTTTCTGCAAGGTCAATTGCTGATGTGCTTGGAGTGGAACGTTTTTGCAATGTTCTGAATGTTGCCATTATTCTTCTTATTGCTGTGATTGCTAACTTACTATCTTCAGCATGTCTACTATTATGGTTCTGACTATTGTTCCTGTTGTTTTGTACTACTACGCTTACTGCCATTATAATTGGTTCGTACTACTACTGCCACTATGCGTATTGATATTCTTAGTAGTACATTTGTTTTGTGGTTGTGGGATTTCACATTCATTCTGGACATGCATCGCAAGTGCATGTAACCTTTTGAGTTGTTGCATACCTGTTCCCACCAGAAGTCCTACAAATGTGCCGCGTGGGCAACAAAACGTGATTCAGCAGTACGTTTATGCTTAGCATGCTTGTATGACTATTATGACGAGGGTTATTATTACCACTAGTACAATCATTAGGATTGTTAGTATAACTTGCAATCTTATTGTTATTAACTTCGATTACTACGGTTAGATGCTACTATTACTTCTATTGTTACTCCTAGTTTTCTTAATACCATAGCTACCATTATTCCGACTCGCAGCATCACTATTACACCTATCAGAAGCCTCACTGTTCCGATGTTTCACAGTTTCACCGTTGCTACTCCTTCCGCTATGACCGACCTGCCAGGCTGCCGTTTTGGTACAGTCGCTGAAGTCTCCGGGGTCACAGGCCGAATTCCACCAGGGTTTGCCCAAAGTTTCGATGACAAGCTTTTACTTTTCTAAGCCATCTTCATGCTGCTACTGGTAGCTGGTCGTAGCTCTAGCTATGTCCAACGCTTGTACGAGATATGCTCGGCTGAAGATTAGCATCGAGGAGCCCGTATCAGTACTCTGTGGGGAGACTGCATGAGCTATCCGCTGCGCTGAGACAGATAGTGGTGCAAAGACAGGGCCTACAGCCCTGTCGACTCATAAAAGTGCATCGGCGATCTTGTTGTCCACCTTGAGATCTTCATTGGTCCGTTTTTTCAGTTGTCTCTTGTTGCAGCCAACTCTGTGGCAGGACGTTTGCCGTTGCCGCGACGACGGAGCAGAATGTCAGAGCCAACAGACCACCGAAAAGAGCACCGATGCTGCCAGTGGAGGCTTCCCAGAATCTGGGCCAGATCATCCCGACGTTTCCGCAAAGGACGATCAGGTCGCCCAGAGCATGACGCAGACATCTCTTGTCCTGCGCAACATTCCAGGCACCTTAGCTTCAAATTTTGGAGGTTACCACCCTGACCGATCAACCACTGCCGCGAGAGGGTAAGTCGTCAGTTAAATGGGTTTCATGTGTGGCATTACCGGCATCGAGAAGTCGCACCCAACCTTAGGAGAGGTTGCTGATTCTGTGCGTCAGCACAGGCTTGCTAGATGGGCGTCTTTGAGTAATGGTGCTTTCCATGCTTGGCACTGAAAACCTCTTCTAGCAAAGCCTCTCGTTACATGGAACCATGCTGACCTAGTCGTTGTGGGATTGTCGGTACATGTGTCATTTCTAGACTTGCTTTGCAAGTTGGTACCCAGGTGATTACACCAGACAAGCTTTGCTCGATCTCTTCCGAAAGCTGCACATCCTCGAATTCGTGAATCTTGAGCTGCATATGTGGGAAATATGAACAGGTAGCGTGAATGTAGTCGATCACAAGACCGGCTTGTGTGGAAAATCGCAGTTGCCATCAAACACCGGCACAGTGTACACAGGTCCCGGCAGGGTCCTCCTACCGAGAGTGCCCTGCAGCTCTGTTAGCCTTCTCTTGTGTTTTGTATCCTCTTGGTCCTCCCTGGTCCTGCTTTGCGGCACACAGCCGCTGGAGCAGGTAGAGACGTATTGCCATAAAGACCTTGAGGCGTTGTTTCACATCTGAGCATTGTCCAAGACTCTTTATCGAAGGCATAGGGCAGGGCATGCATGGCTTCGCTTTCGTGACCGGTGCTGCGACTGTTCTGAAGTGGGGAATTCGTTTTTCGGAGCCTTTCTAAAGGACATGATCACAGATGCAAACTGAAGCTTCACCGGCTGTTTTTGCGTAAGTACTTCGGCAACTGACGACGAGGGATCGCTGGTTTTTTTACTACAGCTCATCTGGTGCACGGAGGTTTCTCCAAGATAGAGAACTTCCTGGGGCTGGCTGTGCCTACCCCCTTTTCGCAAGGGTAGAGTCCAGGGTAATATTAACCCACATCTGTGGGTCTCTTTTTGCGCTTTTCCACAGACGGAATATCAGGAACTTCCTGTACTTCCCGATTCGTGGGCGTGACGGCTTCTCTTTGGGCTATGCCTTCGTCAACGTGCCGCTCGGCCTTCACATCAGCCGTTCAGCAATTCGGGGGAGGCAGAGTCCAAAGCCGATCACGCAATTTGCTCCATAGACACCGGTGTGATGGTTACGGGCATTGCAAGTCCGATCTCTTGGGCGATTTGGCTCTGAGTCCGTCTGACAGAGTTTGGTTTGAGATAAGTAGGGAGGGAGAGAGAGATAGAGAGATAGACATGTTTTCAGCTTCAATTCTCCCCTATCCGCCCGAGAATACTGGTTGCCCTTGTGGATTGGCAAATGCAGTAGTGCTAAGCAATGTTTACACGGCGGTGCATCTGCAGAAACATCACTGACTTCAAGCTCATCGCACGCCGCTTATGTTTCCGGGCTCTAAACGTAGCTGCCTTTACTGTGTTGATTGCAGGTGCAGGTTTCAGCTTTTGTTTTGAAACCCACAGCGCGACGCCGGATTTGAGCTGACGAACTCTGCTTGAGGAGGAATCTGGATGCCGTGGCCAAGTTCACCTCCAACATTGAAGGTTGTACGCTTGCAGGCGCAGCTTTGGCAATGTCATGTGCAATGCAGAACGGTCGATACCCGAGCAGTTGCCGCATGTCGGATGCGAACTAATATATGGAGTGATCCCAGGCCTGATGCGTCTCTGATCATGCCCACGACCCGGGAGTTGTTCATTCACTGGACTGGTCCAGCTTCCTCTTCTTCACTCCCAGCCAACCTTTCTAAGAAACCCTTGAAGTCCAGCTGTCATCCCAAAGCTGCAGTCGCGGGAAGGCCGAAAGGGCACTACGAAAGCCACCGTGCATGCTCTCTAGCTGCAGTTTCTGGTCGGGTGGACATGCAGAAAAGGGATGACTCACCGGACAGCCACCAGCAGGAAATTCTCGCTAAGCCATCGTCTGTGAAGCTCCTTCCAAATTTGGTTCGGAACCATTGAGGAGTTTGGGCCGTATAGAGCACGGGTCCCCAGAAATTGTGATATTGACGAACTGCTGGGATTTGGTGGATCCATCATCAGCCAGACTAAAGTACTGCTAATTGTGCACGGCCAGTGCAGGCGGGAGGTATGGGGCTTAGTGGTCGTCGCTGCAACAGTGCTTACTCAAGGCCAACTCTTCCATGGCGTCCCTTGACGCCCTTATCAACCGGTACCGTAACTCGGCTGAATCATGGATTTGATTCTCTTGCTGAACCCAGTCTTGAGCTCGCCGCAAGTCTGCGAATAAGGCGCAGAGAAGTTTGCGTTTAAGGTGGATGGTTGCTTTCTCTCCTTTCTCTGCTTCAGCGGCGGAAGAACTGGGCATGTGCTGTATGTAGAGTCGGAGACCCCTTGACATGGGTAGCTAGCCTCCGCAAGATTTCGACAGCCCAGTCAGCCGCAAATGGGCCTTCGCATATTGGCCTGCGCCAGCACCACTACTTCACTACGAAGCGAGCTGTCACAGGCGATGGCTGGGTTCAGCCTTCAAGCCCAAAGGATCTCCAAAGCCCCTCCGTCGACACATTGCGACTGGCCCAGCTGCAAGCAGAAAGGTGGACCAAGAGATTGCTTACAACCAGCAGAGTTCCAACCTCCAATCAAAGTTGAAGCTGGTGCAAGGTGACAGCTCCATCATGCATTCTGAAGCTTGGCACAATCGGAGTTCCACTCTCCCGGGATTCGGGGTCTCGAGCTGGTGCAAAGGCTGTGTGGTGCAGAAGGTCCAGTCTGGTGAAGTCTAGCGTCAAGGGTCTGGGGCAAGGCAATGGCAAACCCTTTCTTCGGTTCCGCTGTCGCTGGGCACGGGCGACAGGCTCTTCTTCTTCCGATGACCCTTTGTATTGGCAGTTGATGTCGATTTGTCTCCGGTGCAAACGGTGTATGTTTGCCGCCGAGTATGGACAGGCCCCGGGTCTTTTGTTGCGGGTAGAGATTTGTAACGGAAGCCTCCCCTTTGCGACGAACCCGTTTGCCACAAGCTCCGTCCCAGGGGCTCGAAACAACATTGACATTACGACACATTCCTCTAAAACGACTTGGTCCAAGTTGTGAAACATAATGATGATGATGATCATCATCATCATGACGAGCACTCGGTTGGTGCACCTGTCCTTCCTGTCACCTTTGACAGGATGAGCACAGCTCTGGCCACTGTTTTGCTACGGTTCGAGTGCTGCTCCAGTAAAATGAGGGCTTTCTGGTGTACCAAGTTTGAGAAGATTCAAGATGAAAGCGTGCCAACCAGTGACCTACAACTCCTTGACCTTAAATAAGTCAATTAAGGCCTTCGAACATCACCAGCACAATCGAGCCCCCGTGCTTCAGTCCCGCATTTTTTCTGGCGCCTGAGGCCGTTCCGGTGACGATGAAGCCCATGCTGCTTCATTTCGGTGCCTCGGTTGCCTCAGTAGGACTTCACTGACTTCAATCTCTAAGACAATAGCGCATCGCACCAGCATATAGATCCCCAAATAGCTACAGAGCACCGCAAAAAGCACCCCCCCCACCAAGACAGCAACTGCCAGGACGAAACCCCAGCATACCACCAAGAGAGCGTTGCACCATCAAAAAGTCCAGCAGGACGCCGCGGGGAGACCACCAGAATTCCGGAGCACGGCCAAAGACTTTCTCCAAATACCGAGAGAACCAGTAAAATGCTGTTCTTTGTCTCCAGGATGTGGCCGCACGGATCCTGTGTATTTAGTATCTCTACTCAATGATTGGATGCGAGGGCGATATATTTTCACCGCAGCGCTCCGCGAAAGCCGCGTCCCGGGCAACGTCCGCGGGCCCCGGAACGTTAGAACGCAGCAGAGTGTGCGTATGTGTGCGTCACATTGTCCGGGGGGAAAAAGATGACCCTTTGCATGACCAGAGCAGCAAGTGGTCTTCCAGATTCGGGGTTGATCCGTATCACAGGAAAAATCGACCCGGCACCTGGTTTTCCAACCGTTAGCATAGACACTTCCCTGCCCTCGCTGCTCTCCCGCGTGACGAGGTACCGAAGTGCCGTTCCCACCACCTCGGCAGGCAATGTCTCGGCATCGTGGCTGCATCCGACTATGCGCTCCGACTCTGAAGGTTCTATAGAGTTCGATGAGTAGTGCGGGCCTACAGTCCCTGAGTGCCTCGCCAGAGCGTGCATCTGAAACGATAAACGATATGTGCGGGCTGTGGGCCTTGATGGAGTCCTAGGCAGAAGACGAACCAACCCGTGTTGAAAGCCTGACACATGCTGGCGCTTTATAGCCAGGCATAGATCACAGTTTCACAAGACGGAGGGAGATAGAAAGAGGTATTGAGCGAGCGGTGGCATTGCACTGGTAGCAGCGTAAAGTCGTTTTACTCATCGGCTTCTAATCTTCCTGAAGCAGTTCAAGTTCGACATCTGCAAAGACCTCTACTCTAGCTACAAGACTCAACCCCGAATCAATGACCGAACTCGACAGAGGCCGTCATGGCTTCCGCGAGGCAAGCAGGACGGATGATTGTCATGCTTAAATATTTGGGCTTTCGCAATCGTGCTGTCTGAAGTGCAGTGCCACCACTCACCAGAACCGGCAAGACTCAGAAAACAGGGACCCCGATTTGAGTGACTGACTGTACTAGTGCTGCTGAATGCACACAAAATTTATGCACGCATTTTTTCAGCATACATCACCAAATAGTGTTTTTTTTGCTCGAGGTGGTTCCTGTCTTGAGCTTGTCGCGGTTGTGTCATGATCTTACGCACCCGCGCGATAATCACCGTGACTGTCCGTTCTTATGTGAGCGAGTCTACCGGTCCAGTGACGGTTTAACCTCAAGGGTTGTTGAGATCTTCACGCTATACAGCTCAAAGGCCAACGCCCACCATCCTCGCAGCTTTGCTTTTTTGTTGCTTTAGCAAGACTTGACAGCGCTCTTTACCTCCCTCCTCGATTCATTCGCCATGGCAGCCAGGACAGGTGCAAGAACGAGAAGCACAAGTAGCGAGTTAACGAAGCTTGCCTGCAACGATCATGTGCAGATAAAAGGAAAGGCAGCCCCAGCTTCTTTAAATGGCCTGGACAGGTCTGACCCTGAGGCTTGATGTCGAACGTGTGATCCTGGCACTTGAGCCCAGACAGAGCGAGTTCTCCCAATTTACTGCCCAGCCTGAGGGATTCCAAGCGGGAACCAGCATGACTGCGAAGTGTTTACGTACTGCTCATACATCGGGGACCAGCCAGCACTGGAACAACCCACGGCCACCACCATGGCCGACCGTCCGGACAGCCTACCGCTGCAGGCGCGCAGATTACCTAATCCTCACACGCCGGCCCGAACCACGCACGGCCACCATCGCACAAATGCTACGGGCGGACTGGAGGGCTTGTCGCAAGGGCGGCAGACGAGGTGTGGACGGTGTAGTAATGTATAGTGATGTATAGTGTCGTGGTTCAGCAGTCGAGCGAACCAACACCTACCTCGCCTACAGTTGTTTGTCACCGTAGACTCTCACGATGCAGTCCAAAAGCTCGGATGTCCAGCTGCACGAGGTGTATGTATTTCTCGCCTTTCGACCATGTGATTTGGGCGGCATGTCCGTCGCTGTGGCTGTGGCTGCGGGAAATGCAGAGTGGCACATTGCCCATTTCCTGGGAGGACATTGCCAGGGGGAATTTGATATATACAGTCCGGGCGGGCGATTCTGGCCCTCGTGTTTGAGTTTTCGGGGTGCATCGGATGAAGCGATAAAAATCTGCATGAGGTTTTTTTGTTTGCAAGCTGGGTGGCTCCAGAGAGAAGTGGCATATGGCCCCTCTGTTTTGCTCGGGAGGACAGCGAGAGATATGGATGAGGCGATGGATGATCCCTAGCCCTCCCCTGAGTGGCATTCTTGGTACTAAACTGAGGGTGCATTCGTTCCAAAAGTCTGAGCCCTGGATCCTCTCTGTGATCGAACAAGATCCTTGTGATCCGGAAGAGACGGTCGGATCTAGCTTGGCTCGCTCAAGATGGCATGTTGCGTAAGTAGTTCCAGGGCATCGTATGTATAGATCTTTCGCAGACTTCAGGGGAGCCTCAGAGTTCAGGTTGTAAGACTGCCAGCGTGGATCCTGCCACAGGTAGTGCAAGTCATTAGGCTTCAAATCATGGAAGAGCCGGCCAAGTCCTCAAGAAGTCCAAAGCGTCTTCGAGGAGTGTTTATGGATAGTCACTGACACAACAGGGACCGGCGAAGGTCGCACGTCAGTCCGCAGATCTTGTCATTCCCCAGCTTCGAGACAGCGCTCAACCCAGCAGTTAACCTGATTGTTGACATGATCAGGACTGGAATCAAGCCAGACGTGTTGCTGGTTTGACTGTGCGAGTGTGCAAGCGCCAGGATTGGTTGAATAAGGTCTCGTTTGTGCACCAGGACATGTTTACCAAACAGCAGGTCAACACAGACAACGTGGAATCCTGTGGCTTGCGATTTGCTTTGGCTTGCGCCGCATTCCTCAGACTAAGAAGCGGCCTACGATCTGCTTCGGCGCACTGTACATCTCTCAGACTTGCAAGAGCTACACCGCAGCTCTCGGCAGTCGCATTCACGATTCGGAAAGTCGTCGGAAAGACACTGTAACACTGGCTGCAAGGAAGGCTGCTTCGTGAAGGCACTGTCAGATAGCCTACCGGGTCGAGGTATTCGGCCTATGTTCTGCAACAGCTCGGCAGCAACGTAGGGACGTAGGGGAGACGGCTGTGCGTTTTCTAAACAAATCTGCTCCCAAGCACAAGGTCAACCATGTGAGCTTATGGCGGGTTATGACAGAAGAGGCGATCGTTTGCTGATTGGGACGACTCCCCGCTATTCGGTGATGACTTCTTCTGCTTACTACTGTGCTGCGACGTCTCATTACGGTGTCCGTCTGCGTGAATTGTTTAAGTAAACAGATCGATGCACGTACATACATGCATACCCGTGTAAGTACATTCATATGCGTAATATGTGGTTATATATATATATATATACTACATAATTTATATGTGTATATAAATATAAATATATATATATATATATATATATATATATATATATATTTGCATTTATATGTATACTACCCACGCCTGCTAACCTCCTCAAGAGCGCATGGTGCCGCAGCTGCCGACACAACCATGCCCCCCTGCGAATCCTGAAAGCATACCTTTAAGCCTGGACTGTGCACCAGAAGCCCACGCATAGGCGGATTGGTGGCGGCATCGATTTCATGTTCAACTCGTTGCGGCCCTTTGCGCAGGTGTATTAGGGTAAATTCTTGTCTGAATACCGGGAGGTCAATATAGGCCCGAGTATGTGAGTTCCAACAAAAACCTTCACAGTACAGTAGTCTAAGATCGCGGTATATGAGCTGCAACGCGGGTTTGGAGCTCATCGGTTTCGGATTTTGGAGTGTGCTGCCTCGGTTCGAAGGGAGGTGTGCTGGTGGCCACATAAGGCTAAGTGCAAATCAACTAAGTAGATACATGCATGGGCATGGAAATGGACGGACATGCGTTGAGGCTTGCAAGTGTGGTTCATGCCCAGGGTCCACCGGATCTCCTGTCAACAGCTACAACAGATCCGGTGGACCGACTCGACATCCTAAACCTTTCGTGGCCAAAGAGGATGTCAATCTGCGTGCATCGAGTGCACGCTTTTGATCATGGAGCTCGACACATTCCCAACCGCCTTTGTGCAGTTTGGTGAACTTGCGTGTTGAAGATCGCCGCCTGCCTTTGAGCCTTTGTTTATCATTACCTCTGTAGATGCGGCGAAGCGAAGTCAGAAGCTCCATCTGGAAATCCGTGTCATCGACACAGCTGCTAATGCTAGCGTCAGGTGTAGCCAGCTCGTCCAGGTGCTGATTCCCCGATTCCCCAGGCCTTCAGATAGGGTCGGATGTGGGTTAGGACGTTGGATTGAGGCTTGCTGCAATAGCTGTATCCGACACTAACTGTCTAAGCTCCACAACGCGATGGAGCGCCAGTGTGCTTGTCCCCCAGTCTGTTGGCACTTCGCCAGGTTTCATGGTGGAAGCCAGACAGCTTCAGAATAGGTATGCGCGCAAACAATGTATATATATATATATATATATATATATATATATATATATACTTAATTATTTGTATTATAGACCTACACTGAGTATAGGTATAACTTTGGACTAAGGATGCCCTTGTTTGTCGATGTTGGGTTCGGCTCGTGCGATGCTGTGCCCGGATGTAGGAACCAAGTCTCTCGGCTTATGTAGGGCTGCTGTAGCATCACCCCCCTATTTTCGAGGACATTGTAGGATCCCCCGGGAGATCTGTGCGAATTTGCCATCACCAACGGGGATTAGGTCATGGCCGATACTATTACGAGGCGTATTTCTTGACATCGGGAAGCACCTGTGCTGGACACGCTGGTGCACAGTGGCCGCACCATGAAACGATGCAGCTCCTGAATGTATGGGAAGACATCTCCGGCAGGGTAGGTATGTGGTTGTGCCAAGGAAGCATGTTGCCTCAATTCACGGTGCGCTTGTGAGATCTGGAGATCCGCAAGGATGGACTTGCTGTGAGATTTGCAAGCCTAGACGCAATTCACATTTTGCATCTGAGTTGCTGTGAAGGAACACTCATTCCCGCACACGCCTGGGCCATTCCCTCTGCGTACGGCTTCCGCAAAGAGGTACTAAGATTGTGCGCGTGGCCTAAGTTAAGATATAGATGTTAGTAACCCCCTTATAACCCCCCTGTAACCCCCTTACATCTTTGCCATCCATGTAGTAAGTCCCTACTAACTTGGGGGAAGTTAGTAGAAGGTTGGTTGGAAGAAATAGAAGTTACTAACTTAAGTTAACTTTTTAGCTAACTTTTTCTAACTTATGATAACTTATGTTAACTTATTCTAACTTTTTTTGTTTTATGTCGGCTTTGTGTTGAATGGTTTTCGTTGTTTGTCACTGATGCTGTTCTTTTCTGTGCTCCACAAAGATAAGAGCAGATGCTATGGGCTTAGGGGGTTCAGGTGTTTAGGACCCCCACCACCACAAACACCAGCACCAGCATCAGCACCACCACCAGGGTTATAGGGTTTAGGGGGTATAGGGTACGGTGTGGAGTGTAGAAAAACTATCACCACAGCCTTCACCAACACCAACACCACCGCCGCCGCCACCACCACAACAACAACAGCAGCAACAACAGCAACCACCACGACAACAACAGCACCAGCACCACCAGCACCAGCACCACCACTAACAGCAACAACAACAGCATGTCTAGGATGTTAGGAACACCACTAGCGCATGTTTAAAGTTCAGGGGTTTAGGGGCTTGGGTTTGGGGTGTACGGCTTGGGAAACCTCACCGCCAGCACCAGCACCAGCCCCAGCGCTAGCGGAAGTGCCAGCACCAGCACCAGCACCCACCAGCACTAGCACCAGCACCTAGCACCAGCACCAGCACCAGCACCACCGCCGCCGCCGCCCACCACCACAGCAGCACCACCAGCACCACCAGCACCAGCAGCACCAGCACCACCGACACCACCATCAGCAACCCCCACCGCCCGCGCCACCACCGCCAGCACCACCCCCGAGTTCATAAAGCCAGGAACCAGGCCGGATAAGTTCAGAAAAAGTTCATATTTCCAGGCCTGAAAAGTTCATAAAAAGTTCATATTTCGAGGCCTGAAAAGTTCATAAAAAGTTCATATTTCGAGGCCCGAAAAGTTCATAAAAAGTTCATATTTTTAGTGTTTTATTGGTATTTACAATGAATCCAAGCCTGAAAAGTTCATATTTCGAGGCCTGAAAATTCATAAAAAGTTCATATTTCGAGGCATGAAAAATTCATAAAAAGTTCATATTTCGAGGCTTGAAAAGTTCATAAAAAGTTCATATTTCCAGGCCTGAAAAGTTCATAAAAAGTTCATATTTCCAGGCCTGAAAAGTTCATAAAAAGTTCATACTTCCAGGCCTCAGAATTGGAGCTGGCTGGCACTCCACCCCCTGATTCACCACCACCACCACCACCACCACCACCGCCACCACCACCGCCACCACACCACCCCACCACCTCACCACCCACCACCCACCCACACCACCCCACCACCCCGCCACCCCGCCACCCCACCACCCCCCCACCACCGCACCCCACCCCCCCCCTGACACCCACCCCCACCCACCCCACACTTTACCACCGCACCCCAACCCACCACACCCTACCGCCCCACCACCCCACCACCTATTAGATGGTGGATGGTGGGTGGTGGGTGGTGGGGTGATGGGTGGTGGGGTGGTGGGTGGTGGGGTGGTGGGTGGTGCGGGGTGGTGGGTGGGTGGTGCGTGGTGGGTGGCGTGGGTGGCGTGGGTGGCGTGGGTGGTGGCTGGTGCAGCACCTAAAATTTCTATAAGGATCCCCCAATCAGCTGCTTTTCTGGGAATGGATTTGTGAACCGCATTATTTTGGTGTGGGTGGTGGGTGGTGGTTGGTGGGTGGTTGGTGGTGGCTGGCGATGGCCACCGCCTCACCACCCGCTACCACCACCCACGACCCCGCCACCCCATCGTTGTATCTTTTAATCCACAAGTTCACTTTTGCTAACTTATGTTAACTTTCTTTAACTTATGCTAACTTTTTATCTAACTTGCCTAACCCCCTAATAACATCTATATCTTAACTTAAGCCAAACGCACAATCTTAGTAGGAGGTCAGCAGCTCTGGTGCGCAAGTCGTGATGCCTATAGAGAGATCTATAGGATTCGGATAGGCCCGCAGATCGCAGTGATGGCAATGGTTTCGGCATGAGTTTATTCTCAAGACGTTGTTAGGGTTGGACTCAGGAGATGTTAGTTCCGGCTCGGGCACTGCGCACCAGGAGTCGGGGCCCGGTGGGTTTCAAGTCTTTTCGCGAGGAACTAAGCAAGAACTCGCGGCCCAAGCACGGCCCTCGGTACATAGCCACATGCCGAAAGTCCGGAAACAGTCATGGTGCAGTTCTGGTGGACTGATTATGCTTTGTCTTGCTATGTCTTGCTTCCTCCTAGTGGTTTTCGGCAGTGGGACAAGTTCGCCTGAAAGGCGGCATGATGCAAGCTCCGGGCTTGTTTCGAATCTCGTGCAGAGCTCATCACGTTCCGCATGCACGGAATTTAAGACGGAAAGGGTCGGATGTCGCCAATTTCGCCCGAGACTGTGACTAGCTGCAACGTTTGAGGCAACTTGCCGCAGGGTTTCAGCTGGTGTTGCGAGCCTAGAGACTGTAAGCATGATTTCTGAAAGCTTCACATCGTTGTGTGCATGACACAACTAGACAACCACGAGACCATTGGAGGTGATGATGGCCCCTCCCTTGCCCTGCAGTGTCAGGTTTCCTCATGAGGAGTGAGTTGCAGTTTGGACGGGAAGCAGTCCGTAGAACATACGCCATGCAGAGCCCCGGGTTTTCACTGTATTTTCGTCGGTAGCATGCCTGAGGTATACGAGAAACAAAAACTAAAGATCGGAAACCGTCGAAGATTCATGCATGATTAAAAAGTCCTTAAGAGCCTCAGCGAGTTGCTTGCGCGCTCGGGCACCTTCCAGTTGGCGACTGCTTAGCCAAAGCATTGTGCCAGGGTTTTTGTTCCTCCCGGCAATTTCCCCGTGATGAGATTGATCTTAGCGACAGTCATTTCAGACTGGCCCGTCCGGTCTCAATGTGGCGGGTGCTGGTCCATCAAGCGCCTCTGTCAACATCGCATCTTCTCGTTTTCACGATTTCACCTTGTTGCCCGCTGGCAGCAGTGAGAAGCTGCTAGCACTCGCTGAAGAATTCCATTTCAACTCCTGCCTGCGAAGTAGATCCTCCAACGTTGGCTTATCCACGTCATGAATATTTTCCTGCATAGTAGCATGCTTTGGAGGTGTGCGTGCCACAGGAGCTGTATGGAGCTGTGTAGTCTCTGACGAACGCAGTGAGTGTTTTGTGTTCCTGAGAGCATAAGGCATTGCATTTTTGAGGCTGGCGAAGAACGACGCGAACCACCAGCAGGAAAAAGGACAAGCTTACGAGAAATCAAAGTGCATCCATCGATCGGTCTGTCGATCTATCGATCTATTTGTCTGTCTATCCGTCTGTTTGTCTCTGTCTGTCTGTCGGTCTGTCTATCAGTAAGTCTGTCTGTCTGTTTGTGTTTCTATCCGTCTGGGCGTCTGGGCGTCTGTCTGTTTGCCTGTCTCTCCCCACCAACCTCAGAAACCCTACACACACGCAAAACCCTCAGCTCCGAGACCCTGGACCCTAAAACAATCCAGACTCCCAAACCGTACCTAAAGACCCTAAATATACATCTTACAAAGCCCTAGAAAGCTTACAAGAAGCCCTCAAAGCCCGAAGACGTAGTCATGTCTCGGAAGGTCTGTGAGCCCGAGCTCTTCCGTGGGCTCGAGCTCCGTCTCATCAGGAGCTTCGGGGCTTGGCTTCGGGCATTCTGGGCGCAGGGATCTCTTCTAGAGTTGGTGTAGGATTTATATGGCGCTTAGATGCTTGCAGACGAAGCTTGCGAGATGTACATCCAAAGTCGCAGCCTGACACAATGGATGAATCGTGTCTTGGGTTTCTTCCAAGTTTTCGACCCTTGATCCTTTTTGCATGCACTTTCTGGTTGGTTCGGGGCACCCCAAGGGCAAAGTTGGAAGCTGTCGGTCGCGGCCGAATCGAAAGTTGGAAGATGCTGGTGCTGCATCCGCCATTCCAATTGCCACGTAACCTCAGTCGGGCATTTCGGCTTTGTCGTACTGGAGGCTGTTTTGGGGTTCAACGGGTTTGGGCTGTGATGGGATTGTATGCGCCAGCATTCACCGGTCCCCCCAAAGTTAAAGCTAGGGACGCCCTTTTAGTGTCTTTGGGGTCTGGGGTTGCGTGTTGAGGCTTAGTGGATTTCAAGTGCTGCAACGCAGCCTCTCGGCTCCTCGTTCGGGGGGTCTATCTGAATCTGTCGTTGCTTTCGCCTTTGGTTCGTACAAGATGCAGCAACGCCATGTCACGAGGTGGAGACTTGCCAGGTGCAGGATCTTGGCCGCTGTCCTGATGGGCTACAGAAGCTCCCCATTTCCTGAAACGTCCCTGGATCCCAATTATCAAGGGCCTCTTTCATCGGATAAACTGGCCATGTATCGAATCCCAGCTAGTGATCCAAGCGCAGTGCAGCCTCGCAGAGAAGTCCGGCTGCTTTCTCGCTCGAGAGAATAAAGATGGTAACAAGAAGTAAATGTAAAAGTTGAGAATCCTAGCAATAAAGATTATGACAACAATAGCAATAACATGAATAGTCATAACAATAACGGTAGTAATAGTAACAATCATAACAATAATGACACTAGAAATCAAGAAAAAGGATGGCATTGGATGTCAGGACACCGGCGGCCAGTCTTGGATCCCATTGCAAGGCGGGCTTCGGCATGTAGCATGGGAAGTGGCAGGGTCAGTGACCTGTTTCAGCAACCCCATGCAAGAGCCCGCAGACATACCACGGTCTGTCGACGCAGAAGCCCCAAGCCCAAAAACTGAGGCCCTGAACCCTTCTCTGACTCTGCGAAACCCCACGAAACCAATAAACTAGGCCTTTGCGCCCTATCACTACAGGCCCCAGGCCCAAAAACGGGAGACCGGGCCGTGCCGAGGCCGCGGGGTCCTCCGTTGCCTTCTGCCGGTCGACTCTTACTCGCCACAGCGCAGCAGGTGCTTCTTCGAAAAAAAGCCATACCGGGTTTCAGGGTTTATTATATTATGATTTCTCCTATGCTGACTAATATTAGTCTCAGTATTATTATTTCTATTACTATGACTATCAAAATTTCAAGTAGGACTAGTATTACTATTATTGTTATTCGTATCATTAGTATTATAGGTCTTTTGGAGGTTTGGGGTCTAGAATTTCTAGAGTGGCTTGCGTGGGTGCCGTGGGTCCCTGTACAATCTTCCGAGCTTGAGGCAAAAGCATGGTACCGTTTTGCAAAGCGGCTGCCCATGAAGTTCTTGAAATGGATAGAGTTCAGGCTGCCTACTACCCCCGACAGGGCAGATGCTTTTCGGACTTTCAATTTCCAGGCATAGAGACACAGAGCAGTGAAAGGCCGCACGGAGATTCGTCAAACTCTCCAGACCTTTGGCCATGATTTCCGGGGACGAGCACAAGTACCTCGCAGTCTGTCTAAGTTAGCAAGGGCATTTCGAGACAACTCCAACACCGTCACTTCCATGAGGCTCTTCCACTCCAGACTTTAGGACCGCCCCCAGGACTACTCCAAGACCAATCCGCACTGTAGCAAGAGCACGGTTCGTACTCCAAAGTATGCAGCACCGGTGCGAGACAGGTCGAGGTCCGAAAGTGGCGGGAAGCCCTATGCTAAGACTGGACGTTTGAAGGGCTTCCCGGAAAACAGGAGAGCCGTGAGACTTCACCGCACTCGGCGCGATCCGGCCCGGCAGCTCCCTGAGGCACCGGGGCCGGCGGGGCCGGCGGGGCGGGGCGGGCTCAGGTTAGGTCCACGATTGGTGTCAGGAGTCTCTGAGTCTGGTGTCCCGTGCATTCCTGGCCGCGTCAGGTCTTGTGACGTGACTGCTTCTGGTCTCTGGTCCCGCTTCGTCCATTGCATTTGAAAGCGCAGCGGGAATCGTCAGCGATCAATAGGTGCCTCCGACGTTCAGCCCTTGTCGAAGCCTCGTCGCTTGCATGGGATAGGCTGGAGCTACAAGGCATGCTATAGACTCTGCGTCGACGAAATTCTCGTGGTCAAGAGACCCGCTGCACTACGAAGAATGGACCCTCGCAGTGTCGTGCATTGCAGCTGCCTGTTTTGGCACTCACGCCATACAGTGGTCATGCAAGGGTACCGTTGCAAGCTTGTAATCTGGTACGTGGTATTACAGAGGTGAGCGCATAGATGATGTCAGTTTCCAGCCTTTCAAGGTCTAAACAAGGTAGGTTTTCGAGCTTCGAGCTGCATGGGCATGATCCCAGCGAGAACTCCATGCAGTCTTCCTTTATCCATGCCTCAGACGAGCAGCCGCAAAGCAACTGCGATGTGGTATTCCCGCCTCACTTCCGGCACTATAATTCGGTTTGGCAGGGCAACTTTCCATGTAGTGGACGCATGTGACGGCAGCCTCGTGGGCTGTGCTGCTGTCTCCCGCGTACGAGATTATTTTGGAGATCGTTTTGGTCGGGGTGCTGCCATTAGTGCAGGCCCTTTGTGCTCAAGGATCCTGCGACGCCTTAGGCGTCCTGACGTTGGTCGTTGTTCAGGTATTCCACATGCAAGGCGAGTAGAGGCATGTTGCACGGTTCTATGGATTGGGAAACCCATCCTCAGATGGGGATGCTCAGGCACCCCTGCGCCTGCACAAAGGCAGGCCAGAAGGCTGCAGTGCCGAGTTCGCTACCGGACTGAATGCTGACATCTTCACAGTCACAGAGGCACGTCCCAGGAAGCATGCAGGTGCGCGTTCGTAGTTCCGTTACATATTATGCAGATGCACGACCCAGCATATGCATGTATGTATGTACATATGCACGCATGCATGCATGCATACATACATATGCACATATTACTTCTTATATAATATGGCTACATGTGTAAGACTGTATTAATCAATAGCATTCTTCCTCACATGTAGCGCAAGGCCAGATGACAATGAACGCATGTGGACAGCAGGACTTACTGTTTATGTTGCACTGCCTGGATGCTGAGTTGAAGAAATTTTTTCATGAGCCGAATTGAATTTGCCCCGGCCCCTTAGGCAGCCACGTGACCGAAGTAGGTGTGAAGAATCCCTGACAAGCCGATAAAGAAGGGTATCCATATGTATCCATCTGATGCAAGAAACAGTGGGTGCTGCAGCCGTCGTCTTCAGGTGCCATGCCCGCCGAGTTTTATTACTACATTTCCGTTTTACATTCCTGCCCTGTCCGCCTTCAGCTCTTCAACCTCTGCTTTTGAAAGGGAATGCCCGGAGCTTTCAGCCAGTGGCTTGGGCCGAAGCAACACCTAGGAGGTAGACTTACAGGATGTGTTGCCGTCGCATATCAGGCTGTATAGGTTGATCAGGACCCGGTTGGGGTGTTGGAGGCGGCATTGAGGCTGGGAGAAGATCCTGGCCATGCGTGAGAAATCTCACTTTCACAGCAACTCAAAGCTTTCTTGATCTCCTGTCGACTCAGAACGTGTGCTGCTGGCCAACTCTCACCTTCTCCCAGCAGTTTTGTTTGCAGTTTACTTCACCCGTAGCACCTCGGCTGTCACAAGATGCGGCCAGTCTGCCTTAGGGTAGCAGGCGGTGCACTGGTTTTCAAGATGCGCTGGCGAGGAACTTTCCTCCTAAGGAGGCGCTGTCCAGACTGGATCTCGAAACAATAACTTCTAAGGGGATACTTAAGAGCTGCATTGTGAGTTCAGGGAAATCCGTACACGGAAATGTTAATATCTTAGGCAGCGGCCTAATCAGATTTCTCGCCGCAGCATCCAATCGAGCGTGGTAGCATGGGCAGAGCCCATGATCTCACCGCGCTCCCCAACATCCGCGCCAAAAGCATTCCCTTCAGGTCTTCCAAGCGCACTTTCCAGCTGCACCTTTGCTTCTCTCTCTCCCTCTCCCTTCCTCCCTCTCTCTCTCTCTCTCTCCCCCTCCCGCTCCCTCCCTTCCTGCCTTCCTCCCCCCCTCCCTCTCTCCCTCCGTCTCTCTCCCTCCCTCTCTCCCTCGCCCTCGCCCTCGCCCTCGCCCTCGCGCTCGCGCTCGCGCTCGCGCTCGCACTCGCTCTCTCTCTCTCTCTCTCTCTCTCTCTCTCTCTCTCTCTCTCTCGCTCTCTCTCGCTCTCTCTCGCTCTCTCGCTCTCTCTCTCTCTCCCTCTCCCTCTCCCTCTCCCGCTCCCGCTCCCGCTCCCGCTCCCGCTCTCTCCCTCTCCCCCTCCCTCTCCCCCTCCCTCTCCCTCTCCCTCTCCCTCTCCCTCGCCCTCGCCCTCGCCCTCGCCCTCGCCCTCTCTCCCTCTCTCCCTCTCTCCCTCTCTCCTTCTCTCGCTCTCTCGCTCTCGCGCTCTCGCGCTCTCTCGCTCTCTCGCTCTCTCGCTCTCTCGCTCTCTCGCTCTCTCGCTCTCTCGCTCTCTGGCTCTCTGGCTCTCTCTCTCTCTCTCTCTCTCTCTCTCTCTCTCTCTCTCTCTCTCTCTCTCTCTCTCTCTCTCTCTCTCTCTCTCTCTCTCTCTCTCTCTCTCTCTCTCTCTCTCTGGCTCTTTCCCTCTTTGTTTCTCTGGCATTCTCTACGCATATATACATGTAGACATATGGATATAGGTAACTGTTCTATATATATATATAATATATATGTATATGTATATGTATATATATATATTATGTATATATATATATATATATATATATATATATATATATATATATATATATATGTACACAACTGTTTATTCATGGTGGGGCCTTCCATTTGCATCTCACTGCTCTTTCCATTATATACTTTATAGGTTCCCGAGATAGACTGCGTTATACATAGGTATATATATATATATATATATATATATATATATGTATGTATGTATGTATGTATGTATGTATGTATACTCTGTGTCTGTAAGTATGTACCTACTTGTTTAGCATCCGTTCACATTATACACAAGTAGACACAGAGAGTAATATGGCGATGATGTAGTGTGTTCGTTACGTGTGAATGCACATGTGCCGCTTCCTCTACGCGTACAATGCATGCTGTAGCTGGCCATCGGCTGTGTTGCTTTCATCCGAAACGGTGTGCTGCTTCAAACATACAGTGCGCTTGATCATAGCAAGGTATGAGCGACGGCAACCGATAGTTTCCGTGCATGATCAGCCATGGTCGTAAACTTCGCGCACGGTGCCGCCATTCCCAATTGCGGAGAGGCTTGCTCGTGGTGATAAATGTATAGTTGCAGGCTGCAAGGAAGCGCAGCACATGCCAGTTGGCCATTCATCAGGGCTTCATCGCTAAGATCGGATACGGGATCACTGTGGTATCCCCAATTGGAGGTTGTTTTGCTGGTTTCCTGGCTCACATGGAAAATGCGAGGGCTTCCATGTCATTAGGGTGCCTCCACAGGAAGGACCAAGAGAATCGTACATCTTTCGTCGTCGAGGAAACAAAGGACCTGATCGGGAGAAGGACTCAAAAGTGGCAGAGGACCAATGCCTGTTTGTGACCCAGGACGACGTAATATCATGAAAGCAAGAGCAAAGCGACACACCTTCACCCCTTCAACTTAAGCTCAAAGCCCCAAACAAACGATGCCGCACCCGCCGTATGCCCATGGGTGGGAGCCCCGGACAGACTTCGCGGGGACCGCCGGCTTGAGCTTGTTGAGAGCTTATCATGCCTATCGGAGCGTCCGGGCCGGGCCCAAGGGATTCAAGTGGCAGTCTTTGTGTTAAAACTTTCAACACGAGTCCGAGGACATGCTTCATCATGGATCTTGCGAATCTGACTTTCTTCGCGACGATTGCTCTAGGATTGTGTTCGTGCTGCAGGGTCAACATGCGCAGCCGCGTGCCTCAGACGCGAGAAGATATCAGTTGCATGCACATCTGCACCACGGCCATCTCATTGTCGTTCCTACTTGCTGCTGGAACTCAAACAATCAGCTGAGAGATTCTGGAGAGTTGATTGATGCTTCTTTCATCGGATTCGGACATCCCATGCCCTTGAATATCGGCAGCCAATCTGTCTTAGACTGTTATTTGGCGTGCCATGGGCCATTTGAAGCAGCTTCACAGACATGCTAACGCACGCAGAAGCGTGCGAAGCGTGCTAGCATGCAGCCTGCAAAAGCCAAGCCAAAGCCCCCAGGCCCTCCCAAGGCGAAGTCGGTAGCACCTGCCAAGCCAAAACCACAAGTCCCAACTCCCGATGCATCCAGCCCGGGCCCCCTCCCACCCACAGCCACCGCAAAGCCTGCAGCGCCGAAACCTGTAGCCCCGAAACCGGCCGCGCCAAACACCGCGGCTCCCGCTGCAACTGCCCCCGCAAAGCCTGCAGCCCCAAACCCGGCACCTCCAGCGAACACCGCACCCGCAACCGCAACAGCCCAGCCAGCAAAGCCGAAGCCGGCTGCCCCCGCAAAGCCTGCAGCCCCAAACCCGGCACCTCCAGCGAACACCGCACCCGCAACCGCAACAGCCCAGCCAGCAAAGCCGAAGCCGGCTGCCCCCGCAAAGCCTGCAGCCCCAAACCCGGCACCTCCAGCGAACACCGCACCCGCAACCGCAACAGCCCAGCCAGCAAAGCCGAAGCCGGCTGCCCCTGCAAAGCCTGCAGCCCCAAAACCGGCACCTCCAGCGAACACCGCACCCGCAAACGCCCAGCCAGCAAAGCCGAAGCCACCATTTCCGGCTCCTGCTGAAGCTGCCCCCGCAAAGCCTGCAGCCCCAAAACCAGCACCTCCACCGAACACCGCACCCGCAAACGCCCAGCCAGCAAAGCCGAAGCCACCAATTCCGGCTCCTGCTGAAGCTGCCCCCGCAAAGCCTGCAGCCCCAAAACCAGCACCTCCAGCGAACACCGCCCAGCCAGCAAAGCCGAAGCCGGCTGCCCCCGCAAAGCCTGCAGCCCCAAACCCAGCACCTCCAGCAGCGAACACCGCACCTGCACCCGCAACCGCGCTGCCAGCAAAACCGATCCCAACTCCCGCGCCCGCAGCTGCGAAGCCGAAACCGAAGCCAGGCGGTGTGCCTGCAGCCCCAGCTGGTGCAGATCCCAAAGCTGCCAAGGCCGTGCAACCAAGTCCAGCCAAACAACCGATCCCCAAGCCTTTGGACGGCAGCACAGCGAAAGCAGTAGCCGTCGCCCAAAAAGCGGATGCACCCAAGCCGGGTGCTTACCCAGAAGCAAAGAAGGCACCGCCAGCAAAGATGGCTCCTCCGAAGGCCCCAGAGGCAGAGGTACCAGCTGGTGCGAAGATCGCAGTTCCCGGCAAGCCGAAGGCTCCGCCAGCCAAGGAGGGAAAGGCAGTTGGAGCGCCCAAGCAAGGTCCCAAGCCAAGTTGCTTAGCCGAACTATAGAGCCGTATGCTGTAGGTAACTGATATGCTCTCATCCTGCCTTCATTTCGACAAACACACCGAGGTCAGCCCGCTTTCAAGCCGCCTGCCAAGGTGCCGCCCAAGGCTGTAGCATCGGAGCCAGTGCAGGTCCATGCCGCGGCAGTTGTGGAAGGTCCTGTTGCCGATGTGGTTACAGCGGCTGCGGCAGAGGGTGATGTCACTGATGGTGTGGCAGAGGGCCCTGTTGCCGATGCAGCGGCGGTTGGAATTCAGAAATTTCTTTGCAGTCAGTGAAATGATGGAGTCCCGGGGGGCTGTTGCGGGAGATGGGCTTTGTACACAGGTGTGGGGTTACTCGGCGCCCCAAACTGCCAAATCATTAATCCTGAATAAATGATACATTTCGCCACAAAAGACAATGCAAGGTGGCTCCACCGGCTCCGCATAACGACCCAGTGTCGGCTTCAGGTGAGGATGCAGTTGCAGAGGAGGCACTGCCCTTGGCAGAGTCCGAGAAAGTGGTCGAGCTCGTGGCAGCAGCGGAGAGCCCCGAAGAGCAGCCTTTGCAAGCCGATCCGCCGGGCCTATCCACGCACGAGAAGCATGTGGCCGATCAGATCGATTCAGATCTGCCCAGGACGTTTCCGAACATCGAGGAGCGGAAGTCTGAACACTTCTGCAGATGTGTTAGGCTCCAGTGCGGCCTTCAAAACCTTAAGTTTTCTTTCTGTTTGCATTGATCCACATGAATGACGAAGCCAGTATGCGGTTTGACAGAACACGAAGCCTCAGACAGTGTTTTGGCGAACGCAGCTTTAATCAGAGTAAATGATGAGTGATTGAGGCAGCCTGGCGTCATACTCTGATCATATACGTGAGGCCATCTACGATTACATCTCTTCAGGACGTCCAGGCGCAGAGGGCCACCATTCGTGAGGTCCTGCTGGCCTTCAGCAAAGCAAATCCGCATGTCGGCTACTGCCAGGGTATCGCAGCAGCACTAAGAAGCTTTTTCTTGGGCGTCTGAATAACCTGCTTCAAAGCTGGGACTCCCGGTGGACAAGACCCGCCGCTGGTAGCAACCCCGTAGTAATTGCAGAAGGACACACCAAGCTGACGAAGACTGAGTCCTGCAGACAGATCAATCAAGCTCAAGGCTTAACGCCCAAATAGCAAGGATGTGCAGCTACCGGCAACCCACACCGGAATAGCCCGTCACGCGACATCGCCTTGTAGGGAAAGAACCACCACGACCGCCACCGGCCGAGCAAATACAGCAACAATAAAAATAATAAGCAACTTGTATCACACAAAGAACAGTCACACATACGTAAACTGTTACATATGTATATGTTATGTACATATATATATATATATATATATATCCACACATATGGATATACACGCATACACACTTGCTTCAAGGTTGTCTTCGCATGTCACGCAGGCAATAAATAGGACGAGCAACTTTGGCTGTGTCGCCCAGTCTCTCTGGAGGGTCTCGTTCGGCTTACCTTTCCCCTTTTCCGTGTTTTTTCTGAACACGGCGTATCGACGAAGCTAAGGATAGGATTCCCGTGCTACATAGATGATCACCTGCCGGTTCATAGCGTCATAGACACCTTCCCTCGTAGAATTGAGGCAGTTTGAGGACCGCAGTGTGGGCATTCAGTCCCTCGTTTTGGGTGATTGGCAACAGAGCGAGTATCGCAACAACCGCCGGAAAGCAGCCAGCAATAGAGAGTGCCCACGCCTCAAGGACACCAACTCCGAAAGTCAGCAGCAACAGGAGCAGCAGCAGTGGCGCAAGCCAGAACAAGCGGTCTTCAGAAGTGTATGCGGTAGGATCGAACATTACATGTGAGTAGACACGGCGAGTTGGCTGTCGAGGCATGAGCTTTCCCGCGGCCGTGCTTTGTGTCCACCTGCCGGGTTCTGCCTCGGAGCAGTCTCTGGGACGCAAAACCTTAGGTGACACCTTCTCCTTCTCAGGCTCAGGGCTTGTTGTACAAGTATAGCGAGTGTTCTCTTTCAGCCGCTCACCGCCTTTCGATCATCAGCCAACAAGCAGCTTCATCTTCGCGATGTGTCCTTTAGCCGGTATGAAGCTGATGTGTTGCCCGACGGTTGCACTTGCAGTGGCTCAGCGAGCCTCCATTCAAGCGATGTGCGAAACGAAGCGTTTGCTTTGATCTATGCCATGAAGGTTGCATTCGGTGGTTCCCAACTCCTTGCCTTGTAGTTGCAACTCATAGGTGTGACCCGCGAGACGAGACTGAAGCTCAAGACGGTGGCGCCACGTTGGATACTAAGGTTTCAAGCCTGTCTGGAAAATGTGCGCGAACTGTGGCTGCCTGGCTTCCACCTCTTCGAGACTGCGCGCCTGGACTTTGAGAAAGAGCTCGGAGTTTTGGAATTTCCATCCCCCCCTCCGCCCCCTGAGGCCTTTTGAGAACCTCCAAGCCCGCCCAATTGACATCAACTGCTGTTCATGGTAAGTGAGCGCATGGGTGGCTCGAAAGAAGGTGGAGTTTATCAAGCATTTCCCATATATCTCGAGTTGGAACCCTCTACCGGAGTGCGATCACACCTGTTATGCGACAGGAAGTATGCCTTCGACGCACTTTTGGCACTGCAAGCCCCGAAGCTCTCTCGGTCGTTCCAGTCTCAGGCCAGGCTTCCGAAAAGGTGTCCGGGGCTTCGGCTTCGGGTACCACCAGGTTTGCTTCTTAGGGCCTCGTTGCTACGGCAGCTATGGGCGGTTTCTGTTTGGTCTGGGGGTCGCGATGTTTTTCGCTGCGGTAACCAGACCCGCTAGAGACACGCCTTCAAGATTGAGACATCTGATTTGCGGCAGGGACAGCAACGAACAAAGCCCTGTGAGTAGGGCATCATCATCGATGTCTTTCTTCTGGATGCATGGCTCACACTCTTCGCGCGCTGGCTGCCGTTCCGCCTGCTTCCAGAAGTCTTAGAGTCTTGGCGATTTGGACTCAGAGCGCTGGATGGGGAGAGGTACAATCATCCCGCACTGCTCCTGGACATATAAGGATACTGAAGCTTCTGCGGCAGTGCCGGCCGTCTTGTTGCGACAGCCCAGGAATACATCAAGTGCCATGGTTTCGCTGGCATTCTCAGCCTCACTGCCTCTTAGCTTGGATAGGGACCTTTGGGACGTCCGTGCATCATCGATTTCTGGACTCTCACTATTTGGAGTGAGCATCCTACCAAGCCCAGTGCACGCTCTTCAAGCGAGCACCCTCATAACTTCAACTTGTAGCATGGTGCTGCCATGTAGCATGAGCTATCTTGAGCACGGAATTTGCTTAGTACTTTTGCAAGCTTTCAAGTTCTTGCCTGTCTCCTGGCAGAGGTGGCAGTAGTGGACGCCCATGGCGCAAGCATCGGTGGCGTCGAGCCCGCAGATGCTCTCCTGGAGCTTTGGAAGTGCTTGCAGTGGGAGGAGCTTCTGAAGCTGGCGCATCTAAAATGGTCATGTTTCGGAGTTTCGGGACTCAGCTCCCTGGCTACGAAACTGCTACAAAGCCGCTTCCGCCCCGATCAAGACAGGAAGAATCTGAGTTTCACAAATAAGAAACAAAATTACTTCATAATCACAATAACGCACATTATTGTTTAATTATTGTTTATATAACAATGTTAACTATAACTCCCCCTAAGAGACGTTGAAAGCACCGCAGCCTTCGCAGGATCGGGAGCCTCGCCTCGATGCCTTGTTCCGGACTGCTCAAGGCCAGGACCCAGCAGCTGTCGACTCTGTTTCAACTTCCCTGGAATTATATACATATGTATGTATGTATATATATATATATATATATATATATATATATATTTTTTATTTATTTATACATGTTACACACATATACGCACACATCTATATATATATATATATATATACATATATATATACACGCACGCACACGGCCATATACTTCATATACTTACCTTATATATATATATATATACATATATATATACATATATATATATTCCATTTCTTGTTTGTTTGCTTATGCTCTTATGTAGTTATATATGCGTAAAGTTGTATATATAGACATATGTATATATATATATATATATAGTTGTATGTATCTAAGTTTGAGAGATGTGAGAGCGTGCGAGTATGAGCACGTCCGCCTACTATGCTTGAGGAGAGCCGAGTACATGTCAATGAATGTGTAGAAGGAAATGTCGAATCGGCAAAAGGCGTCTGGGGCCTCGGATGCATTGGTGGAAAGAAGTCGAGGAAGCCCGATTTGTGCCTTGCAGGGCTGCGCCCACGTGCTTCGGAGCTGCTCGCCGAACGCCTTGCCGCCAACAAACTGCCCGAGCTTGCATTCCAGCGTCGAGGCCTTGAGTTATCTTCGGGTGCATTGCAGCTTGTGCAGATAGTCGGGCTCCGTCTAAGTCTGTTCTGGCTCGTGTCTTTGGCGAGTTTTCTTTCCGTGTCCGTGCCTTTCTTGTTGCCTCTTGGAGCACACTCTACACTCCACACTCCGAGCCTGCGCAGGTTCGGTACTCGTATCACGGCTTCCTACCATGGATACATGTTTGTCATGTCACTTAGCCATAGTGTGGCTACCACATGGTGGCATGAGTCGCCTTGTATTTTCGATTGCATCATCAGCACTGTTCAACATTTCCTTACACGTTCACATACCAGGCAGTCGCGAGCACAGAGCATATTGCATGTTCAACAGGACCCCGGGTGGTACATCCTGATTCTGGCATCGACTTGCTCGATGTCTTGTCGGAGCAGTCCTGGCAGAAACTCGGCTTTACTTTCAGGCATACCGAGACATGCTGTCGCAGACATGGCTGCAAGGGTATGTTCGGGGGCAGGTAGAGGTCTCCGCCGTCGCTAGCGCCGACATTCCATGCAAAGTTACCAAATCTAGGGGTGCAGGTGTAATTTGTTTAGTCGGATGGAGCGGCCCCAGACCAAGCGTGCTCCCCCTTGTGCCTGCAGATGTTGCATGAACTCCCAGGAAGTGGAGGGCACAGGCCGAAGAACTACGCAACGCCAGATCCCTGGGCAAAGGCCGCTGGCCCGAATTTTCCGAGAGTTGGAATTTCTTGCGCTTTCCATTGAAGGCTTTTGGGCGATTGCATCAGTTCGCTAGGACTTGACGGACATTACTCTGAATTCCAGCATTTGAATGTTTCTGGCGGAGGCACCCCCAAGTCGACAAAAAGCTTGAGCTTCCTCAGCATTTTCCGCTGCGGCCGCGTGCGACTCTTGGCTGAGATCGTTGCCGCATCGAGCGCATGCGTGGGCAACGAGTCATTGCGATTTCGATCCGTTTGGGGACTACGGGGGTCATGCTGCGGAAAAGTACAGGCTGCCATGAGTCGCCAGTGGAAGCGTGCTGCGGACCAATAGAAAAGGAGCCCAAATCCAAGTCATACAGATCACGGTTGACGACTCAAGTGAAGGCAAGGATTGACGAGCCTATAGATTCTATACAGAAGTTGTTAGGATTTCACCAATACTTCCCTCGGAAGATCAGAAAATCGGAATCCCAATGCTAAGCTGCCAACCATGACCATGAATGTAATGGGAGTTGCTCTACCTCTCCATTCGGTCTAGACGAGCCCGGTCTAAATTGTCTAAATGATGTCATACAGCATACACTCTGAAACATCAAAAGAGAGCTGCTTCTATACTCTATAGAGTATTGGTTCTATACTCTCGGACAGCTATAGAGTACATACTTGTTCTATACTCTGTAGAGTATCGAAGCAGCCTTATTGTCACGGAAGAGTTCCCACCCCGCTGTGGACCCCAGGAGCAGAGTCGGACTCTGAGGAGACTCCGCCTTCCAAGGCTGCACACACGGAGTGACGGAGTAGTGTAACCAAGAGGGACTATATATATATATATATAGGTATATATATATATATATATATATACATATATATATATATATATATATATATATATATTCGTTGTATAATATGTATATATAAAATTATATTGGTTGATACATATTACGATTTTGGAATTAGGTCCCCCCGAACCATGATTATTAGGCTTGTCTTTTGGAACCTAATCCCACAATTGTAGTGTATATGGACCCTTTGGGTAAGCAGCACAGGGTGAACCTGGCCTCAGGCGTAGGATGGCTTAGGCAAGGCTTGATACATGACCAGACACAAGTTTCTGTACGATGTAAATGTACGTAAACGGAGCCTTTGCTATACTTCTGCAAGTAGTAAGTAGCTGTCAGCTGTTGACGGCAAAATATATTGATTGTGGTAGATGTCCGCATTCCTTCCTGCACGTCGCAGTGTACCATTCGAAGCGGCTACAACTTCCGCGTAAGTGCTGTTGTTGGCATATTGCCGTGTGCTGCAGCCATGTACAATATCTCGATGGCGTCGGACCCATCCATCCGTTGGATGATTGAATCGTTTCACTGCCGCCCTGAGTTTGAAGGCATCGTGCATGTCGGCATCTATCAACTGCACGTGTGCATGTTGGTCAGGGGGGCTTCCCGCTTGGCAGCCTCTCTTCTGCCTTTCACCTTATGCCATTTACACTTCTGGAGTGGTAGGCATGACATACCGTGCTGAATGCTGGAATGGGAGTCCAAGTTATCTGAGAATGCTTGCGTTGTTGGCACCGACGCCTAGCGAAAAGGCAAGGTTCCACATTCATCCTAGATCGCTAAATGGAAGCATTCCCACAATTTGCTAGCAGGCAGAGCCAGGTACGTTAATGAACTGTGCGCAGCAGCGGCAGCGCACCCCGAGTTTGGGACCTCATCAACAGCACTTATAACTTATAAAACAACAACGGGCAAGCACTGCAGGTTCCGCATGTGGCAAGGCTTAGGGGTGGTATAGGCCACGGACTCACCCAGACCTAGTGCTGGTGGCATCAGGGCTGCACAAAAGGCCCCCAAGCCCTGGCAGCGATCAAGGACCCAAACTCAGCAGTGCGGGTAGCCAAAGTCAGATCGCGGATAGAGCCAGTGCTGCACACGTCGAAGATAGCAGCAATTCGTCGCCAGCACAGAAGTTTGGCTAGGCTGGTGCTACTAATTTCTGGCGATATACGGCCAGATGCGACGGGTGCTGACTCGCGTTGACCGGAGGCAGGAAAAAGCCTCACTAATGCTGATGCCGGATGATGCTCCCTACTTGTACTGTACAACCACCGATGCCGAACAAATTAACACACTCGCATGCCGCCCTGCACTGGTGCAGGCGATGGTCGCATCTGCAATCAAAATTACTGAAGGCAACGCGCTATCTACTTTGATCATGCTGTTCGCATGTTCAAGACAGGACGCAGCATGGTTGCTATTATACTGCCTTTCGTTTGTCGAGTTCGCGCGAACTACATAACTCAGATGCATGTCTTTCCACGCCAAGGGTCCAGCCGAATTTCGTCAAGGCCAGTGTGCGTTGCTTCTCCTGGAGAAGCGCATGCGTGGAAAGTATGACATCTGCAGACCTTCCGCTCCTAGCCATCACTCCCGGGATGCAGTAAATAAGCCCAAGTTGGAAAGTCGGAGCCCTCTCCCATTGCTTCGTTCCCGACCGCGACCGTGTCAGTGATACTGCACCTTGTTACTAGTAGCACTTCCGCCTGCTGCGCGAGGATGCATCGCTGGAGTACCTTCAAGCACAGCTGTCAGGCCCCTGCTTTGATGCCCCCTTTTTGGGAGTTCCTTGCTTAAAGAGACCTCCTCGAAAAGACGAGCGATTTTGTATTCCCTGGCCCTCAACTCTGAATCCTTTGACTTCAAGTGCGCATTGCACGGAGGCAACAAGACGCCGCTGTCCCTCCGCAATCCGCGGCTGGATCCGAGGCAGACTCTCACGCAGGGAGGTTAGGAGACAACGTGTAGCTCCTCTGGAATTGAGTAGCAGCGGCAGAGTCCTTTCCTGCATCCCGACTTGGGCTTTCGTACGAACTGTGATTGTTGGTGTCTCTTCACGCAGGTGACACACAAGCGCTCATGAAGTCGCCAGTTGTTTTAGCACGACTCTCTAGAGTTCTGCTCTTTGGCAGCTCAGGGCTCGGGAAGCACCGATGCAGCGGCACGGCTCCACGCCGAGGCCCAGAAAAAGACTCGAGAATCTCAGAATCTTCCTAGGCAAAGCTGAGGCCAAAGGCTGTAGACTGCTGGGCTGGGCGAGCACAGCCCTGAACACCTACCTGCCCGACTTGCAACAAATTTAGATGTTTTAGTCGCCGACTGCGACCCGACAGACTTCATCTGGAGAGTCCGAGGTGTGAGAGCATAAGTATCCTAAGCATCCTGCAAGAACTCATAGAATTTCCTGGCTGAAAGGGGTAGTGGGCTTAGCAGTTGGCTCACAACTTAGGCATACTAACTGAGGCTGCAGGCTGCAGTTCTAACAGGTATAAGTGGCAGAAAGTACTCTCACCTGGCAGCCCGTTCCCTATGCGGTCTGTGTGTAGGACCAACAACCTCTGCTTTCCAGCCCCCCCCCCCCCCCCCCCCGCGCCCCGATCCTCCCAGCAGTCTTTGGTTCAAGTTTACCTCAAAGCCAGCGGTGATGAAATATGGCGGCATGACCATTGGAGAGACTAAAAAAACTGTCTCATTAACGCGGTATCCCTTCATGAAGTCAGAACTGTTGGCAAGCTGGAGCTCCCTGCCAGGCAAGGCAAGGAGAAGGAAGCTGCTTCCAACGACACGCATTTCGTCGTTCCCTCGGAGTTGGGCTTCCCTTCATGGCATAGTTCCTGTAGCTTCTGTTGCGCAGTCCTGCGAAGTCCGACAAGGTGCCCTTGCGACAGAGCTTGAACTCCTCAGAAAGCTGCAAGGCAGTGGCAGCCCGGGCTCTCGGATACTTCTAAGCATGGGTCAGTCATCGTGGCTTCGCTACCCTAGGCCACGAAAATATCAGCTGCAGTTTCACTGCGAGAAAGTGAGCAACTGTCAAGCTCCGAATCAGGGGAGATGTCTTCGCTTCACATGTAGGGTGTAGCATGTAGAAAGAAAGCGTCCATGTTTGGCCCCATGAATCCCAGTGCGGGCTCCAATGCATCTCGCGCCCGCTGCCGCTGTTTTGGTTTGGTCATGAAGCGGCACGCTATGAGAGGCTGCATCAAGCCAAACGAGAGCAGAAACCTTCCATGCCGGTCCTGACAGCCTGCGTAAGAACCAGCAATCGACGCGCAGCACCATCGATTCAGCCTCAGCCGTTCCCAGCCGGGTCCAAAGCTTCCAGGGCAGTTCTAGGCTGCATGGCGCCGCCCGGAGGATGAAGCGGGCGCGGCCGAAGCTCTCTTTCGACGATTCCTCCGAAGACGAGGGTGCTGCCTTGAGCTACGGTAGACAATATACTTGCTTTCGAACGATTATTGATGCGGGTCTGCTGGCGGTTCAAGAGTTGGGCTTTTTGGAGGCCAAGCGTCCGAACAGGGTGCCTGCAAAGCACAAGGAGTCGGAACACTCCGAGAGTTTGAGTTGGATGCGGCTTTGTTGCAGGTGCTCCGAAGGCCCAGAAGACGCTTCTTCAGAGAGGCCTGCCGAAGCTTCCACCGAGCCAGGAGGCCCGCGACTGGATGTCTCATGACAAGAACCGAACCTGCTTGAAGCCGGTTCTGGAGGAAACCGCCGAGAAGAATGATGTTCCAGAAGCGCAGACATTGGCGCAGGCAGGCCTCACTTCTCAGGTTAGCATAGGCTACCTCAGGTAGCAAGTAGATGCCCGCCGCAAGGAAGCCAACTTCAAAACATCCCAGTAGGAGCCTTGTGCTTTTCGAGGTGGCGGCTCTGCGCCAGGCCCTAGGCCTCAGCAAGAGGCGCGATGCTGCCGCAGAAGCTCCCGAGGCCAGGACCTTGCGCCTGAGGTGAGTCTGCCGGAAGCACGGTCAGTGCCAAGGAGCGTGTCGGTGAGTCTTCTGCAGCTGCAGTGAAGCTGCGCGGCTCTCGGTGCTGAGTGCTGGGCCTGCATGATCGAAACAGATATACTTTCACCATTGATATCGTAGATTCTCCAAGTTTTCGAAGAGTGGAGGCCGCCGCTGTGACCAGTTGCTCGAAACGTGTGCCGCATCTGTAGCACCGTCTGTGACGTGCACGAACATCTGAAGAACAAGACTTTCTTGCTAGCCTATCTGCCAGAAGGTCTATAGACACAGCAGAAGGCCAAGGCATGTTTTCCTCTGTCTCGTATTCGCTTGGCAAGGCCAGCCAGCATGCGAGACATCCAGACATTCTCGGTGCCTCGGCCCGAAGATTCGGCAGTTTTGTATCCGGCCGGGGGTTGGTTTTGCTGTGTTGGCCAGTGCGAAGCAAAGCATATTGAAGCATCAACGTGTGACGCTCCTATGCCATACCGCGCAACGACTGAATCTGCAACTGCTTGCGGAGAGAGGAAACTTGTCCACGGAAAGCTGGGAAGCCCACCCTCGCCATTTTCACAGCTAGACTCATCGGGGATACCTCATGAAAGCAGGCTGATTGTCCTTGTAATTAGTGATTTGTCAAGCCCTTTCAGAAACGCTTTCGATAGTCTTTCTGCCAAGGAATTCCTTCGACTAAGTCCGGCCATCCAAGAGGCCTCCATGAAGATGTCAGCCGAGGCCCGTCCGGGCTCCTCTTTGGAAATCGAGCACACATGGAGTTTGCGCGCATAATAAACTGATGGGTAAACTTGAAAAAATAAAACCACAGTAAGTTATATAAATCATGATAGCAGTAACAGCAGTGACAATGGGCACAATCATAACAACAGTGGTTTACAGTAGAACTAATTAGTATTGTCCAGTCACCGGCGAGAACAACAGATCATGATCACCGATAAAACCGAATCATCAGCATAACGGATCAGAACTATTCCAATATATGGACATGACAATATAAAGATAGAGTAAATACACATCAATGGATGCATGGATGCGCTGTAGATGGGTATATGTAGATACACAGACAGGAAGACAATCCCCTGCCATGTCAGCCACATACCTTGAACATGGACCGTGCTGAAAGCCTGTAGGAGCTGACAGCCCTATGCGAGACAGCTGCCGCCTGGCGGCACCCACACAGACCGTCTTTCACACCGAGACCTGCAACCAGCACCAAGCTGCATGTTCAGTCCCCTTCGCGTGCCCACCACGAAGAAGGGCAGGCTCACCCGGTAGTAGCACCTCCCTTTGCCGCGCCTGCCAGTATCACAACCGCGCCCAAGACCACACCAACACAAAAACTACGACACAATCGAACCGCAGGTATGCAATGAAGGTTGCTAGCGCCCAGGAGTTCTCTTTTGCAAAGTCGGGCTGCGCACTCTTCCGGATGGTCACAGCCAGAACTTCGCATGTTGGAAGAATGAATGAGATTTCGGGCAGCCAAGGCTCGGCTGAAGTTCTTCGATGGTGAGCTCTTCGAAGCTGTCTTCGTGCATATCAGGCCGCAGGAATGCATAAAGAGAGCCATAGCTCGCTTTCAGGCCGTGCCAGAGGGTACTTTGCGGTTAAGCCTTCCTGTGCTGAATGCACCTGATCCTCGAATGTTTGCAGGTGTCGCATCCGCTGGGGTCAGTTTGACATTCATCAAGTGACGGCCGTGGCCCAACACCTCGTTGCTGCTCGGCAAATGTTTGGGGTTCAAAGCTGTGTCATGTAGGCATGCTTATGTTTGCATAAGGACCTGAATGCCATCGACGCGGATGTCTTCCGTGACGCGATGTGCTCAGGGACCAGATGCCGACACATCTGATATATACGGTAGATTGCGGGAGTGACGGATGAGGAAGCATGCTTTGTTCAGGCTGGTGCCACGTGACCAGTGTACTGCGATGTACTATGTACTGTGCAGATTTCGTTGAGAGGTCAGAGTAGGAAAAAAGGGCTGCCACACCATCATCTGGCCGTTTTCGCACGAGTCAGTCTTGCTTCTTTGTTGTCGTCGACGTGTGGTCACGAGGTGACGCAGTGGCTCCTGCCCCGAGTTGGGAACATGTCCAAGGCGGGTGTCGTGCTAAGAAAGGGCGGCAGCTGGCACAACAGAACTGCGAATCGAGTTTGTCTGCCAAGACGCAGCGATTCTCGTTGCAGTGTCTGTTGCAGTCTTGGCTCTCTCCCAGCCTTTTGCAAGCTGCCAGTCATGAAGCGAGCATTTGTGGTTAATCAAGTCGCAATCCACACACTCTCAGACTCGGAAAACAATCAAGACCCCCAAAGACCCCAAAGCTCAAAACTTCCCCGGTTGCCCAAGCTCTCGGAGGCCATGCGCCTGCAGTGGCTGAAGCTCATGGCCTCGATGAAGACGGAGCGTAGCGAGGACGTGCCGAGGCTCAGGTTTTTTTCAGCCTTTCGCAAGATTTCCCCCCCCGGAATCCGGTTAACATACTGGTAAACATAAGCGTTCTTATATGTCGCATCAGCCGGCTTTTCTGGCTCTTTTTGGGCGCACTTGGGTTCAAGTAGAGCACGGCCCATTGGTTTCTGCACCTAACTGGGAAAGAGCTAGGACGGCCCGGAGCAGAAATCTGAAGCGTCCGAGCACGTGCAAAATCAAAACGAAAGCAGAAAAGCTAAAGCGGCAATCCTGCAGACCTGCAGGCATTGCCAAAGAGTTTCATGGCGAATCTAAGCCCAGGCACATGCAGGCACCTGGAGCAAACAAGAACCTCAGCCTGGGCCTATTCCTCAAGGGGGAGGGAGAGGCAAACTGCAAAGCTGCACACCCACACGGTTGAGGTTCAAGCGCAGCTGTGCCCATCCAACACTACCGTGTTCAATGACTGATTGCGCATACACCTGGAGTTAACAGTTAGTAGCTCAAACCAGACCGAAATGAAACTTGACATCTGGCTACCTTGTCATTGATAGCCATCTTGGCCATCGCCATGAGAAACATGTCCAATCTCAGAAAGATCTAGGCAGCTCGCCGATGATGCGCCCAAGGTTGCGCAGCCCTCCACAATTTTGTTCATGTAGGACTCCTCGGGGCTAGAGTAGCCCATCCAGCAACGCCGTGGGGAGCATGCTGATGACGAACTCGAAGGGGGCGAGGACGATATCAACGTCGGCATTGGGGAACTGACCAAAGCTGAAGGCCGTCTCTGGGTTGGTATAAACGTTCATCGTCAATTTCAAGCCTATCCAGGGAAGCTCGCCAGGATTCTTAACGAACTCTGTTGAGTACCTGCAAACGGGTGCTCATGTTGATGTTTACGGAGTGGACCCCAAGGGCACCACCGGGAATATAGTCGTCGGCACATCGAAACAACTGCTTGCGCCGCGCCGCTAGAGCAAGACAAATCTTCCCCAACCAAGCGGCGCGGCGGTTCATGCCGATGCAGGCTGCGCCGAAGATGCAGAACCACAGCACAGATCAGCACAGCAGACATTGAGGGCAGAGTGTACGCGACCACCTGATTCACGATGCATTCGCGAGAGAGGCGGGCTTGGAAAGTGTGCCTACGATCCACCAGTCCACGCAAGCAGGGTTGACGTCCTTGCCGAGGTTGGGGTGCCCAGTTCCCAGATCCCTTTTGGTGAAGGTGAATGCAATCTCAATGAAGTGGTTCGAACAGTAACCGACTGTCAGGGCGAACACAACTACCATCAGCACCTTGCTGCAAAGGGAAGCGCTGTAGCAGACCGTCTTGATTCCTGCCACGACGGAGAGCGTGGCAGAAGCCGTGATGATGGCAATCACCTCTGTGGTCGTGTTGGCCAGCTCGTCCTCGGTCGGAGTGGCGTCGAGCCAGCTTTTGGCGAACTCCATTCCCTGCACGGCCATATGGGAGTTTTGGGGCCGCTTCGCAATCTGCGCTAGTGCAGTCTGCGAGCCCTTGCATGCATGCACACATACATACATGCCTATGTATCATAGACACACCTCTCGTTGTTTTTGTTCGTTCTAGTTCTCGATCGATCTCTCTATCTCGTACACGGGTCCGAGGCTGAGCTCACTAAGCCTTCAAACACTTTCGGACCTTTTCCCAATAAGGATGAGGACTTCGAGGAGAAGTTGCGCCACCTGGCTTGAAGCAAGCCGCAAGCCTTCAGGGCATCTTCAAAAGAGAGCCCCGTGCACCTGTCGAGCCCAGGAACACACCCCTTGCCTGGTGGCGGGGACTTTACCGAGCGTGGAGATTCCCCATGAGCTCATCGCAGGCGGCATGTCGAGTTCGGCGATGGGTTGTCGAATAGAGGTTGCAATTTCAGGCCTGGGCCAGCATCTGCGGACATGTTGACTTCGTGCTGCACGGTCGACCTACGAACATGTTGCGATTGCCAGTTCTGTCGGATGTAATCCCCACGATCTGTGCAATTGTTAATCCACAGAGAGACAGGGAGAGAGAGAGAGAGAGAGAGATGAGGCATTGCCAATTTGCATAGGGTTGAAGAACGAAGAACTCCCCTGTACCGCACTTGGGCCATTGAGGTGTTTTGCCATAGTACATTAGTACCTATCACACCTCACAGATTCAATTTTGTCGCCTTGAGCCGTTTCAACATTTGTGCTGATCCACTGCTAGGACAAGTTGCCAGATCTACCCTAAACCCCTCATCGTAAGACTCCAACCTTACATAGATGGACAAGTTCAGGCCGAGAGTATGCAGGGTCTATAAGAATAAGGCTTGGGCTGTTTGAATGTTTTCGTGCTGATGAATGGGGTCCCTTGGCGACGAGGCAACACAGCTCCTCGTTGAGCTTCGTGACGGTGCTTGCATGAAGCCTACAAAGGCAGCACGTGCGACAAGCAAGACGGAGGACACTGACGAAAAGTGCGATGTGCTTTGGTTTTTGTGTGCCCTTCCGTTGCAATGACTTTCGGAGAAGTTGGAATGAACAAGCTTAAAGATGGCACGGCCACCGGCTGTCGTGCCCGTAGGCTTGCTGGTGCCAAATCAGGCCGCCAAGCTTGATCCACTCATTGAAGGTAGTGTCAGGTGCTGCATATGCTCTTGCTGGATCCGACTGAGTGCAGCAATTCTACGGACATGTTCATTGCAGCCCTCGTGCTGTGATGATCTGTGATGTGAATCTAACGTGCGCGGCACATCGTTGCAAGTGCTTTCTATGTCGAACGCCAGCAGAGCTCTCACCCTCTATAGTCGTGGCACGTATTGGGCACACTGAGAAATTGCACATGTCTTTCGGATGAGTGTCTTCTCTGCCAAGGTGAACCACAATCACAAGCCTGGCAGCAAAGTGTTGGCGAGGCTGCGCTGGGTTGGGTCATGCAGCACCTGGAGCTTCAAACACAAGATGTGTGCCTGAAAAATCAGCTTTTCAGCCCTTCCAGGAGGCCAAGTGTGGACTCCTCCTCGGATTGTTCGCACAAAGGATCAGCCTCGGTTTGAGTCTCAGAAGAGCAGCGGAGCAGCTTCTCTGTGGTTAGGTGGTCTGCATCGGGCGTGTGAGCCGAGATTGCAAAAGTCGGGAAGAAGAGGTGAAGCAACGGAGTCGAACATCGGGTCGCAGATTTTGATTGTGCTAAAGTGCTAAAGACTCGCAAGTTGCCAAGCCCGAGCCTAACTTCATCCTTGACACCCGAAGTTGCAGGTTCCATCCGGCAGGCCTTCCATCGTGGCAGGCGGCATCGCGTGCTTTGCTTCTCCAGCGGTTTTGACATCGGCAAAGCTTCAGGACGAGAGTCGGGAACACAAGGATCCCTCCCGACCGTTCAAAAATACTTGGGTTTGCAAGCAGAAGATGCTTGGAGGGTGAAAGCAACTCCAGACTCCGACAGGGACTTCACCTCCTTTACCCACACGCATCGCCGATCCTTCGTGGTCACCCATGCCGAGGCGGGTGTTCCTCGACTCAGGTCCCCCAGGTCCCCCAGGTCCACCTTCACCTATCTCGTTGTGTTGGCCCCAGGGCCGTCTTCGCAAGTAAGGGATGCATTCTGACAGGTTTGATGCAAGCTTGGAGCCTTCAGGGCCGAATCGCAGCGAGTGGTCTTGGAGCTTAGACTTCGGAAGTGCCGGCCGAGACTTACTGCCACCTGCGGGCACACTGCATTGTAAACGGAAGCCGAATGTTGAACTGTTGGAGTTTCGCGGACGAACCCATCTGCCGTGCCCTTGCATTCCGAGCGCGGTGAAGAACGTGCTGATCCCAGTTGCAGCATTGCATGTCCGCGTCCAACATCAAAACTCGTCTTGCAAATGCAGGTTTACCCGACCACCCGACCACTGTCACCGAAGACCTTGTCAGGCCGCTGCTGCGTGAAGGTCCGGGACGGCCGAACTGCGCGGGAGACCAGGAGAACTGCTGGTGAAGTTTGCATCAGAGCTTCGTGACAGTCGAAGTGTCGGCTGTCGTGTAGCAGGCCCAAACCGGGCTTTTTGATCAATATGGGGACCCAAACCTTGACAAAACTGCTCCGGGCTTACTTTGGCAAGACTCTTTCTGTCTCCATCTACGCTTGCTGCCTTGTATCCTACTGCTTTCTTCCGTTCATGACAACATAGCAGTAAGCGTGAGTTCACAGACGTTTTGTTAGATTGCCGACTCTGCATCTAGCAATCACTGCACAGATGCGACCGTCAGTTTTGCGTTTGTGTTCTTTTGGGTACCCGTTGGCCCGTTAGCTGCGCGAGTTGGCACAGAACGTCGGCACTTGAGGGGTTGCATCGGAAGTTTCGGACTCAGGGCTATCCCACCTCCGTCAGTCCCATGCGGCGAGAAGGCTGGAGACGTGTTTGCTGGGTTTCGAGTCCACCCGCGCACTTGGCAACTGGATTCTGTTTAATCTCCTTGTCACCCACAGAGCGACTGTGCGTTTCTGATATGGGGGGATGCTGCACAAAAAGGACTTGAGTTGTTTGTTTCAAGTCTTCTGCACGGCTCATACCAGGGTAGGGCTCACGCTCCACAGCTTTGCCCTAGTTGGAAGCTGAAGCGAACGAGTTTGCCCGGCCAGGCGTGTCAGTCTCACCTTTCGTTAGAACACCGCCTTACGCCCAGAAAGCCTGTCGGTCGTGAAGTGCTCTTTGAGTTCATGGATGCCACGAGTTTCATGGATTTTCCCACGCAGTCCCCGGGCTTTGCTGCGAGTCATTTGCGAATGATGCGGTCACAAGTGCTGCCGGACGCAGGAATCACATGTAGGACTCAGTTTTTCCACTCCGTAATCGTATACTCGACGACAGAACCGCACATAGCAAGTTGGCCATACCTATTTCACTATTGGATATCCTCTCAGGACGCCTCGTTGTGTTAAGGCTCTTTGGGTTTGCTGGCTCCGAGCTTCTAAGGTGCCAGTCCCCCTGCAGAGCCACCGTGATCCAGAGGCCTGCTTTCTGAACATTGTGGTCACAGGGGATGATGGTGATGTATTGCAGCTTGCACCTGATTCCAAATCACATTGAATAAGTTCGCACTTAAAAGAGCGGGAGGGTGGGGTCCATTGTTATGCTGTTGAATTCTGTATCGACGACAAGCCTGCAGCCTCACGCCTCTTTCTGTGCAGTACTGCAGACCTTTCTTGTTGTGGCTACTTGCAGCTTGCAGTCCCCCTTTATCTGTATTCTACGTACTCACTCACTCACTCACTCACTCACTCTCTCTCTCTCTCTCTCTCTCTCTCTCCCTCTCTCTCTCTCTCTCTCTCTCTCTCTCTCTCTCTCTCTCTCTCTCTCTCTCTCTCTCTCTCTCTCTCTCTCTCTCTCTCTCTCTCTCTCTGAGTCTATGCATACACACATACATGGGTACATGCATCTATAGGCCAGCTCCTCCGTCGCCACGAGCCATCGAGAAGCTGCTCAACGTGCCCAGCTTTCCTGGGCTCCAAGAGCTTGCAAGTGCATCCCCTATAAACACCTTAAGAGTGTGAGCGCCGAAACCCTATGAGTCGAGAGTGAAAATCCTCTATCCTCGTACTCGATAGACCTCGCCTGGAGTGTCCGAGAGCGAGTGCTGAATCCTATATCTTCATTCCTGTCCTCATGGCTCGGATTGAGAAGTTGAGGGAGGTTTATTACGGATTGTTCTTTAAGCGTGGGGGCATGTCGGATCACTGCCGCCACCTTCCTTGCTCTGCAGCCACTGATATTTGGGCTACAGTGACCCACTCATGTGAAGCAGTCTTGAATGCAGTTCAGCAATTTGAGCCAGCCGCCCACTTTTTGAACTATATAGTACTCCATGTTATAGTGATCGACAAGCAGTATCGTGCTCGTGGCTTGCTGACTTGAGCGCTTTAGTTTGAACGCAGCTGCCAGCTCCTGGAACATCGGCCGCAGCAGGAGGCATGTTTCCTTCTTGTATTCAGGGTGGAGCTTCACTGGGGCTAGGGCGCAGAACATCAGTAGGACAATCCGCCTGGTTCTTTTGTGTGTGTCGTCTGCGAGCATCCCTTGACTTGTCACACCACACCCAGGGCTAGGCAGCCAACTTCGAAGACCCTTTTTTCAACTTTAAGGAAAATCCCCGCCCTTCAGAGGTAGAAAGGTTTGGGGGCCCTTGCAAGGCAGAAAGGGAAGTCGGAAGCCCATGGCCGGGATCTGAGGCCATGACGGGCTTTGATTCGTCCTGGAGCTGCAGCGACCTGGCGCACAACCTGTGCGACGTCCTGGCAGCTCGGCAAAGCTTGACTCAGCTTTCCGTGCCCGAGCTTCGGAGCTGGACTCTCCAGCACGCACCCTCTCCTGGCACAGAGCAAGGCCGTGACGGCCCGAAGCCCCGAAGCCTCGCCTCCATTACTCGAGTGCTACAACCTTGGGTTGCTGTTGCCTCTGCCAGGTCAAGAAGGGCCAGCTGAAGGACTCTGAGTTCCTTTTGGGATACGAAGTGTGGAGTGTGGAGGTTGAGGGGTGAAATTGCGTGCCTTTGTTGCTGAATCTTGCGAACTCTTGAGGCATATTTCAGGGAGCATGTCCTTTCTCTGCCGCTTTTGGAAATACAAAGGTCGTTCGCTGGAGTTCTGAGGCTCCGGCTGAGGTAGATCTGGACTAAGAACTCCCCTTGAATTCGACGGTTTGTCTCCAGGAGAAGCCCGCATTCATCCGCACAGATCGAGAGGCAGGATGATGGCATGGCCAGAAAGTCGCTGCAAGCTTCCAAGTCTGAGGCTTAAGAAGTTGTATTCTCTACGCGGAGAGTCTTAGTCTTAGCGGTTCAGATTCGCCGCATGGGGTGAAAAACTTTTTGAGCCTCAGAAGCGTCTCCTCTTTGTGTCAGAGGCCCGAGGATGTCTTGAGAGTTCGAAACAGAATCTAGCCATGGGTAGAACATTCCGGATCTTTTGCGGTGTCAAGCCCCCTTGAGCATAGCCGTGCGTCATGGGACCTTCTCAGCCTTGATGGCTTCTGACAGGCCAAGATTTTGCAGATTTTTGAGGGCATCGGCCTTGATGGGGCGAAGATGTCCACTTTCGACAATCCTGGCCCTTTGGTTCCTGGGCCGAGAGCAGCATTCGAGTTTTTGTTCGGAGACACTCCCAGGTACAGAGCAGCTCAACGCGAAACTGTTGACATTGAAGCTTTCTTCAGTTCGTTGAGCTATCATCGGTATGGAGTCAAAGACCATGCAAAGAGTTTCTTGCATCCTTGCTTCAGGAGATGATGGTCCGCAAGAGCACCAATGGCGAGACCTGGGTCCAGCACGTCCTCGATGGCTTAACCAGCACCTGTGATGGAAGCGGACGGATCGGGTCAAGAGTGGCAAACGCATTAATATGGGGTTGTTCGTTCAGCGATGTGAGCATGGGGCATCCTCTTCGCCTTCATATTGTGGCTTCCGCACAAGGTTGTTCCAAGTTAGGCCTGGGAAAGCCCGTGGCTGGCAACATTCTGCGCTCTAAGCGCCAGAAACCTGGGAAGCTCGAAGCCCGAAGAACAGTAAGCCGAACGTTTGGTCTCCTCGGCCCCGCCGGCAAGGCATGCTGCCCGAGGACAGGGGCTCCACTCCTACCATGGTCTCATCACGATCATGTCATGAATCAGCTGTTCCAGTAGACTGCAGTAGCACTGCCAAGACCAAGACGGCAGTTGGCGGCAAGCCTTGCAGATTTTTTGGTGCATGTTGCGGAAGCCCGAAAGCAATAGAGGCTTCTGTTGGCCTGTTGGTGTGTTCGCTACAGCGACGGGTGCCAGATCGATCCGGTATCATGTGCCGACAGCCCTCACCCAGGATTCCTGCAGTCTGAAGCTTCAAATCTGAGCATTGCCGTCTCCAGGATGTTGCAAAAGCACAGAAGACGATGACTATGGATGAGGCTGGCATGCACACTGGATTACGTAGTTGTTCGATCGCTTGCCAAAGCGCAACGCTGCTTCAACAACCTTCCATCTTTCGATTGCACTAACAGCCTCCAATGCCAGACCGCCAAAGAAGAGTTGGCAGCAGCAAAGGAGAGGCCCAGTCTGGGAGGGTCCCAGTCGTCGTGCTACCATGGTACCATGTGTGTTTCTCAGACTATTGAAGCTGTGTGTGCTAGAAGGGTTCCCGCAAAGGGTTCATAAGGCTTGCTAGACTTGAGCTTCGGCAAATGCTCCGGACCGAGCGGCCCTTGCAGGTGCTTTGAAAGCTGAGGTCCTCGTAGCGTCTGTGGACAGGGTACGTCTCCGGGGGGAATTTGCTTGTGACGGAGCTGGTGTTGCTGTGAAATACACAAAAACTAATCATTCCAAATGCTGCTGCAACTGCAACTGCCATACGGCTATGGAGACGGCTACGCCTACTGCTGCTGCTACGGCCACAGCTACACCTACTGCTACGGCTACTGCTACGCGACTACGGCTACTGCTACTTCTACTGCTACAACGACTGCGGCTACGACTACGGCTACTGCTACTTCTACTGCTACAACGACTGCGGCTACGGCTACGGCTACGGCTACGGCTGCTGCTGCTGCTGCTGCTGCCGCTGCCTGCTTACTGAAGGGATTTGTTTATGTCGGGATCACTACTATCCTTTGGCGCGTCAATCGCTGACCTTCTGGCTTTGAACTTAGGGCAGACATATCTCATGGCATCAGCAGCTTTGTTTCTGGATCTCCCAACTCCAGATCAGAAAACAAAATCCAAGCATAATTTCCTGACACCAGCTGGAAACCTAGCTGCTTTGAACACTCTGCGCGCACCGCTACGGGCAGAACTGGGAAAGGAACCCTTCCGGAACCCTTTGTGGGAACCCTATAACAGACGATTCTAAAGTTACTCTCAACTAGAACCCCTTTGTTCCGGTCCCACGGTTAGACGCCCCCTGTGGAGGTCTGCCCAGCGACGGGAGCGCATGCACGAGGCAGAGAAAGAGAACGACCGAGGCCGGGGCGCATATGTGGAAGACACGAGAGTGGCGATACAATTGGTAAGAGGATCCCCTTTATGCAGTCCCCCATCTGTCTTGATGTGTGTATATATGTCAGTCTATGTGTATGTGTGTATATATATATGCATATGTATACTCATCGGTTTACAAAGACTTGTACTATATTATTCATACATACACTATACGCACAGCATACATGTTATGATATAACTCCGCATTTTTCGAAGCTTACCGTGTCACAGGTTGTATTCTAGGGCGAATGCTTACATGCATCTTTCTGTGCTCTGGTGGCCCTTGGCCAACAATCTATAGCAGACATTTCAGCCGAAAGCTGATGTCGGCGAAAGATCCAGATCACACAGTCAACATGCCGGTGCGTTTCTCATGCTTGCGCGAGGAGGTGATCGAGATAAAGAGGGAGGAGATCGCCCGAAAGGCAAAGGCGCCACACTTTCCGAGTTAGTTTCGCATGAAGGACAAGTTGCATCAGCAAGCACGTAGAGCCTCCAGTCCGAATCCTCGTCTATGTTTCCAGCAGCCCCAGCACTTTCCCTTTAGCAACGACGCTGAAGAGTATCCGTTCTGCTTGAAGCAGCAACGGGGAGCTTCTCATACATGCTAAGCTCTAGCTGTACTGCACCACAGACTATAGATACTATAGATGGAAGATCCGGATCAGCGTCTGGTCGAAGATGCAATCTTGGCGGAGGATGCACAATGGGAATGCCCCGGGCCAGAAAGTTCCAGCCAATGTAGAATTGAAAGCTCAAGTCACTCAAGTGAAGGACCTTGGCCAATAGCCTTTTGATCCTGCTTGCAGGAAAAGGCGATCGCCCGGATCGGGAGCGCAATGGCGGCAACGATCGCTTTGGTGGCAACGATCGTGGTGGCAACGATCGTGGTGGCAACGATCGCTTCGGCGGCAACGATCGTTTTGCCCGAGACAGGGATGAGGACTTTTTGAGCAAGAACGGCTGCAAGCTTGCCTGGGGACCTGCGAATGTTCACCAGGAAGGCATGAGGAGGCAGCTAATTACAACATACAACACATATTTAACATGTCCTGACTCATTCATAAAGCTTTGCGGCAGGACCGTGGGGATCGTCGCGACGGTTACAAGGGCGAAGGAGGGGTTGCAGATGTGTTCAAAGCTTCTCGCAAGCGTGTATGGAACCTGCCATGAAATCTTCGAGCACGATCCTACTGTTTATCATCGCCGATGCTATCGCGTGTGGACAGGTTCAGCTTCAGAGTTCAGTCGATGGCCAGGTTTGCGGGATTCCTGCACTTCGGACTGTCTGTTGCACAGCACAAGCTGCGGACAAGCTCGCGTGGAAGGGACAGCCTCAACCTGAGTCCCTCCAGGCAGACGACCACGCGAGGGTGGTGCGGAGAACATGGCGCGGTGCTGAGGTTAAGTGGGCCCTTCAGATTCGACCTGAAAGACTGCACCCAAGAATCCCCGAAGAAGCCCGGAATGGCCCGGAACCTGAATGCCATTGAATCCGCAGTGCAGTCCCGAATCCGGGCTGCCAAGGAATGCTTCAACTGCAATCAAACAGGGCACAGTTCCCGGGATTGCACGGAGCCCCGGAAGGAGCGGTTCCTTGGGCTTACTGGTTTGGTCCATCAAAGCCGAAGCCCCCATGAAACGCTGTTTCGCTGATTGAAAAAGCGCCCAAAATGCAAGCCGCCCCACGCTCGCCGCCGCAGTCCAGTCTCACTGGCTCGTAGTTTGCACCCCGGTCATGTCGTGCCCGGGAGACGTCTCCGAAGTGAGATTTGTCATTGGGACATGGGAAAGAAAGGTGCCTCGGCCCGTAAAAGAAATTCAGGAGGCTTCTCTTGGCTTCTCTTGAAAGTAGGACTTTGGGCTTGGCTCCCCTACCATTTCGAGACGGGTGGAAGTTCACCACCGCGATTCATGGTCGGCCGACAGAGAAAATACGTCAATGCTAATGCACTTAGAGTGCTTCTATCAGTCTATGACAGACAATCGCAGCCACACTGCAAACTCCTGCATGCCACTCGTCCTTCCATCTTGCGTTGTGTAGCGCCCCCAGCCATAGACAAATGCTGTCAGTGCCTGAAACCATGCCAGCCTTGTGCGAGTGTGTGAGTCGAAACGAAAGCTGTGAGAAGAGCTTCAAGCTCCATATTCAATCGCACTGGCAAGTGAATCGGCTCGATTGGGCCGTGTAGCTGGAGTGGTGTATACGTTCATCAACTCGTGACACGGTGTATTTTGCTGCACGGTTCCAGAGCTAACGCGGTGTGCAAAACCGTAATACCTTCAAAGCATGAACCAGTTCCAAAGAAGTTGTCATTTTGATGAGAATGGTTCCTGCTTGTGCTCCAAACCTTAAGAGTTGTGCTGGTGCTGAGAAAACTTCCCGTACCTCTCGATCCCAGCTCCAGTAGACCAAGCCCAAGCACCGAAGCCTCGAGAAGACTCGTCAAGGCGGATCAAAGGCAAAGAAGGCCGTGGCTCCGAATCCGAAGTCGCCGAAGACCCCAACTTCCGCCAGAGCCGGGGCAAGTCTTAGAGGGCCGGGTGCAGGATGTGCGGCTCAGGGCAGGCTGAGGTTCACGGGCTTCCGATGGACGAGTCCCTGAGTAGCAGCGTGCCATGCCAAGGAGATGGCTCTTGGGGTTGTCGCTGGAGGGATGGCTCTGTTGGGATGAGCCGTCAAGAGGCTTAGTTCATTCTTCCAGCAGTGATGTGCTGAGATCCCAGGATCCCTGCGGCGAGCAGGGGCAACAAAGTCACTTTTCGATTTCGGCATCGATGATGATGAGCCACTCGGTTGAAATTCGATGTTCTATCTGTTGTCTCAAGCCTCCCCGTATTCCTTGCAAGATGTTTAGGATCTTCCGGGGTCTGTGCTCCGCATTCCGATTGGATCCTTCGTATACCGGCTCCCAAGGGCCTCAGTCTTAAAAGTATTCCGCGCCAAGACTACCTGTAGCTTGTTTGGGTTCTATTCGCGTGCAGCCCATCCTGGTCAGCTGGGGATATTCGTTCATGACAACACAGATTCCGGTGAGGCTTTGCATTTAGGATCTTCGTACTCGTACCAAGCGCACCACTCACAGTATCGGGCCTGAAGATCTGCAGGCCGGTGGTCGAGAGACCACCTCTTCTGGTTGATGACACGATTGAGATAACAGTCTACACGAGTCCTGGAAGCAGCCCAGGGCAGCAGGGTCAGGGTCCGGGTTCAGGATGTGCTGCATGGGTGCACAAGTCTTATTGAACTGTTCGACCAAGATTTCACCAAGGAAGCAGCTGAAGACGCTGTGCAGCATCAGGGCCTATAGAGGCTGGAAGCTGTCCGATTTGAAGGATGGAATCTGGACGGAGACCAGCATCGCCCCGATTGAGCAGTGGCTCGGCGTGCCGGTAGAGTGGCTTTCTGGTCCCTCGCTTCAGACTTCAAGATGTACAAGGGGATGTGTTAAAGCATTGGTACTGTCGGGAGTCTAGTTCAGCCAATGTACCTTCGCTTCAGGCCCTCAGGGCGGTATGTGAGAGACGCCGCGAGCCCCATGAGTGCTTCCTGATTCTGTTCACACGTTCTGAAGTGATAACCTAGACTTGGAAGATGCAAAGAGAGTCCAACAGCTCGAATCAAAAAATTGCGGAAAAGGAAGATCTACGTCAACAACGAAGAGATGCCCAAGAATGTCTCTCGGCCTTACTTTTAAAGTGTCGGCCTTTGGAGCGACTGTGGGAGCCAAAGCTTGGGGCACTTCGACTCCGCGATGGTTTCAATTGTATCATCTCCTGTCATATAATATAGTAACGGAAACTAGTACGCTATGATATGATAGATATAATGAGTTCGGCGGGCTCATGCTGTGCTCCTGTGGGCAGGTGCTCTTCCAAGATCTTTTTCCTGCTGCCGTTGCCGGGGCAGCAGTGACACTGACAAGGCGATCGCCCGAGCAGTCAGTCTGGCTGACACTGGGCAGCGAGCGGCTGACGGCTGAGGGGATGCGAGCCCTTGGAAGGTTGCTTTGGTATGGTTTCGGCTGATCTTCCTCGGGTCAGGCCTTCAGCTTCTAGCTGCACGACGAGGGGGGTCATTTGTTAGCTGCGCAGATCCGAACGAATGAATGCGCTGATGCTTTAAGGACATCTCGAAGTAGGACTGCTTCTGAAGCCAAAACACAGGTGCTGCCCTTGTTCTTGGTCAACCCCAACGGAACAGACTGGGTTGGAATCCTCACGGTCGTGATTAACGACCAAGCACACCGCATGTACTGAGAGGCCGTCGCACATGGGCGATACCCAAAGCAACATCTGAGGCCCCAGGCCCCTAGGCAATAGTTTGCTGCATCTGCAAGGAAGAAGTGCATGGAGTATGGCCTTCAGCTCCAATATGCTCCGAAGGCCTTGGATGGATTGATGAGCTCGTTTCCAACGAATCATCAAAGGATCTTCGAACATAAGTTTCGAGGGCTTTGGATAGTGTAAGGACTGAAAGACAATGGGGCTCTATAGGCTTCTCATCTCGGATACTTCGAAGCACAGGGCATTGAACCTCGGTCCCGCAGGAGATGCAAAATGACCTGGAGGTTGTTTTGGCAGCAGTGAAGCGGCAGCTTATCTCACCACCCGTGAGAAGTCCTTTTGAGAGTCGGATGGTTTACGTTGGACTTGTGATGCGCATCGATCTTCCCAACTTCCATCCCAGAGACCATGGGGTTACTGCTGTACAAGCTGCAGCTGAGATTTGCTGGAAATTTCTTTTGTGACTGCCTGAGCGCTAATGAAATCGTATTTTCAGTAGTTGTACGATATTGCCATTTTAGCATTATTCATCTATTCGTATTGTTATGCATACTATAGTAACAGTCTGTATAGTCGGTTCCTGACTTGAGGAACCCAAAAGCGATCCAGTTCGCGTCCCCGGGCCTTCGGAGCCAGACCCAGGCGCTGTCGAGATGCCCAGCTCTAGCTCTGACCTAGTCGGGAGTTTCCGAAACGAAAGGGGTACCTTAGTTTTTGGGGGTCCTTATAATCGGGATCCTACTATTAGGGTCCCTTGTTACATCGGAAACTGCCATTTAAGAGTGGGCCAGTCAGTGTAAGTAGATTTAGATGCTGCCGGCTATTGCATGCGGAATCTCCTCGAGACTCAGCGTCTTCGATATAGACCCTGCGGATGCCTTACAATAAGACACAGTCGGCCCCAAGCAGTGCAAGTACTTGCTTACTCATCGGCAGGCACCAACACATACGCCACACGGGCCACACATGCGAAGCCTCGACAGGTTCTCCTCGCCGCGCTTACCCAGGACGTGGACACCGCAGACTTCCTAGATCCCTCGGTGCCCTGGCGCTTGCGGAGGGCTCTTGAAGGGGCCTTCCTTCTGGGCAGGGCTCAGTTTCTCCCGCAAGCTCTGACTCCGCGCACCTCCCCAGAAAATGTGGCCTTGGGCGTTCGATCCTTTGGGAGCGGAAGTCGAGGTTTGGTCCAAGCGCGAATTCGTGCTCGAGGCCGTGAGAATCGATTGGCAGCTGCTGCGCATGGCCTGCGAGGCGATGAGGGCCCGGTCGGTTTCCGGAAGGAGTGCTTTTTCAGTGCACAAGACTGAAGACTCAGACTCAGGAGCTCCAGAGGGACCCGGAAGTCGTCCTCGCAGCCATCCGGGGCCCCAAAGGGCACTGGGACGCCATTAGCGCTGGCTCTCCGGAGGTTCGGAGGGGGGGCTCCTGAAAACAGGTACTGTAGACACTGTAGACCTTGTGCAAGCCGATAAGCCGATAAGAGATGAGAAGAGGTCTGGGAGCACATCGAAGTACCGCGAGCAGCCGCGGAAACGGGTGGCTGGACTGTTCATGACATCGCGCCGCACGAGCTTCAGGCAGGGCTTGGGTGGTGCTGGCCATGTAAAGGACAGGATCCTACGACACTGGGTATCGGCATTGTTGTCGCTTATCGGCGAGCTTACACCGACTGTATGCTGGTGTGCTCTTCTTTGCGCATATGATGTTTCAATCGACCAGCACGAGACTTAAATAGCGGCACAGGGGGAGTTCAAGTCTGGTGGTCCCAGGCATCGTCCGGAGTTTGGAGTCGTCTTAGTGTTGCGTGGTATCCAACACAGAAAGCTAGTCCTTTTGTGGCTTCATTTCCTGATCGCCGTCAAGCCCAAAGCATCAAGCACTTGCTGATGCAGGCTGGTCTCAGAAAGGACAAGCAGTTTGCGCTGAACTGCGTACGCCTGGATTGGCGAAACTTAGACACCTGATTGCAATTAGCCTCACTGTTTCCGGCCTCAGAATGCGTGACTGCTTCAACGGGCACATGGCTAGCTGTTGTATCGCGCAGTTGCATCACGTCCTGCATGTCAGAGCAAGATGGATTGACATGTCCAGGCCATGACAACCCGCCATCCCAAGCAAGCCTGGTGAGTTTCTATCGCATTTTTTCGGAAGGACGCATGCTGCGAAATCATTGCGATGTGAGGCTGCTGTGAGCAAATGCAGCCGCAATGAAGGCTTTCCTTTAGCAAGGCCTTCATACCTTATCGTCTGTCCGTCCTCATGCTGCGTAGCTCAGTGGGATGGCGGGCTGTGTCTGGGACCTTCTCCAACATCGGCGGCCAGCCTGTTTGCGTCACGGCCCGTACAAACGGAGAACTGCATTTGCTCGTGCTCGGAAGAAATGCGTGATGTGATGGTTGCTACCCTTGGCGTGCCGAGTTCACAACGAAGTCTACACAGTAGCACAGTCCGGAAATCACATATATATATATATATATACATGTATAGCATCATTTTGGCAACTGAGGAGAAGATCGATGTTCACCTGCTCAACGATCTGGACCTGCGCTACAGTGTTTTTTTCTTCTGTATTCTTGTTGGAATCATTTATTGGCCAAGGGTTGGCTTTGCGCTCCGAAGGCCCCCAAAGCTCAGTGGATATTGTTCTGATTCAGGGAATCCCGCCCTCATTCAGTTATAGATTCCGACGAGTTCCCTGTGGTGCGACGTAGCAAAAAATTCTTCTGATTGCCTTGCGGGGAGCCTGTGGCGGATATCAGCTCTTGCAATGCCATGACCCTGTGTCCGTGGTGAATGGCCAGGACATTGCGCTGGCGGCCGTGTCTCAGGATGACAAAACCCTTTTGGTTTATTACTTATACGGGATACACAAAAGAGCTGCAGGGAAAGTCTTGCATGAGTTTGCGGCACTGCATCCAACTTTGAGCAGTTTCTGTATTAGACCGCAACCACCTCAACAATGCCTTATGCGTATAGTAACTGCTTATGCAGTAACTCTTAACTAAGCAACTACGTATGTAGTGCGATTCAGTCTTTGCAGTGCCATCTTGGTCTGCGGAAACAGAGTCTCGGTGTTGAAGCAGAGGGACCATAGATCCTTTGATTCTTTGATCTGAGATTTGATTCACTGCTTCTGGAATGCTACGGGCAGTGAGGTCTTGTGAGGCACGGGAAAGCGAGAATCTTGGCACAGGACTGGCGAGCTTTGCAATGGCTACACGAAGATTTGCGGAGCGATGAGGAAGTGATCCGCACGGTGGTGCAGCACAACTTCCTCTGCCTCACTCTGGCCCTGGAGGACGGGACCCGAGCCGACTCCTGCAGGTGGTTTTTCGAAACTTCTAGACGAATCTTTCGTTGGGGTGTTACGCCGATGGGATAGCTCAGCTGTCCCGCCGACACCAAAGTCTCAGAGGAAACGTGTGTTTACTACACAGCATTCAGCAAATCTACTCCTTTTACAGCCAAGAGGGGACCCATACCGGGTTTCCCCCTCCCTCAGTATACGAATACACCACGCAAAGCACAAGGCCCGGACCGAGAAACAAGCTTTACAGACTTTGGTGTGTTTTGTGTAACACAGGCATCTAGATTCGATCGTGGCCGACATTTCGTTTGGAGCCTAAGCGCTTGTTGGTAGCTTCTGTTTCGTCTGACCCGTCTAACCTCTACATATGTCTATAGAGTGTACAGATTTGCCTGAGCGTGATTGGCCGAAACATTCGGACTCCGCCTCCTCAAAAAAGACAGTTGACAATGCAACTCACCGCGATGAATGTGTTTTTAGTTGCTCTTCTTATGCAGCTCCCCTTGAAGTGCCAGGAGTTTCCCATCGAGCAGCCGGTGGTGCTTCAGATCATCCGGCAGGACTGGTCCTCGGGTTTTTGTGAAGCGTCTGTCTTTGCAGTTGCTTTTCGGGCTGTTCCAAGAAAGTTGCTGTTAGCAGCTTGCCGTGGACGTATCGGTAAAGTTCGAAGGGCCTAGCACTTCTCGCGACCCCTGTGCAGAACTGGGAGCTCTATTGCCACATCAAGGAGGAGCTGCGGATCGATCCACAGCTTTCCCTGGCCGCCATCTCCCAGCGCCTCTGCTTGAATGTCGATCTCCATCTCATGGGTTATTGCTTGCTTACGGCCGGGGCCCAAAAGGCGTCTTCTACGAATCTCGAGTGATTCCTGCCGGCCCTGCATGGCTGTGTGTGTAAGCAAGCAAGGAAGTAAGTAAGGAGGTTTTTGTTCAGGCCCGGCGGTCGTTCAACGCTTGGGACATGGAGTAGACTGAGGGGTATGTGGAGATCAGCAGATCGGGAGATCGACATCGGACCCCAAGATCCTTAGGAGGAAGTGCGGCAAACGGCATGGCAGGGTGCCGACGGAATATTGCCCTAATGCATGCAACAACGTAACATGGACAAGTTTGATGTGTGTCGTGTTGGTCCGCGGTGTGCCTACGGCCTGCATATGGCAGGTGCTGGCGTGCCTTAGACTTTGCCCCAGAGGCTCGAAAGGCTGACCCAGATGTGGTCACAGTCGCCTGCAAGCAGGGGCCTTAAGGGTTGCGGTGGTTCTGAGAGATTCAAGGCATCCCGTTTCTGATTGTATTCTGCTTGAGGCCTAGGTAGTCTTATGGCCCACAGGCCTTTACTTGCCTACCTATAGAGTCTGTAAAGTTGTTTTCTGTAGCTTTGGTAGCGAAGCCTTCTAAAGTCCACTGCCAAGAGGAACGGACGTAGTTGGGGGACGGAACATCTGGGAGTCAGGAGTTCTTCGACCCTACATGCACGGAGCTGTAGAGCTGTCGGCTACGATGGCTCCGCGAAAACTACCTTAAGAGCCAATGTGCATGTGGGGCTGAAGCTGAGCTCCAAATCCCACGGCTAAGGCAGAACAGCGAGGCGATCCTGCTGGCTTCGCCCAGCATGCCGCTGGGCAGAGGCATAAGCTGATGTGGGAAAATGGGGTGTATGCTTCGTCGGATCATTCCGAGAAGCGCTGAGTCGAAACTGCTGAGAAAATCAAGAGGAAAGCACAGAGAAAAGCATTCCTCAAGATTCGATCTCGGGCCCTCGTTGCTTAGTGCAAGGTTGGCCCACAAGGGCGTGATGTCCATCGTCCTCCAGGATGGGCGGCGGAGAGTTGACGAGTTGACGTAGTACGCTTCCTGAATGCACACAGGGGGGAAGGGGGGGGGGGACCAGACTTCTTCCGAGGAAGATGCGATGAAGCTGCAGCTGGCAGCCGATAACGTGAGGGACGACGAAAAGATGGTGCTGGATGCTGTTAACAGAGACTGGCGCTGTCTGCAGCTTCTAGGATCGCAAAATAGAATGTACAACAGACTTATGCCAGATTCGTGCAGAGAGACCACTGTTGGCCGGGAATTGTCCTGTGGCTGTGGCAATAGGGCCGTTTTTCAAGTTGTCGTCCAAGAGGTTTGGCCCAGCGATGTTCGAAGTTTCTGAGTTTCGTAAGATGCCTGGAAGCATCGGACCCGTTTCCGATTGCTCGATCAGGTACGCCTCGGACCGGGTGCGTTCGATTCCGGACGTAGTTTTCCCAGCGCTCATGCACGACCTCTGCGTCTCTCGGCTTGCGGGGCAGTTTGTACCTGCTGGCAGGAGCGAGACCAGTTGTGCTCTAATGTTTGGCGACATTCGTGATCGGGTCGAGATTTGTCCTTCGAACATCTCCCTTGTCAGCTTCTTTGGGAAACGATGTTTGTGAAGACTGGCAAGAAAATCAGAATGGCAGACTTCACATACGTGCAGACCTGTGCGACACAGCATTATGGCAAGACCCACGGCTCGTTCCCATTATATACTCAGTAATTGCATAGCCCGTACACCACAGCCGACAGATGTTTAACACCGACAACTCTACATGCTGGCAAAACCCGCCTCCCATACGACCGGAAATCTGAGGTTATGGACTGGGCATCGACGGCACTGAGATCAGATTCGGCGGCGATGCTCAAATTCATTCGCCACCGGAAAGATGTGTTTCCTTTCGTGACGGACTCACTCATCGCAGATCCGGACTTTGTCCACGCCGTCGGATCGGATAAGAAACTGGGGCGCAAGTTTGTGATGGGCATCCTGCAGCGCAACTGGCGGTCTTTGGAGCACGTGCCCGAGTTTATGAAGAGGGACCCTGAGATAATCCTCACTGCTGCCAAAGTCGATTGGCATGCCATTGTCACGGGGCTGTGCAGAAAGCAGGATCTTTGTTGTGCTTATTTTTTCATGTCGCATGCCGCTCTCTGTTGCGGTTGCTCTGGGTCGAATAGCTGCCCCAGGAAATGGTCGAAGACTTCTACGACTGCTGGTACCACCCGAAGATCGCGCTGGCTGCCGTTGAGCAAGACTACAGGAACATACGGAACCTCAACTCGTCCATGTGCCTTGGATCACTGACCACTTGTTCTTGTGACGGCAGATAACGCACTGCTGATTTCCAAGTGACGGAGTTCCCCCTCAAAAAACACGTGCCTGCATTGAAGCTTCATCTCTGTAACCGATCACGCTCTTGCAAATGGCAGAGCGCTTAACATCGTTCGAGTGCAGTACAACGAGTTCATATCTGCACACTCGTCGGAGTTGTTGATATCACTGAGTTCGTGTCTTGCAGCTTCCCCGGCTGGACTAGGCCTGGAATCTAGACTCTTCGAACAATTGTGTGCCGCCACATTTCATTGCTCGACCTCATCGAACATGCGATGTACTGATGCTGGCGACCCCTTGGTTTTGACCACCTCCACATGTCTCGGCTGTCTAGAAGATGTACGTTGCTGTAACTCGTTGGCAGTCTGCCCACCTGTCTCAATACTCTGGGGAAGAGCAAACGGGACATGGACATGGAAGCCTGATCAACTGCTAATCATGAATCTCGATCCACATGCCCAGTTGACGCATGCGCGTACATCATTAGGAAGCAAGTCGAAGCACCGACAACCAGGCCTGTGGGACTTCCAGAACTCTCCGAGCACAGTGTCACCTAACACATTTCTCGAGCCTTCAGCCATGCATGCGAGCCACGGACATGTGCAGAAAAGGTGGGAAGATTTGGCGATCGTTGTAGCCGCGGTCCAGCAGTGCTTTGGCTGATGACTGCTAGCTGCTAGAAAGATAACCATGCATGCTGCATGATCAGGATTTCTCTTGCGCATCACTTAGGGACTACAACATCCTCGAGGAAGCACCTGACTTCCTCGTCCGGAGGCTTTCCGCACTTCTCTTTCCGATGCCCAAGCCTGCCAGTCCATTTCGCAAAGAGGTCTTTGTGCACGTCCAGGCAGAGCAGCAAGACCCATCGTCTCAAACACGCAAAGCTCTTACGCATTTACATGCATTTACCATGTTGAAGCGGCAAGACAGGCTGTGGTCGGAGGAGGATGTTGTTCGAGCCGCCGTCGCGCAGGACCATCGAGTCGCAGATTCAGTCTTTCGGGTTCCGGTGGTGCTTTGGATTGCATGCCAGGGTTGGTGCAACGGTTTCACGAGCACCCTGCCGCATGGGTACAACCGCTCTTGAACTCCACAGTTAATCAGTATTCCCCCGCCCCCCTCCCCCCCGCACACCAGCATGTTATTTGCATCGCAGCTTTAGCCACCGATCCAGGATCCGTCGGTGATGAAGAAGGCAGCGAAGCCACTCTGGGCAGAAAAAGAACTAGTGCTCGAGGCGCGGGGCAGGGCGGGGGAGGGCTCAAGCGCCCAAGCCTCTGCGACCGGATTCTCGCCGCTCTCAATTTTCAACCATGGCTCAGTTAACATGGAGAGACGGGCTGATATGATTCAATCTTGGGTCGACTTGGTGATTCGTGATGCGCCGTCAGCATCTTCGTAAATGATTCACGGCGTGCTTCCATGACACCGGAAGGACTGCGCTCCGCGTCCGAACCTGTCTGTCTCGCTAAGCCGGAAGGCATGCCGCGGTGACTGGACCATCATGGACAAGTGTCCCAAGGAATTGGTCAGGACGTGCCTTTCTCTGGTTCAAGCATTCTTCGGCTGTTTGTTGCGCCGCGGAAGCTGCAGCTTTCAGACTTCTAAGAAGGGCATGCATGGTCCGCAGCTGGAAGATCCCGGAGGTGCAGACGTCCATCCCTTTTATGATTTGCTCTGCAAGGTATTGGAAAGACAAGGATTTTGCCGTTGCCGCGGTGGCCCAGTCAATAGATGCGATGATCCTTGGCATGTTGAGGTACGGCACAGGGACTTGGGCAGAGGTTCAAGATAGAAAGGCGGAGTACTCAGCGTCTCCAGGGAGTGCTTCTGCCTTCAATTTTGTGGGCATCACAGAAGGCAACGGGTTTGCATCGAGAATGTAGGTCCTTGCATGATTACGTTGAAGCGGGAGCAATCCAGGAAGAAGCTCCCAGACAGCTTCTGGGAGGAAAAGGACATCATGCGCATTGCTGCAAAAACGGACTGCAAAGTAACTTGGCCTGAGACGCTCGCATCGTTTGGTTGCAGAGGTTCCCGATTTGGCGTATTTCGTATCTGCTATACACTCAGGTCATCTACAAGTGTTCGGCCTACAACCAGAAGTCTCTTTTAGAGGACAGGGAGATTGTTCTCACCTGCGTTGCACAGATCCTTGGCTTCTTCAAAGGTGCCCTTTTTGCCCCACGTTTGTGCCCATCCTTCATCAATGATGATCTGATGGCTTCTTAGGGCAAAACCCGGTGCGGAGGCTGTGGGGCGAAGACTCGGTCACGCTAGACGCACCCGCCCCGGCATGGCTAAAACTCAGGAATGGCTTAATGCTGAAAGATGCTGACGAAAGCTTGCAATACGACATGGAGATCGTCAAGACCGCCGTGAAGGAGAATTGGACAGTGTGACTTGACCTCTGTTGAGCAATATAGAGCTTTGAAGTGCCGAAGCTCAACATACAACTTCGCACCCGAAGCGATTCTTAGCTTCAGGCCTGGTGAGCTGCAAGCTGTAAGCAAGCTTCGGCGCTGAGGATGGACAAGGTGAGCAAGTACTACCAGAATGTCTATTGGAATGACGAGGACCCCTTGCTACAGTAGCCGCCGACGATTACCCTTCCAGAAGTATTGACACGTAGCAGCTCAGGGGTGCCGCATCACAGTTGCTTTTAACACTTGCTGGTGCTGCATTGCAGCACTTGCTATTCACGAGCTTCAGGATTTAGAGAGCTTTGACCTGGACCCTGTTCTTTTCCATTTCTCTTCGGATGCACGTGCCGCGTTTAAGGCTCCGTTGTAAATGAAGCAAACTGGTTTGCTTTTTTGGTGGACTCTTCGACTTGCACCCTCGTGGCACTCATGCCACAGGGACGAGCATGGCAATTGCGGACAGGCCCATGCTCTGCTTGAGCACATAGAAGTTCATCGCCCAAATGCCCTTGTTGGCCAAGCCATGCCATGCAAGTTTCCTTTAAGGAGACATGGTTTGAGATGTTCCTCTTGATGATTATCTCGAACCTACAGCAGCTTTGCATCAGTGGAAACAGGAGTGTGCAAGAGTCGCCCTCTTCCTGGGCTCCAAGTCTGCAGAGGCAGATCTGTCCTCACTGGAGAAGGCCCGGACCCGGAAGCTTTCTTTGTACCTTTCTGCTTTGCTTCCCAGGCTTGTAGGGTCTGTCCCCCTTCTATCCAAGCACCGTCGTGCACACTGCGGGTTTCGAACTTGGTTAGCATGGGTGCGCGGCACGCGCGGAAAATGTTCCGCGGGATGCAGCTCCTGCCGAGGAGCATGCATCGCTTGCAATTATTCACACAGGATCCGTGTGGCTGCATCCCATGTAACGCCAGGTTCATCGTAAATTCCAAGGCATGGGCCACCTTTTGCCCTCCAAATCTCTGAATCCCGCCTGTAGTTACGAAAGCGCGTTGGCTGTGCTGCTGGATCCCGCCGGAATGCTGTGTCCTGGTGAGCCTAGTGGTCGTGGTTGTCAAGCTTGTCGCAGTGCTCTGTATCACTGTTTGGGGGTCTACACATATGCCTCCATGCTGGATTGGCAACAATCTCTACAGCCATCCAACGACAGGTGGGCCCAAAGCTCCAGCAGAACAAGGCTGGGCCCTGCGGTTGTCATTTCCACACCCCTCATCTGGACACTCCAGGCAAGGTCGCTCGAGGTGCCAACTCAGGGCAGCAGTTGAACCGTACCCATGTAAGCCTGTATAGTTGCCCCAACTGTGATGCTAATCCTTGGTTCATTCTTGGCCTAGACGCTCGGTTGCATCCGAGGCATCTAGTCTGTGTTGCACCCCGTGCCATGCACAGCATTCAGTCAGATCTGCTTGTGGTCCCTTCTGTTTTTGCAGGTCTGCAGACCCTAACTCAAGAGCTGCCGAAAATCTTGAGAGGCATTCATCTTTGACTGCGTGCGGGCGCGAGGCCAGCTCCTGGAACATGCGAGGGAGCCACTCGCATCAGCAAGCCATGCTGTGTCACGGTTTAGAGTGTTGATGAGTTTTTACGACCGATACTTCCAGCGAAGCCTAAACAAGATACTTCTGTTCTCTCGTGATCCCTGTGCTGACGCCACCCGTTCCATGTGCGTCGCCCTGTCTTGGATTTCTGCAAGTCGCATGCAGAGATGGATGGCTTGAAGCCTCTTCCGGCTTGAGTCTTTGTTCGGCACTACAGCCAGCAGGCCCGATGTATTTCTGTAGAGGAAGACCCATGTAAAACCAGCTCAGAGTGGAGGCTTCGTCTTTCGAGCCTGGCACCATGTGCACCCCGCCACAGTTTGCGAATGGCTCGATAAACTCCTTCATTAGAGCCTTAGGTTCTGGGACGACGCCGACATCGTCAAGGCCCGAATGTCAACAACTCACAGCGTGCACGACAGGTTTGCTATGGCTCAATCAAGCAAGTCCAAATATTCAACGTGCACGTTGAGATACCAGGCGAAAGACACAAGTCTGTTCCGAAACCGCGCTTGCTTCCCTTGTCTCCAGAAGTGACACCGACAAACAAAATATGTCCAGCAGTAGTACAGAGTTTTTCTGAATGTGGTGATTTCGATACCCAATAGTCGTTCTACCTACATACTGTTACATACTTTTTGCGGAAGGCATTCCATGCACAAGGTATCCAATTCAAAAGGCACGCGGAACCAGTTCAATGCGCTTGAGCAAATCAGATCCTTCATCGAAGCTCAACGAGCATTTAACCATGATACGAATACAGCGCGATCGACCACAGCTAACAGCTGCTCCGGCAGTTGTTCGCCAGGGTCAGAAGATCCCGGGGCAAGTAGTTCGTGTCTCACTGAATCCACTGCAAGGGATAAGCAGGCGAAGGTGAAGCTGCAGCTACACATCGTCGAAACCAGCACATGCATCAACAGCAGATTCCTGCTGCGCTCGTGAAGGGTGTCGGCTGAGCAAATGCGGGTCTTGTGTTGTACCGCCGAAGTCAAGGCGGCGGTGGCGCAAGATGGCTTGGCCTTGCAGTTCGCATCAGAGCGGCTGCGGGCCGACTACGGTGTGGTCAAGGCCAGGTCGACTGAAGGGGCCTGGGCCGCAGGCTGAGATATGACAGTCGTAGTAGTAGTAGTAGTAGTAGCAGCTATGCGCGCCTCCAGGCGCCTGGTGATAACCTCTGTTTTTTTGCGTTTTTGGGCGTTTTGCTGGGGTGCCGGGGGGGGGGTGGGGTGGGGGGGGGGGGGGTGGCGGGCTAATAACGACATGGTTGACCGCAAGCAGTAACGCAGCAGCGCCGGTAGCAGTAGCAGTAGTAGGATGCTTGTGACAACGTTTCTTGCTCCACATCCTTGTGCAGCATGTGGTACAAAGAGCCAAAAATGCTGTAAATACCGGTGTTTTGGGCATGATCGCCAAAGGCAGTGACATGAACATGAACTTGACCATCTTCATCATCATCTTCATAACCATCATCCTCGCCATCTTCAACATCATATTTAACCTGATCATCTTCATCATCGTCATCATCATCATAATCCTCAACATCATCAAAATAAGCCCACGCAAGTAGTTGGGTCGAAGTTGGCTTAACTACAATTTCCAGGCGCCAGGAGGCGCGGAACCCTAGTAGTAGTAGTCGTCGTCGTAGTAGTCGTCGTAGAAGTCGTAGTAGTAGTAGTCGTCGTCGTCGTCGTAGTAGTGGTAGTAGTCGTCGTAGTAGTGGTAGTAGTGGTAGTAGTGGTAGTAGTAGTAGTAGTAGTAGTAGTAGTAGTAGTAGTAGTAGTAGTAGTAGTAGTAGTAGTTAGTAACTGTAGTTGTAGCGGCAGTAGCAGTTGCAGTAGCAGCATGACCTATCGGAATCTATCGTAGTAGTATTTAGTAGGAGTCGACGCCCTCGCCCTAGTCGTCGGAGCAGCAGTAGCAGCAGAAGTAGCAGCTGCATAGTAGTGATTGTGCAACTAGCAGTCGTGGTGAGGGTAGGGGTGGTGGTGGTAATTCTGGTGATAGTCATGGTGCACGGCAAGTGTTGGAACCAGTAGGAAGATCTAGAGTTGGCTCCCACTGCCGCCACTGCCTTTGCTGGTGCTGCCGGGGTGGCTGTTGCTGTTGCAATTCTGGTTGAAGTCACTGTTGCTGTAGCTCGTAGTGGTCTGGTCGTGGTGGGGGTCGTCGTCGCCTCCTGGTCATCGCTTTTGCTGCTGTAGCTGTTTTGAAGTGTTGCTGTTGATGTTGATGAAGCTGATGCTTCTGGAGTGGCAGAATCCCCACAAGGAAAAAGTCTCCTTTCGAAGTGCTGCGCAACATGCGATCGCCCGAAGATGATGTCTTTTTCGATTCAAGGTCCGTACCTTGGCATCGGGCTGACGGCTTAACGTCATTCCGGGCCGTGAAAAGAATGTAGGATAGGACCCAACAGCACCGACGTCCTGTGGTCAGACGATTGCTCTTGGTTGACCGCTGCATGCGAAGATTTGAACCTTGACTCTTTCGCTCTTCTCAGCGACTTTTTCCTCAATCCCTGGAAGGTGGCAGCCACTCAGAACCCAGGGGCCTTGAAGTTCGCAAATGAGGAGCTTCTGGAGCACGGAATGCTCAAAGACGCCAAGTGAGGGATCGCTGTCGGCTGTAGAGCGTGTAGACCGAGGACTGCAGAGGCTTCAGCAAGGCTGCACGTAAGGCAACGGTGTGTGAAGTTTGATGCGAATTCCGCGATTACACTTCCAGAGCCCTTTCCTGTACAACTAATTGCTCGAAGGCTAAGCTAATGGAGTAACCTCCTAGAGGAGCGGCAATTCACCAACGTAACAACCGGTGTGGCGAGGATTATTGAGTTCCTCCTAGATTAACAGCTTCACTTCCAAAATCGCCGCCCGAAAACAAAGGCGTGCACGGCCCCCCGGCCCCTGCAGTAGACGGAAGTCCTGCTTTCAAAACGGAGCTGAAGATGAAGAGTTCAGTCTCCCAGCATGCGTCTGAGACGCCAGGGAGTCCTAGAAACGAGCCTGCGGAGTGCCGGAAAAGAAGCAAAAGGGCACGGCCGAGCGATTTGCAGATCTGTCAATCCTTCAGGAAATCGGCTTCGGTGCGGGCTTGCAGGGAACACTGGAAAGTTGCAACAAGCAGAAGCGATCTGACCTCACTGGGTGATGCACGTTTAGGGTGCTCCTCGGCCTCACGCAAAATACGTCATATTTCATGTGTGTACTGTTGCTCCAACATTTCTTCGACGGCTGTGCATGGGACATATATGGGACCCGAAGCTCGCCTAGCCTGGAGCACAGGAGAAGGGAAAGGGCCGTGGAAAGGGCTACAAGGACCGCGCCGAGCAGCAATGCTGGACACTCGTGGGGCTTTTCGGGTTCGTGGCGGAGGCAGTTGTGTTCCATTCGCATTTCCGGGTCCAAGCCGTAACAAACAGGATTCAGGTGCTGGTCACAAATGGGCTTTCGAAATGTAGCCAGGCAGCCTGATAGCCAAGAGCCTAACATAGACTGTGGCCCTATGACAACTGAAGTTCGTCGGTTTCTCGACATGCCCAGCGTATGTCGCACTCTTCTACATCTCTCGTAGACCCATGGTCCAGAACAGGTCCTATCTTTCCAAGACGCCCAAAACGATTTGCAGAAGCTGAGGCTTCAACTGCAAGCAGTACGGACATCGATCCCGAGACTGCCCCGAGCCTCCCGACGAGGCCCCGTGTTGCATTATATTGTGTTATGTTATATTACAGTATACTCAACGATATAAACTTTTGCATGGTGCTACATTACGTAGATGTTATGTTATGTTGTATTGGGTTGTCTTGCGTTGTGTCATGTTATCTTGTGGCTCATCATAATGTTATGGTTTATTGTGCTGTATGTGTATTATAGTGTTCTGCAGTATATAATATAAGTTAATTAGAGTGTATGATGTTGACTTATGCTATATGCCAGTCTGTTATGTTCTATGACATTTTAATCAATTATACTATCTCGTATTTTCATGACTATATATTGCACCGCGTCACACTAGGTATAGATAATAACATGCTATGTTAGTCCCTTCATTTGGGTGGAGAAAGGCTCCCACAGCGTCGCATCTAACATCCTCCAGGGTATCTCGCGAGTGGGCCCCTTCACTGAACTGCAAACTTCGAGGGCTCGCTTGAAGCAGTGCGTTGTACAGTGCATTGCTTGTGTCTACCCCGAAGAGGGCAATCTGGTGCTGAATAATCTGTGGGATTTTGACTAAACGAAACCGTGAGTGCAGAAGATGGGGAACCGGAAAGACGACCAGACCAGCTGCAGGAGCTGGTGCGCCAGCGGCTTGCTGCAAAGGCAGAGAAGGACTGCACCAGCAGCGTCTACTTGAAAGCTATGCTTGTCTTTCGAGACCCCTTCTTAGTTTCGAGAGTTCAAAACTGCTTCAACTTGAGGATCAGCAAAGCCTTGCGTTCGGTTGTGTACGTGATCATCCGATACAAGTCAGATTCTTGTACTGACATGAGACCGTGCAGGAGCGGAAAGAACGAGGCGACTAGTCGACACGGCAAATGCTGAAGGCCCCACCCAGGGCATAGTCCAGGGCCTGCACCGGGTGTCATGGAAACTCAGCTACCGAATGCCTACATTGTGAGTCCTTCTTCGTTACAACCATTCTAGCAGCGCCAAGATTAAAAGTGGTCCGCATCACCAAACCAATCCCTGCCAGGTCAGGGGCAGAGTGTCGCCACGGGGCGACTGCTGGGCATTTTGTTGGAGAGCGGGCCTGCTTGGCTTCGGGTGAAATGTCTAGGAAAGGGTTCTCTAAATTCCAGAAAGCCGAAAGCCTCGGTCGCCTCACCCGCCAAGAGCGAGCCGCTTTTGTGATCCACGGCTGCCCTCTGGAAACCTCAGCCATGGCCGTGCCAGGAATGTACCGCAGAGACTTCGAAGGGCTGTAATCAGCGCACCCTCTAAGTAAATTGCTGCTGACGTCAACCATGTACCTATCCTATCTGGCCTATCCTCATGCACATTGACAAAATAGAAGCTACTAGCATCGCAAGCTTGTTTTGTTTTTTCGCGGACTTTCGGCACGGTGTTCACAAGCAGTCCTGCTGCAGTTTTCTCAACAGCAGCTGGTGAAGCATCGATGTGCAAAAGTGGCTCTGCTCCCATTCGCAGGCTTGAATTCATGTGGCATGAGTTTCATGATCTAGGCTAAGTTCTGATTCGCTTTGCCGGGCTGAGGGAGAGGTGTTCATCTTGTGCACCGCGCATCGCTAGGGCCGGACTGGGCGTTTTGATTCCCAACGAAGGAGCGAGAGAGAGATTTTTGGGGCTTCATCTGCCGCTTAAGTGACAGCTGGAGTCACCCCAACCCATCCCACCCCCCACGTTCCGGGCCTCTGGCAACCGTCGCTGCAAAGCCTGTGCAGCACGTACATAATCGGAGGTACCTTTGGTGGATCTCCGGATGGCAGCTTCCAAGGACGCGGAATTCTGAGCCCGAAACCTCAACCCTTACGTCGGAAGCGCGGGTCGCAGGAGCCATCTGTCGCAGACGGTGACGCTCTCACACCGCAGTGGAGACGCGGCTTGGCAGCAGGGGCGTCGAGTGTGGAGGACCTTGCTGTGGATCAGGGTTCAGGGGTGGGATGGCCGGGCAGTTGCGAACTCCAGTTTCCGGGCTCATCGTCAAAAGGCAGCTTCCCATCAAGCGCATTGTGCCGTCCTTGGCTGCAGCACTCTGCTCCAACTCACTGGAACGCCCGTGCTTTGTAATGAAGCTCCAGGTCACGCCTCAGAACCCCTCAATTGGAAATCCGGAAGTGTCCGCCCATGTGGGCATTGACATGCGCAGCCCAGGACACACAGTTCAGCTTCTTGTAGAATGGTTTAGTCCAGAATCCCGGACGTAGGTACAGTGTAGCAGGAGCTTGCCGAGCCCCAGGTGTTCCACCGGCCTGGTCCGTAACACCCACACCCGTGCGCAGCGCATCGCGTGCCGGGAGCTAAACCGCCTCTGCTTTTCTTCCGCAATCTTGGAGCGAAGACCGAAGACTCCTGCGCTGGTGAGTGCAGTCGAGAACCACATCTGGAATCATTTGTCGCTGCTTGTGGGCGTGTACAGGAGACTGGCTCAAGTCCTCTTCTGGATCTGCTGTAGCGAAGCAAGCGTGGCATCGGTCATGCTTCCCCTCCCAAGTTTTCCACATGGCCTGCTTGAAGGCCTGACTTCTCAACCAATGACGTTTCGCCGTACAAGCTTTCGAGCATCCCTCTCCACAGGCCTTGCCCCGATGCTGGCAATGTCGGGCAACTACAGGTTCTTCCTGATCTCAGACGATGGACATCTACAACAATGGCCACCACGAAACAGAGAAGTCCAGCGCATGCTGGCGGTGGAGATGTGCGAGGTGCACGGAGGTGCACGATCACGAAGCCTTCAGATACCACGGGCCGGATGCCCGCAACTCCAAGATCACGGTGCCCAACTTTGCCCTCAAGCAGTCGAAGGCACTACCTCATCCTGTCGGGCCGTCATCGATGGTGGCTGGGTTCAGGAGCAAAGATGCTAATCCAGAATGGAAGAGAGCGGTGGGCAGCTGACGCAAGGCCGCATTCTGTCAAGCAATGATCCCAATTTCCTCCATGGCACTGGCATCATCGCACAGGTCTTGCCCATTACAGCACTTGGGTCATGTCCTATGTTCCGAGCAGCACCGATTGGCTTGTGATTTGTGTTTCAACAGCAAGGTGCTTGACTTCGCGGGCAAGGAGAGGAAGAAGGTTGCTACCAGCCAGGGTGTTTTCCACAATCAAGACCTCAACTTTTACATCAATGAGGGCTTCACTGCCGAATTCTCGGACTTTGGTGTCATGGAGGTCATCACGTCTAACCAGCAACTCTCCGAAGGCGCAGAAAATGCAGGGAATGCTCCCGCATCCTGCCGCCGATTCTTCCGTGGTGGCTTGGTTCATGCAGGAGCTAGGGGGCAGCTGGCAGGGTCGCGTCGCCTACAAAGAAGCTGGATCTGGGGCGAGCGGAAGCCCCGTGGTGTACCTTGCTGGCAACACCACCGCCGCGGGATATGATTTCGCCAAGATCATGAAGCCCTACTACACTATACACCATTTGTTCAGTCACGCGAGCCACGGATCGCATTCTCCAGAACAATCACCCGAATTGGCCGCACGGCCGCTGGGCCGGGCGCGTCGGGGTTGGTGTCTACAACACGTGGCGAATCAGTGGGGGTTCGGGCTCGAGCGATTAGCTCGCCATGTCGGACAGTCGGATGTCGCAGGCACTTACTGAAGACGAGATGTGGGACAGCATAGAGTGCTTGAATCTGAAACTTGCCTGCTCGCCTAGAAATTCGGAAGTCCAGGAACCTGTAGTGCCTGAGTTCCTGGTACCGAGCGGCGGAAACGAAAACTGAAGTATTTGAGGCATGTGTTTCTGTCTAACAGTTTGGTCTCGTTGTCGTCCCTCCGCCGACCAATCCTGACCTGGACATCCGAGTTGCGAGATTCGACCACTTGATTCCCTGTTTCCTCAGCCATTTGTCGGAGCACCCGAAAGCAGAGCTCGCACAGCCTGGCCTCGGAAGGCAAGGTGCGCGCCCTTGGGGCAGACTGTGGTGTTGACCGAATTCAGCAATTTCCGAGACATGACTCGCAGGGGCAGGATTGTTTAGGAAGATAGTGATATATCAAGTAAAGAAACACCCATCAGGGCCCGAGGGGCACTTTTTGATGCCTCGCTATCTCGACTGCGAAGTCTTGGCATGTTGTTCGTCTTTTCAGGGTTGAAGGGTCTATCTAATCTGGTGCAGGAAAACCCCCTCACTTGCGTCCCATGCAGGTTGGACTTGGTGGCAGGCAAACATGGACGCGGCAGAACCCGCAACGAAGAGGGCCAGGTCGGCAATCCTTCCTTGAGCCAGGGAAGTGCTTTGAGAAAGCGTTGTCTCTTAGCGACGTGACGAACGGCACATGGAAATCGTCACCAACACTGGCCGAATGCAGCTTGCAAGGTAGGAGTCTTCAATCGCGTGGCCTCACTTCTTTGCAGTCTAGCCGAAACCAAGACGACTCGGGCCTGGCCAGGTTGCAAGAGAGAAGCGACTCGCAGGGCCAGCAGCCCGAGAGAAGGAGCGCTGGCTCTGCATTTCCGGCTCCTTGGCCGGCTCTTTCAGGGCATTGCCACAAGTGTTATCAGTTTTATAAAATACATGCCTTAAAGGGATGTTCAGACGACGAAGTTGCAAGACGTTCGCAGAGTCTTTGCATCGAGTCCACCCTGGTGTAGGGCCTACTGTAGTCTCTGTTTCATTGTGCTAAGGACATCACCGGCCTCTGGGCAGACGCTCGGCTGCCGCAAGGATTCGTTTCCGTGAGATCTCCTCCTGTGTTCCTTGGATATTTATCTGTTTGCAGGCGAAAGATGCGAGCTTTCCTTTAATGCCCGCCTCTGGGTCCTGTCGATATGCCTCTTATTGCAACCAGTGCCCTCTGTTGTGACTCACGGTGCCATGTTTTCCAAACTGGAGCTGGAGATCAGCCGCTGTTTTGACTGCTTGCAAACATCGACTTCAGTTCCTGACGAAAGATCATGCGGGTGCTTGCACCAAGAGCGCAACGTCGCCGCCCTTCCATGTAAAGTGAACATCCGGCAGGAAACTTGAAAATAGAAAACTTCGAGAGGGTTGCTTATGAAAAGCGGCCTGATGACGAGGGATATTTCAGAGTCTCTTGAGGAGTCCCTTCAAGTCGGTCCTCAACTTTAAGCACGATCCAGCTGTGGTCTGCAGGTTAGTGATCCGGAGGACCGCTGCCACTTGTTTCGTTGGCGGCAAGCGCCAGATGGCAGGCGCGTCGTGAGAAGGGTCTGGGCATAAGGGTTGTGCTTGAAAGGAATTACACAACTAGCTTTCAAAGGTGTGTTAAACGCCGGTCCAGGCATGTGCGGAAGCCGGGCAGTTCGGTGAACAGGAAGGCCCCTGTAGGTGTCCGAGCCATGGGACCCTATGGCCCTATGGCATATGGTTCGGGACTTTGACATGAGTGGGTCGCGTGTGTTCCCGGTGTCAGGAGTTTCGAAGGAGTCCAGATCGGCTTCGAGGCCCGGCTCTGCCCCTCTGCCAGCTACAACGGTTACAGGTAGCGGCTATTGGAACTTGCAGGGCCTCGAATTGCGAGGCCTTTTGGGAAGGCTAGGTTTGCTTCACAAATGACGGACTGCGCGCAGGCAACCAGCGATGGATGCATCGAAGCTTCCGGAGCCATTCGATGGCGAACGACCGCTGGGGTCTTGGACTGCGGCTCTGGGCTCTGGGTCTCCGGTCGTGTCCTTCAGACTTCGGCTCCAGGTCCAGGTGCTCAATGGGCGTGTTGGACTGGTGAAACCTTGTACGGCTGCAACCAGGAGCCCATGACGGCATATTCGTGGTACTGGTACCAATACTTGGCGTTCTTCTGGTTGGCTCTTTAGACTTTAACTTCTTGGGTTTCTATATGAATTATATAAAAAAGGCTAAAAGTTTAACTTTTAGGAGGGGTTCAGAAGTCCGCCAAGAATACACATCTTCGCTAATGGACAGTCTCAACAAACCCGAAGAGTCAGAGCTGAAGCTTCGACACCCGGGGGCGTGGCAGGGCCGGATCTGGCATGGTCAGCTGGATCCAACAGGACAGGCGGTTCTTCCCCGAATCTTTCGTCAGAGTTCAGTCCCAAGCTCAACCGAAACCTCTTCCCTGAGGGTTGAATCAGAGATTAGTCCCTTTGCGTACGTGTCAACAGCACTGTGCCGCAAGTATGCGACCAGATGGGCTCCCGGCAGCTTCAGATGATCTGTGGGTGTTCGGTAAAACCGTCTCGCTCTCCGATCTTCTCCTACAGTCCGACATTCACGCACGGATACAATCCAGCATCGAATTCAGCAGCAGTGGGGCATAGGACAGCTAGATAGATTTGGTGATTGGATTTGCAGCGTCATTGCCGTTGCAAAGTGCCTTGCCAGCGATAGTACGGGCATTGTCAGTGTCCAGCATCCATGACCTCGCCACGTGAGACCTCTTCCAAATCTCCTGAAGGATGGTGCATCCGCGATGGCTCCTGCACGGCAATTGAAGCGTGTGGGATGCTGTGCTGCTGGTCAGGGCTCATTCGCAAGCAGGACAAGGAAGCCAAGATCCATGATCCAGTTGTTTACCTCTCCAGCCATCCATTGGCCAGCTTCTTTCTGTCCTTCCCTGACGGCCTTCTCTTGAGCCTGAAACGCAACCCAACTTTTAGCTGAGGCTTCTATGCCTGCCCCGCCGGAAAGCGACTCGGCACCTTTTCGGCCATCCGGCAACGGGAGGCTCCGCTTTCCGACAAGTTCGGGTCCTGGAGCCGCTCTTGCTCTGGCTTCCGGAGGGACAATGTGTGTGTGTGTGTGTGTGTGTGTGTGTGTGTGTGTGTGTGTGTGTGTGTGTGTGTGTGTGCGTGTAGTACTTAGATCATGGTAGAACAGCATGGTCCATGGTTCAACTGTCCAGCATGATCTTGGATGAGTTGCGAAAGTCCCGCATTATGGTTTTGGAAGTGTCTAATCATTTTCCTCCTGCCAAGGGACACGTTTCAGATCCCCAGCACGGCTTCATGGTCCGTTGTCCACTGTGCCACATTCGGGTTTACTCTGTCCAGCTGATTCGGCTGAAGAAGGTCTTCTTGGCACGACTCTATACCTGATAGGCTTTTGCTCGGTTGCCGCTTGGAGTGGCAATGCGGCTTCTCCTGCTCACGAATACTCGTGGGTCGCCGCAGTCTAAGATGTTTGTGGGCCAGTATCGCAAAGGGAGTGCGTGCTTTGTGTGAGAAGCGGGCGAGACTGATATTGCTGACTTTTGGAGTTGTACGCTCCAGCGCAGCCTCTAGACTCTATAGAGTTCCTTACTGCTTGTTCCGTCCCCAACATGTAAGTCCTGTGCAGGTCCAGCCGGACGAGCAGCTGCCACAGGTGTCTGCGGACAGGCCGGGGTCACCCAATTCACGTTGCTCAAGCAAAGTCTCCGGTGAGCCGGACGGAACATTATGCCAGCTCACAGCACTGCCACAGGATTTACCTGCATTCCGGTCTGGACTTCGGAGGTCGAAGATGGAGTTTCAAGACTGGGCTGATGGCCTGTTCTTCTCCCTGGACCGCGATGGCAAGGACAGCTGACGATGACTGACCGGTTAGTGGTTGTCTGAGGTCTATATTGGCTTAACTACCGGGGCTCGAATTGGCTTGTGCGAGAGTGGGTCGAACTCGTGTAGAGACTGCGAACTATGAAGGGTCTTCGGAATTGAAATAGGTAGGAGGGAGCCCGTAGATAAGCGTTGCATGTGGCTCGACGGCAAAAGCTTTCTGCAGATCCCACCCTCGAAATCAGCACGCACTGGCAGAGGGTCTGCGGGATAGGGAATGGCACATTTAGTCCGAAAAGCCGTGACTTCACTAAGACATCATTCTCAATAGAAACCTAGCGACCTAGCGAGGTGGGTTACTTCAGACGGAAGCTGGCCCGCCACATGTCGTCCGTGTGCACTGACCAGAAGCCACCAAGCCAGCATCAGGAGATTTTGCTACATCATGCCACACGTATCACAGCAGCTCCCATGTCCAGTGTCTTCACCTTCCGTAGCATCTGCACACATGCAACAATCCTAGTATGGGCGATCACCAGCGAGCACCTACCCTCCTGCTGGTAGGAACGTTCCGATCCCAACACAGGCCTCAAAATGGTTGATCTAGACTTTGTGGTATCTTTTGCTGTAATTACTTCTCTTGGGTCTATTTCGACGCTGTTACTACCGGTGCTGGTGATTGTGTTTCGGCCCCCTGTATTAACTCAGGAGCAGCTTCTGGATGCAGATGGATTGCAGGCCTCTAAAGTCGCTGTGGTGGTGAGCTGTCGTAGTCTTATGGTTGTATCGTTATTGTAGCATCAAAGTAGCATGGTGGCATCACGGCGCTATGATGCTGTAAGAATCCATAGTCTGCAATGAATGGCAGAGCTTACCAGAGGTTAGGTAGGGAGATTGATGGCCTGCTTTTGGGATCCAGCTTCTCGTGGAAAATCGTGCCGTGTGATTCGCGTGTTTCATTCAGCATTGCATTTAAGTCTAGTTGGATTCATGAGTTTGCGGCTGTGACATGTAGCCAACGTAGCCATCACTGAAGAGTTCGTTGCCCGAGCTGCTGACCCGAGCCGTGCATCTGCCAAATCCCCTTTCCAGTCAGTCTTGCAGTTCAGAGTTGATGCCAATCTCTCTACATCCTTGGCCCGGAGTGGGCTCTGTGCTCTTGCTGAAACCATCGTTTATCAGTGGGCGCCTGCACCTGTTCACGGTTTGTTTGACTGGGGTGCAGGTCATGATGGAGTGGGAGAAGCCGTACATGGAGAAGTGCGTGGACGAGTTGAGGGTCACCTCTGCGCCCTGCCCGCAAGGGGTACAGCTGCTTGTTAACAGCTGCTTACACACACAGAATCCCAACTGAAAGCCGACCGACCAACGGTGGCCTGAATGCCGATCACCGATCCCATCAAAGGGCTGTCACCGAAAGCCCTTAACGCCCCAATTTGCCCCTGACTTTCGAAGGACACGGATGTCCTCGAAGTGGGATTCGGGTGCGGCTATAGCGCCAGCCGGATCCAGGCCTGCTGCCATGAAGCGCCATCTATGTGGGATCAAAACACATCGCAGGATAGTCAGAGCTTGCCGCCTCATTTATAGAGAGCCAGATGTGAGGTGGGTCCGACTGGAGTCTGCAACCATTGGACATGTGTCGTGAACAGTCGCAGGATTTGGGTTGACAGATCAAGAGAGGAACACTCAACAACCCCTCGTCCTCCAATCGTATCGGCCCGTACAATTTGTCGGCGGGTGAGAGACGTCTCCAGGAGTTCAAGCCCCGTTCCCACACGATCATCGAATGCATCTCGGCTAAGTGGGGTGAGTTTCGAGGGTAAGACAGTGAATCATTCCCTGAAGTGGTTTCAACTAAAGCCCAGACTTGACTTATGTTGTCGTCCCATAGTGTCCAGTCGCTGCTTAACCGCTTAGCGGTATATTCTGTTGCAGAGCCCCATGATCGTTCAAGGATGTGGACATATTACATTGCCAGCACCATCAGGGGATGTTGTTGGCATGGTTTGAGTTTGAGTCATTGCGCAACAGAGGCTCGGAGGTGGTTCTGGAGCGGCTAAAGCATTGGGCAGCCGACAAGCCGAATGCACTTTGGGCCGACACATTGGTGACTCTGAGCATAGGTTCTGATGCAGCGCTGAGCTGCCCGTCCGGGTTTGGTCAGGTCTCAGAAGTTATTACGTACCGTCTTGTGTTCTGCGTGGCGGCGCGTGTTCGCCCTATTGCGGTGTGGGCATTTATGGGCCTTAGCATGGAGAGCCTGTGTAAACTACCTCAGGCAAGGATTGCGATGAAAGAGCCTGGGTTCGGCGGATGGCACAAGATCTGACAAGCGGTTGCTCCCTCTTGTCAACGGAGGTCCACATCGTTGAGGGCACCTGGCAGCAACGACTTCCAGAGCTGGGCCGGCTGCGGCCCCAATTGATGTGGGGTCTGAAGCCTAGGGCCTAGGGCGAAATCAGGTCCGTTTGCGTGCGGCAAGGGTTTCGGCACGGGATTCTTGCATCGCCAGAAGCATGCAGCACTGCAGCCTCAGATTGGGATAACACTCCCTGTTCATACAGACCAATACATACTTCTGCCGGGCTGTCGTGGCAGTTCGGTTTAGTCGGTCTCAGAATTGTGCTCCCTGGACGCTCGAAACAGCACTCCAAAAAGCATGAAAGAGCATCGCAAGGACTTCCAAGAAACTCAGCAACGGCCTCACAGCGAAGATGTTGCATTGTACTGCCAGCGTGTTGTCTGCGAAAATACGTCCGGATGCATAGATGTCTTTACTCATTTACGTATGCGCGCGTTCTTGCGCACACGTATGTGCGTATGTGTACCCATTGTGTGTGTGTCTGTCTGTATACGATGGGGGGGTGTGAATATATATATATATATATATATATATATATATATATATGTATGTATATACAACAACTTCTTGGCTGTAAACTTAACTTTTCGACTTTTGGGGTTCTTATGAGGTATTCGATGCTGAAAGTTTCAAGATTTATTATTCCCTTGGGCTTTGGGCCAGTGATATATCTATATCTATATCTACATCTATATATAGAGTCCGGGGGGCTTCTGTATATATGTATATATATATATATATATATATATTTATTTATTTACTTATTTATGCATATTTGGAATTACACCTAGACACCTGTACATACCTTCATGCGTATACGCGGCACAGATAGTCTGGACGGGTGGAGGTTCGATCGTATCTTCTTCGACGATTACGGCCAGCCTGGAATTTCCGACAAGGACATTTGGGTTTTGTTTCACTGATCAAGGCTACTCCGGGTTTTTAGGTTGAGGTGCTTGCAGTCGTTGGAACATGCTCATGCGTGCTTGGTGGATCCAAGACTGCACCTGTCATTCTCGGGCCGATGTCCTCACGGGTAGCTTAGAGAGCGAGCGAGAGCGAACGAGAGAGGGAGAGTGAGGGAGAGAGCCCAAGCAAAGCAAAGCAAAGCAAAGAGACGGAGAGGGACCCGCAGGCGTCGAAAAATGTACCAACCAACAGCAAGGCAGCTGATCCGTCGCAATACCTAGGATACTGTCGCATGCATAGGTGTCTGCACTTTTCGTGTACCGAATCGGAGTGCTGCCCATGATGCGCAGAGTCTTAGAACCTCGGACGCGTGAGCCGCGCGCTCAACAAAGCTGAGAACAGCACACAAACGAGGTGCTCCAGGCACGACAGTGCCACGGGCATTCGGAGGTCTTTCTGCAAGGGGTCAACTGTCGGGGATCAAGACCTGGAACACCTCACGTGAGTTGTTCACGAAGTTTCACAACATTTCACAACAGACCGGACACGGACACTCGGCGTGCCGCTCGCGTGCTGGGGGAGGGAGGGGTTCTTGGCCCCTTTCCTTGGCCTTGAACGCCGTGCAATCAAGCAAGCAAGCAAGAGAGACGGAGCACGTGAGACTCCCGACGTGATGGAGTCGAACCAACGGGCTTAGTTCAGAAGCACGAATGCCATGCCAATCGTGGAGGGGCGTCATGTTGGCATATGTTTATGATCTATGCGGAAGGAAATGTTCCAGAACTGCCCGAACGAGCAGTACAAGGACATCTACGACGAGTCGCAAAGCCATTTTCACGCGTCTTCCAGAAGCAAGTTAAGTCCAGCGTGTCACTTCTCGAGCTTGAGGGGATTGCTGCGGATGCTACTGAAAATGCGACCAAGGTCAGCAGCTACACCGCGCATGTGTCGCATGAGAGCTGCGGTTCATTGAATTCCTTTCACCAAGGTTTCTCAACCTCGCTTTCCAGTTTCACTCGCGCAGCTCGGATTGCAGACTCGCGGGCTCCAGAGCTCATAAGCGATGGTGCACCAGCGGGTTGGCTAAAGTTGCTCACTGTTGCTCTGCTCTTCCTCGGAAGTGCGTTCTCTTGTAGGCTTCACCCATGGAGCCCCGCCGGCCTTGTCGAGAGCGAGTGCCAAACAAGCGACGGGGAGACTTTGTGGAGTACTGGCTTCACATCGTTGCCGGGACTTTTGGTTGTCGACCAACAGTGGCAAAATGCGAAGTCCAGCAGATGCAATGAAGTGCTCGGGCTGTTGTTTGAAGGGACAGTCGCTTCAGGAAGCGGTACGCGAGTTTCTGGCTACTTGGCGACTTGGCATTGCAAAAAGGACTTGTGGAAGCACATGCTGCTTGTCAATTAAGTCGTTGGGACGACGACGAGTAGATGCCTTCATGTCCTTCTCTTGTCTGTATTCCTGTTGCATGCCAGATCCGTCGATCATTGCGAGGTGAAGGCACGAGGCAGTACAAGACAGCAGCCTCGGTGTCTGGCCAAGACAGCACAAAACACTGGAGCATAGACTCGTCCAGACCCCAAAAAGCCCGATGTTATCTGGCCAAACGAGCCCGACCCACGGGAGGAAATTCAACACTTCAACATTGGATTCTGTGATGACGCATTCAGCCCAGCCCCTGCGTTTTCGGACATGTCACATTCTAGTTGTCCTGGTCACGTGACGCGCCAAAGCATGTGGAGGGCTTTTGAACAGGTAAGCCCTATCGATTTCGAGAGGGATGACGTCGATGTCAAGTTCGAGAAGTGCTTGTGGCTGCATTCGGAGGTCTGGCAGTCGATCACCCGGGATGGCAAGCACCACTAGAGACATGCCGACCACTTGCAGAAGGTTTGAAGCAACTTCAGATGATAGAAAACTAGTGGAGTCGTCAGCCACGTAGCAACAGCTCCCAAGGTATGCTGTGGCGCCTCCAGATCACTGCGACTACTTCTTCAGTCCTTGGAGCAATTTTGTATTCTTTGTTGCGTTCCATTCAAGTTTCTCTAGACTCCGCTGGGCGATGGCTGGTCAATTGTCCGGTATGTTACACCTACTCTTGCCCAAGAAAGAGCAGGGAGGAGTGCCAGAGCTTACGGCACCGAGTTCCAAGGCGACAAGGCGGTGGTGCCTGTCTTTTCTAAGCATCTCGGCCAGAATCAAGTACGCGTATCAGGCAGCAGAGATTTCCAGGCCGTGTCGCTGAGCGGAAAGCCGGAAGTCGTCAAACAAATCCTCCAGCTGGCAACTGCAAGGATGTCCGCGCCCAGCGACGGAGGCTCGACGCGCAGCCCGAGCCCAGCAGGAGAACACGAAGGGATTGAATGAAGGGTTCGAGTTTCGAGATGTATAGAGCTTTTTCGGTGGTTGCAAGGCGTAGTTTACCGTTTTGGCGAGGGTTTGAGTTTGTGGTGCTGCATTACATAAGCCTTCAAAGCTCTATAGGCACCAGGATGCATCAAATCCGGGCCTGAGCGACCGTGAAGAGCGCCCTGGACTGAGTATTGTACGAACAAGTCAGAAGCATGAACACAAATTTCGTCACTCATGAGTTTGCGATACATGCTCATGTTCCGGAAAGGGCCCCTTGTGAAACCTGTGCTGCCAGAGATACACGAGGCCCTGGCACGTCCACGCAGTCTTCAAGCAACAATAATCGTTCATAGACTGGGAAGATTTGTGCCGCGGGTCCTGCTGGTGTTCGGTGCAATGCTAAAGGCAGGACGTGTTTACGACAAGATGACGTTTGGGAGCGAAGCGGCGTGCGTGAACCACCATGAACTGGCGGGTGGTTCACGTGAGAAGAATCGCAATGCTCGTGCCAGGAGCTTTTGACATGGAGCCTTCGGAGCACCTTTGATGCCCAGCTCGCACACAGAGCCTTTTGAAGTGTGCGCTGGGTGAGGTGATTGGGTCCGGTCCCTGGTGGGTGTAGGCCTTATAGAGTTTGTGGTTCGTCTGGGTTCAGGTAATGGAGATTGGGTTCACCAGACCTACACCACCCAGTCCAAGGCCCGTGACAACAGGGAACTTGTTCCACACTTTAGCGGTCCAGTCCCAAGGCTAAGAGGAAGAGAACCTGGGGACACACACCTTGAGAGACGAGCAGATTTGTTGGACAGAGGTTTCCCAGTCTGGTTGCGCACGGATTGGCGATTGTAGTGCAAGACTTCGCCGCTGCCAAGCATCCCACTCACCAAGAGGAGCCTGAGCCGTCGCAGTGGGATGTTACTACGTAGGCAAAGCTTAGCCAGCAGATCAGATCTCCTGCAGGGATTGGACCAGAAGGATGATTTTAAGCCTCGCGTTCCGCGAACACCTGTTTCGAAATTTCTTGGGCGGCAACCTGACGCCAAGTGTGCTATCGGCGGCTCTGCTTTTGACGATACTGGTTTTCATGCTTACATATGCAGTGACCCTGGAAGACCCGGAAGCCTTCATTTGCTAAACTGCAACATTCCGCTGAACCAGACCGCTGATCGTGAGCTCGACACGCTCACCACCTGCCAGTATGTACATCAGAGTACATTGAAGCATGGCTACGGCAGAGACCCATGGACTTGTGCACAGGTGTTCTGAGAAGGAACGGACCAACAGCGGTCTTGCAGACTGGTTTTCGTATGGTCCAATAATACGTTTGGCCCCAGCGACTGACGTTAGAAGAGATCGTGTGACCTCCACTCCGATTATGCTCGAAGCCCCCACAGGCACGTCCGACCTTTGCATTGCTTCTCGTCAGCCTCTGTGTAATCCTTGGGCGGACGAGCATGTAGCAGATCGCACTCGTACATGCATGCATGGTAGATGACAGCCGCAGTTCTTCCATGTGCACGAGAGCAGTGCTATGCGCAGCATCGCACTGTCACTCGACCACAGCCTTGGCAGGTTCTGCAACAATTGTTTGAATTGAAGTCCTGATGTCAGGCTGGTCACCACCAAGCGTGCAATTATTGCCAATATCAGTGCCAACACCATCCCGACTCCCAGATCAGCCCGATTATACCCGACTACTCATGCAGAGGTTTCGGGCTGAGTTTCGGTGTTCGAAGTTTCAACAGACTCGAGCGTTTGCCGGGATACCAAGCTTGATCACTGGAGGGCAAAGCTCAACGTCGCAACGGCCATGCAGCAGTTGGAGTTCGACTGAGAACCTTGTTGCGTGCCTGTCGTCGAGCACCTCGTTGCAACCACGTGCATTTGAAGAGGAGTAGCCCCCGACTCCGAGCGGATAGGAGCAGCTGAGAGTCACTTATTACTTGGGAGCTTGTTGCTGGGAAGTCGTGTTGGGAGTCACGTAGATGCTGGGAATTGCAAGATGCCACATGCCGCACCGGAGGTTCCACGCTTCGTCAGGGGCCTCTTCTCAGCATTCCCGTTTCAGCGAGCTCCCGTCAATACCCGGTCGAGTGAGAGGATCGAAAGAAGGGGATTCAGTCATTGAAAGAACTCCCGGAGCATTGAAGGAGAGCGCGTCTCAATTTGAAGCTTCCTCCCTGAAAATCAGAGAGTTGCTGCTGAGAGACACAGTAGCAGATCCGCTGCCTCTTGGGAAGCTTGCGGCCCGGTGAACGTAAAGGGATAAGGTGAGAAAGTTTTGAAAAAGTTCGAAGCATCGACCACTGGCAGAATGAGTGTCAGAGTACCTGGTGTTGCTTTGGCCAAGCATCGAGAGGCGCTGGTTTTGTCGGCTTCCGTTTGGGGAGGTTTCATGATGTACAGATGCTCCAGACGTGCACAGCTGAGCTGACACTCTCATTAGCCTAGAGAAGCAGACTTTGGCAGGGAGAGCAAGCCAGATCCGAAACGTGACCTCTCAGTCCGACACCGCAGGATGCCCTGAAGCAGTCACTCTTTGCTATAGCTTCTTTTGAAACAACCTAGCGATCATCCGGCATCTGTAGGAGGACATATGCCTTCTCGAGCAAAGCTGCTCTAGAGACTCTCTAGAGGCATCGCTAGCGTTGGCAGTCGTTCGTCCGTGCTCCCCAGGTCAGAGTGGAGCCATCGTTCTCGCCGTCGGCTCCTTCGAGAGGTCCTGCAGTTGCTCGCTTCCGCTAATCCCTGAGAGGCGTGCCGTTTCGAACAGTCTAGAAACCCGCTTGCAATCAGTCTTCCCTCAAGCTTCTAAACTGGACATGTCGTGGTGCATTTGCTTCCAGATGTTTGGGTGACAAGAAAGTCTCGTCGAAGTCTTTGGGGTTAGGAGCTGGTTGCCTTGCGTCAGGCGTTGTTTCGATCGCTGCTGCAGATGCTGCTGCCCAGCGGCAGGCAACAGAACGGTTGATATCTCAAAGCCAGCTCTGCCAGCTAGTCGATGGCAATTGTTGGGGCAGTTTGTCGTAGCTTTGGGATAGATGTCAGCATGGGCGCAATTAGGTCTCTGTGCATGCAGCAAGCAGGTTCACTGGAAACTGCCAGCTATAGACGATAGAGGTGTGGGGATCCAAGACCCAGCCCGGAAAACTCTGTCTCCTTGACATCTTCTCCGTCCTCAAGCAGGTGCCGACCAGAGAGCCTTTGAGGTTGGCGGGTTCACTGCACGTTTCGAAGAGCAGAGCCTCATGTCTCGTTGTAGCTGTGCTTGCAGCACGGGAGTGGAACATGTGACGTCTGTTTCACATTCTGTTTGTACACGATTCGTGTCGCTGGCCTGGCTTGGCCTACTCATGGACTTGAAGCGTAAATCTTGTGGTCCCCTTGTGCTATCGAGATGGGGGGTTTAGCCTCATCCTCATCATCCTCACCCTTCATCCTCTGCGTACGAAGGCACGGAATCGGGACAGGACATGAAATTTCACGGCCGGTCCATGAAAGGGCAGGCAAATAGTCACCCTCTGATCGTGAAGCCGCCGGTGTCAAGTCGGCCAAGCGTCGGGAGCTTCGTCCAGTCATGTCCTAAACTCCTAAACAGGCACTACACAGACTACACAGTGGGAGATTCCCGCACTTCAGCTGAGGGCAGTGCACGAGACGCCTAAGCCTTCCTCTGCGAGCGGCCAGGCGCCCAACACCCACGACGACGTCTGCCCCGGTGATACGCTCCGTCAGCCCGGCGCCTGCACCAGTGCCCGGACCCCCTGCAGGGATATCCGTGCGGTTGTTCAGAGATGCCCTCGTCACTCAGGATGGCTTACGAAGGCACAAGACGATGGGATTGGTGGCAAAAGGGGATGGTGGGAAGCATGCCAAAACAAGGAGCGGCAGATCCAGGTTCTAATTGAGTGGCCTGAGTCTTTCTTCAAGCCTCTGATAGCCTATGGATATTCGAACAAAGCTGGCAGTGTTGGCACCCTAATGCCGCAGAGGCACATCGGATGCGAAAGTCCGTGCTAGCTTGCGTGGGAAATTCTGCATTGCTGCATCGAAACAGTTTCAATCTTCTTCCATGCTCGCTGGTGATGTTTCCCCGATGTGCAACCCTACTGTAGGCAACCGTTGCCATCGCAGCAGCACAGAGCAAAACAGCACTCGGCTCGTACGCCTGTCTGGGTCTGGCAGATTTGCACATAGACCGGCAGCAGCACAAGCACAGGCATGCAGGCACGACGCATGCCGAGGCTGACACCTGGCCTTGGGCTTCAGCTGCCGGTTGGCGTGCGCCTTCTTCGAGCGCCGCTGCCCAGCGCGGAACCCCAAAGTCTCACGCGACGTTTAGCAGACAGTTTGTGGAAGTGCAGAAGGAGCGGGGGGGTGCTTTGGCGATGCTTTGCTGATCGAGGGGTGGGACATTGAACTTCTCCCCACAGCTGCGATGCTGTGGGGTTGCTTTGCTACAAGGTCTCAACCCAGTCCAGGCATATACACAGACGGAGCTGAAATAGCGAAACGCCTCGGTCAAACGCGAGACACCCAGCGCTGCAGTCCGCAATGCGGCTTCCGTGCCCAAGTAGTTCACTGGAGAACACAGGCACCACATCGGCAGCAACCACACCGCCACGCTCTCCAGTGACGACGTGGCCTCCGAGGCCTCAGAAACTGTGAATGGCACTGCGCCAGGATCAGAGACCGGTTCGGGCGCTCGGGGGATGGGGATGGTTTTTGCAACACGGGCATCTGTAACGTGATAGTTCATGGTTCCGACAGAGCCGCCATGTCCATGGCTGAGGTGGGCTGGCGCTTACAAAACTATAATGAGAAGGAGGAGACATTGACGCACATTTGAGACGCGAGTTGCCGCAGTCTCTTGGCTCTACCTTTACTTCTTGGAGCGTGTGTGTACTAGCCAACTGCTAAACACACGCACCCGGGCAGGCGCTAGATTGGAACATCCTTTGCAGCCGAGATGCCTAGTTTCAATAACATAATCTGCAGCCTAATCTGTGAGTCACTCTTCGAGCGGCGAGCGTTGCCGTCTGCCCGGGTCCAAGAGTCCGTGCGAAAGCACTCATCCCATCATCCCATCGCCATGGACTGCTGCCAGGGACTGCATCTTTGGTCTGCTTCCGGCCTCCTCAGGCGGCAGAACGAGATACTGTAGGGAGACCTTTGCGATCGGGCCGTGCCGCGCAACGAGACTAGCTATTTGCATTCTTAGTGGCCCCCTGTCCAGTCTTCCGAACCTGTCAGTGCAGAAGCTTGTTTTACATATGCACGAACCTTTCTGTGGGGTTGGCGTCACATTCCCGCGAAGTTGCACGAAGATCTCTGGGTGTTAATTGCGTGTTCCGTCTGCTTGCTTGACTGTTTCGTTTGGCTACCGGGCTGAAGATTGAAATTGAAGGCCGACCTTTGGCTGATTGGCTAAGTTGCACGGTCATTTCGGCAACCAGCCAGGAGCGCACAGAACTTTTTGACGGAGTTTGGACTTGTGGTTGTTGTGAACCGGCCACCGATGCATTTCTCTTTCAAGGGACTTGGGGCACGTTGATATACGGGGCTTCAGCAAGAAGCTTTGTGCGGATGTGCTGCCGGAAAGCAGGCTCTTCCATCGGCTCCCGGTAGCGCCGGTAACCGAAACCAAGGAGGCCGTCGAGGCGAGATGGGAACGGTTCCGAGTCTTTCCTGTTTCGTGCTTGTAGAGACATTGCAGTTGCGAAGCCCTGATGTGAACAAGCCTAACCCTGTTGTGTGCAGACCCTTGCAGTGCTGTCGCACCAAAGCGACATGAATGCACTTTGGCTTAAGTGGCTCACCCTTCCACGCCCAGCTCCCAGCTTTGGCCACCTGCCATGTTGGGCTCCAGAAAGACATCAATCCGACACGTGATCAGCTGTTGTCGAAGTCTGAAGCTGCTATTCCCAATAACACTATACATGAAATTCTGCATCTTGAAGCAACTCCGAAATCGCTGGAGCTGATGCTTGACATGACAGACCCTAAGTTAAAGCGGACCTGCGTGGCTTCTCGATGGTGAAGTGTAGTGGGAATCCTCTGTATCATTCACATGACTCAATGTCAAGAACATCCCTCGTCCGACTGCCAGCCGTGTGTGGATTGTCGGAGCTACGAGAGTCTCAACCTTGCCTGGCAGCCAGAAACCAGCAACAGCCTAAAGCCTCGGGCCTCAACTCTTCTCAGGCTCCTGCCGGCACCTTGTCTTAAGCCTTACATGGCTGCAGATCGGTTTCGAAAGTCCAACACAAATTTGGAGAGACACTGCTCAGCCTGTTCGCTGAAGGTTTAACTTGTGCAGGTGACGCTTGTTGCAGACCACGTTCTTGATGAGCCTGCCGCGCCCGCTTTTTGTGACGAAGGCTCGGTTTGCAGTTTTCGTGCAGGTTGCCGAACACTTCGCGAATCTAGGATCCTACAGGTTCGACATGGGGCCAACAAAGGCGTCTGCGGAGAGGACAAAAACATTCGGTCGCTGTCACTGCGGCGCTAACGACCTGAATCGATGTTGGACAAAGCACGGCGCAATTATTGGCACTGTCGGCCTGTTGCGGTCTGTATTGCGCTACTAAGTAGGGCCCCGCGGTTTCACGGATCATGAGAAGGATGCATCAAGAGAGTGGTTCTCGGTGGCAGATAGCTACTGTAGTAGTTATAGTTAGTCTCTGCAGGCGCCGAGGCTGCCGATTCCGAGAAGGACTGGGCTGGGACTGCACATACAGAGTGACTCGCACCAATCAGAACAGAGGCAGCTTAGTAGGAGTGTCAAAACGTTGTTTGCTCCTCCTGCCTGCGAATCGATCTATTCAACCCTAGCAGCGGCAGGAGTGTGGTCCTAGCGTTACAAGCGCCACAGATGATGTGAGCGGAGACGATCTGAGCGCACCCTGGCGGCATCCGCGCGGTTTGGTAGCAGAAGGGGCACTGATCCGGTAGCTTATCGATCGGCTTAACTGTGGTGTGCTTCTCGGGCATCTACAGCGTCTTGTGCAAGGAAAGTGGCCACAGCGACCCGCGCAGCATCACCATCAGTGAGGGAGCTGACACTCTGGAAGCTCGGACTGGTTGTATCGAGTGCGCAAGGTTCAACTGCAATCTCGCGGGTTTCTTCACGGCGTGATCAGACCACCCAAGCACCCCATCAGACAAAGATCTGCAGTAACGAGACCCTATCTAAACTGCGTCTGCAAGGACAGCCTTCGAAGCGAGAACACGTCGCTGAAGGAGCTGCATCAGCTGCAGAGCCAACTGCTGGTACCAAGCCCAGGATCAAGAGAGACAAGAAGTTTACGCACCAGTGCACACGTGCCGGGTGGGGGGGGTGTTCCCTTGTGCGTGCAGGGGATGGGAGTGTTCCATTGCTCCTTTGACTGTTTATTTCGGTGTGTCCTTGTGGGTGTGCACTGGTACCTGCTGCTATATCATGTGCGTCGTGGCTTGGAGGGCGTTTCGGGAGGGGTCGACCACAGGGCCCAGACAGGCTGAGACTGGAGCTCATTTTCACGAAAAGCTGCCGGCATGTCGACATCGAAACTATTGCTGTCTTCGGATGACCGGGTTGGCTCTGGCTGAAAACCTCAGGTGACTCATCAGGCACAGCTGAAGCTTCTGGAGTCTGACAACGAGAAGTGGAGAATGCTCTACTCGTACCAGGACTGGTTACCGCGACGAGGTATCCAGGAATCCAGCTATGCTGTCAGGGTCAGACCCCTGGGCCTGATACCTCGAACACTCCGTTCTCAGCTGCAAGCGCCTCCGTGTGTACTTGGTGAGGGTGGTACTCAAGAAGTTGGAGGTTCCAGCGCCAAACTCCGAACAGGAGACGCTCGTGACCCACATGCAGAATCAGATCGAGGACTACGCGAATGAGAGGAAGCTCCGTGGACATGAAACCAGGAGGGTTTGCAGGGTGTTCGGCCGGAAATTCGATCGAAAGCTCCGCACTAGGAACTACTGCGGCGCCCGGCGCCGAGACTTCCGAAAGCTCGGGTGGCCAACTAATATAATACTACTACTGGAGGCGTTTGTCAGTTGTCTTGGGCACTTATTCCGCCAGGCCGCACGGGTCTGGCGCGCAAAAGGTGGCAGTGCCCAGAAGCCTTGTCATGCACATGTGAGTAGACAGCTGCTAAGGTAGTGTTGTTGTTTGTTTGTCGTTGTTGCTGTTGCTGTTGCTGCAGCTGTTGGTGCTGTTGAAACGAAGAATTTTCAGCCGATGACGGTATGTGTATTTGTGTATTTACATTGACATAGACACAGCGCAAGCACTGAGAACAGAATCGAGTTGACAAAAAGACGAAATCGCTCAGTCGCGAGCTGACAGGCAACACCGTGATGCAGCACGCGTGGCGCACAACAACAGCAACCAACCGTACAGTGCATAAGAAGACAACCCGGATACGAAACAAAGCCCCGAAGACAACAAACTAGAGTAAGCAAAGATGTGTACAAGCCTGGAGGAAATGGACTGTTGCTGCTCGCTTTGCAGCTGAGAAAGTAGCTAGTCCGCCTTCAACATGCCCGCGTAGCCCAGCATGCCGCGTGGACCGATGTCCGTTACCGAGTTGTGCAATCTGTTCAAAGTTAGCATATGTTTGTCGGCTTGTCCTGAGGTGGATGGAAGACGAAATCGAGAAAAACAAAGCAGAGCCCGAGGTGCCGTGTTGAGCCCGGTTTAGCTTTCAGCTTTCGTCGTGCTTTTTTAGCTTTGAGTGTTCGAGGTCGCCAAGTCCAGGCTTGAGGTTTGCGCACGGCTGCGGTTGGAGAAGCACGTTGGGCACCACGACATGTACTCAGGTAGCCAGTTGCTTGCGCACCCCTGTTGACAAGATAAACTGAAGTTGGATGTGTCAAGATGCCGGGGTTTGGAGGGGGCGGAGTGGCGCATTTTGCAAAAAGGACGACTATGCCGATGCGCATGAAATGCAGTGCCAGATGACCAGCATGGGCGCCTGCTCACTCAAACCGGATTCACGATGAAGCGGCGTCGCCGTCGCAAGTCGGAAGAGACTGCGTGCCTGCCGCCAAGATAAGCAATGCATGTTCTAACCTCTGGCCGATCCAACTGACTAGACCGCTGCGCAATGTCAAAGCAACACGTCGTGGACTCTGTGGGCATCATTTTCACGCTTCGATTCCACCTGCAGGCGCAGCTACGCGAAAACCTGCAGCAGAACCGGTGGGCCCTGGACTCTTTGCGGTTCGATGAGACATAAGATTTGACATAATTCGTGTGCACCTTAGGCAGCAGGCGTTCTTCTTTAAGGCGAAATGAGATGACATTGAGCGTTTAAGGGGCCGGTAGACATGGCGAGTGTCGAGCGGCAAGCAGAGGAGCCGTGATGTTTCCCTCGTCCAGCTCGGGTGCCGAGCTGTTTGGATCCCTGATCTCCCGAAGATTGGGCCGCCCTGAGGACTGCCTGAAAGGGAAGCTGACCGAAATGCGCGCGGATCTTGAAGACTGCCAAGCAGAGGCACCCCTTAGGCCTCTTCAGTCCCTTGAATCGAAGATCACACCGACCCTGTGAGGCCAGCAGCCGCGTCCGGGAGAACTTGGCTTCGAAAGTGAGATCCGGCTGGAAGGCACGGGAGAGCACACCCGGTAACTTAGGAGTGAGTTATAAGTGAATATAAATTATGTTGAAGTTAGTTTACGTCACCGATAATTGCTGCTAAGTATGCTGTAAACTTTCATAATTTTCATTTTCAAAAGCACTTCTAAATGAGTTACAGGTGACTTCTAAGTTTTTTCGAATTTTCATCAGAGAACTCAGCGAATTTAGGATGAGATAGCGTTTCTTTGCATATAAGCCATGCTTTTGTTGTTGAGATACTGGAAATCGTAGCTTTTTGGCTCAACGGCGGCATGGCTGCCGTTTGCAAGCAGCTCGAAGCTGCACAGAGCTTCCTCAAGCAGGTGTCGCAGCTTCCAAACTTCGGTGTCTTGCGAGAGAAACAGCAGGATGGTTTGTTGTCGTTGCTGAAGAAAACAAAAGTGCTGAACCTGAAAGATGCTACTTGTACCAGCATGTTTGAGATGATGGGCGACGGCGCCTGGACCCCTGAGCAGATCCACGCGTTGCGAGGCGCAGTGTCGGAGCGTTCGCACACAGAGGAGCCGAACGAGGAGCCGGGCAAGCGTGGCCCGAAGTCGCAAGACTTTCTGAACTTCTTGGGTTTATTGAAGGCCTCCCAGTCGACGCTGGTTCCAACCCGACAGGCGCCAACGACGAGCCGCTGCCACTGCCACCCGTCACAACTTCGTCTGGTTGGGTGGCCACAAGATCAACTGTATGACCTTTCACCAGATGCAGAGAGCAGGTGTCTATTTCGTGACCCAGAAGATGCGCTTCACCATGAAGTACCTTCATCTGTGCTGTCTCCGCATACTCCGTGCCAAGACTTCCCCTGGACAAGAAGCCGCCGTCCGTCTCCTGGCAGATCCGGATCACCCGCTACAGTTTTGGCAAGAACATTCCTTGCGCGACAATCTCCTCCATCGAGGGCTCCGCCATAGCCAAGAATGAGCCGGATGAGGTCATAGAGTTTAACCTTGGGTATCCTGCGAAGTCCATCGTGAACATGTCCGGTGCGTCGTCCCATGTCCATGTCTTCGAGCCGCCCACATCCGTTGCCGTGGTCTGCTGCGACGGCAACTTCGGAGTTCATCGTGCTCTGCTTTCAGGCGTGGACCCTCCCGTCAGGTGCTACCCGATCGGACTGCTGATTGGCAATCTGTACTGGACCTGTCTCTCAGCGTCTTCTTGGGGCTCGCGAACATCTCGAACATGAAGGTTGACCTTTTTATCCATGATGATGCCTGCCACTTGGGGGAGTCTGTTTCCTGCTTTCGTTGCTTTTGCTTTGCTGGGGCTGCGAGTTGTTGTGTTCACATGCAGCAGTACTTCATGCGCAGGACTACATCATCGACAAGTTTCAAGGACGAATCACATTTGCCGTAAAAGAAAACTCACTAAGGCGGAAGACCTCCGTGCCCGCGACACGTGTACCAACACCGCGGAAATCTTTAATGCGTGGATTCGCCCCCTGATTTTTTTCTGAACAGCCTGCGACCCCACAGTCACAACTTTTATGGGTACTGGAGGCATGCAGGTTCGTTAATATCCATGGTCGCACGCGGCACAAAGTGTTGACTCGACGGACGACAGCAAAATCACGGAGTGTTCAGAAGAGGCCAAGCATGAAGCGGCTGAAGCGATGATGACGATTGGCCGCGACCTTACTGCTCGGTGACCGCAAAACAAACAAGGTCGCTGCATGCCGTGCTCATGATGTGCAACGTGACTACATGCACCGTCCGGCCTATGCTCGCTTCAGCCGGCTCTCAAACGCACGTAGTGTTTTCTGTAGGGTGTAGTTCTGTTCGAGCTCGCGATGCCCTACTCGGTGGTGTCCGTCTCCGCCCACATGTCTCGCAAGGGAAGTGGCAAGTTCACCGTGGACTTGGGTGTGATTGCCGCAGATTCCACCTCGGACCGCGAACCTCCGGCAGCTAAGACGTTGCACCAGCAGCTTCAGGATGAAAGCATCCCGACACATCCTTCCAAAGAGGCTATGACCGCTCGTAATCTGCAAGCACAGATCTTTAACATCAAGCGCAGCGTGGGTTTGGGGTCGTCTAGCTGGTCCGATGAAGCGGAGGAGGCCCTTAAGACTCGGCTACCCCGCCCTAAAATTTCATCGGCGTCTTCATCCATGCCCGAAGACGGCGACAGTGTGAAGGCCTTGAGCATCTGTATGAGAATTTGTTTTACGACAAGCCTCATGAACATATGTCGCTTTGTTTTTGCGTGTTCGGCACATATGCATCCACGTGTGTTGCCACAGACACCGCTCGAAGCAAAGCATGTTTGTTCTGCTGCATCACAAGTAGCAAAGAAGAAGTAAACCGTGCTTATGTTGTGCTTCTCTTCCCACGCCACAACAGTCCCCCTGTCTATCTAAACTAGGGGTGTATTTTCACTTGAAATAGACTGAGCTAGCACAGTCAACACGGAATTCAAGACGAACTTCGAGCCTTTACAGAACTTTGTATTGAAGTTCATGTCAGATCACGCCCAAAGACCCCTCGGCCATACCCCGGTTGCTTACCTAGTATCCAGATTCGCAATCCGACCCAGTCCTGAAAGTAATCTGCCTACCCAAGGTCGCCCGAGTTGCACTGTGTCTTTCATGGATAGGGTGATCTTGAGTGGGAGTAGAACACTGCGAGAAGCACAGTTACTTTATTGTTGTAGCCGTGTGGACTTGTGAACTGAATGGTTCCCTTAGAGTTGTCTCACTCAACAGACTCCGAACCACATGCCTCGCCTGGATTGCCGAGTGTGAGCGCCGAAACCCTGAAGTTTGGGCTTTAGGGTTTAGTTCGGGCTGGGCTTAGAGTTGGGGCTCTAAGGTTAGGGTTTAGGGTTGCTACAGTGTAGCTGCAGCCAGGCATGCACCGCCTGTCTTTGCGGCTGATCAGAGAACCCGCGACCTGTTGTTCCATTTCACACTGCTTTGCGGCCCGTGGAGGCAGCCTGTATGCTTCCTCACGAGCTCACCTTCCCGGTTGAGACCGCCCTTGGGCTGACAACTGTTTTGTAAAGGTGCGGCTGTCGGTTTGGGCATGCGGCCTGCTTGGCGGAAGGTCTGGAGGTTTGGAAAGTAATCGGGCTTTGACATGCGAGTGCTCCAAAGAAATATTTGGACCAACAGAACAAGCCCTCTGGATCCCTCACTTGCGCTGTAAGCGCCTGCTGCAGTTTTGGCAGAAGGATACATCCAAGCGAAAGCAATGACAATGCATCAACTTCCCCGGTCCCTCCAGGCTTTTTCATATTCTTCCAAGAAGTTCAGAACTAGTTGGTCATGCTCTTCTGTATGTGCGACATGCCAAGAGCCACTGGCAGCTTGAAGCGTCGGCTAGCTGCACTGAGGCTTTGACGATGGCAGACAGAGACGAATTCCTCTTCGTTCGCTCCTCAGAAAGTCTGGAGCTTTTCCAAAGTTTCCGGAGAGTCTGCGGCTGGGGATTTTGCCTTGGAGCCATGAGCTCCAGGAGCTTCCCTTCGAAAGTCCGCATTAAAGGTGTTCCCAAACCCAGAGCCCTGCGTAACTGGTGTTTCGTAAAAATTGGACCACGGCCTCCAGGCATTGTGCGCACCCAGAGCCAAGTTTTCTATCGCTTCTAGCGGCTGCTCTCAGTCTTCGGGACTCTGGATGGGGGTGTTGGGATGTCATGGTGAATGGGCCGATGTCTCGTAGCACAGGTATCGTGGTACGTGAGGCACATGCCCAACCCCACTCTCCAGGTCGAGTGGCTCTTCATGCGCTCTTTGGTGTCTTGGATTCCTTGGTCCGTGGTGCATATGGGTGCTAGTGATAGGTGGGCATGCAGGATGCAGATGCTCTAGGCTAGAGCTGTGCCCTCGGCAGGGCGCAACTTCTCAGGCTGCAGCTGTAGACTCCAGCAAGCATGCATTGTCCACACACGGGTCAGCTTCCAGCGAATGGTTACGTAGACGCCTTACCATTAGACATCCTGTTCCGCCCCACACCAATCGAAGATGCTGATGCCGCTTCTTCCGCGAGCCTGATCACATCATGGAATTGCCGAAAGCCGTCTTGCTACGGCAACATTTTGAATAATACACGACCAGTACTGTACGACAAGGAGAGTTCCCTAGCAGCTCACCCCGCATGTTGTGCTTTTCACAGCAGTTTCGGTGTCGAGGTGCAGCACCGCCATGCCCACCTTCCGGACAAGTGGTGCAGGACTCCCAACGCGCTTCGGCCTGCTACCGGAAGCATGCAGTTTGGGCGGCCGTTGTTTGTTTTGGGTTTTTGTTCCTGGTGGCAAAATTCAGTAAGTTGTTTGCCGCATACTGTTTGCCGCGTCGGAAGGCGCTGACGCTGCTCAGTCCCATGCGCGGTGCATTCTTGCAGTATCAAAGGTGAAGATCATCCAGGTCGAGAAGATCCAGAACAGGAGCAGTACCGAATGCGAAAGGTGTCGAGTCAGTTGCAGTTGATGAGTCGACTCGGTGCCCGCATCCTGTTCATTTGTTCTGTGTTGTTGTTTTGTGAAGACAGGAATTTCCTGAAGCGCTACATGCTGCGACGTGAGGAGGTGGGCTACAGCTTAGAGTCGAAAACCCCCTGTTCTTAGCCAATTCTGAAAGTACTGGGATGTCCTGCTTGGGTTTCGCGGCACCTTGCCCTTGGGGCGCATGGTTGAAGGCAAGAGAAAAATCCGAGAGGCCCTGGCCAAATAAAATTCGCTAGGGTGTGTTGAGACGAGGATCCGGCAATATGCGTGTTTGCTTCTCCTTGCATGCGAGCCCTGAGCATTGCAAGTGGCAGCACCAACATATCTGTGTCTTTGCCAGGTCACAGGGGAGAAAGACGGCCCTTGCCCCAAGATCCGGAAGCTTGGACTTTGTTCGAACTCCAGAGCCCGGGCCTTCTGTTTGCTCGGACCCTGGAAGTTTCAGGTTGGGTTTTCAATCATGTCGCACGGCCCAGTAGTCACCTCAGGGTCAGGGAGTTCGGTAGGATGCTACTTGCTGAACGGCAGTTTAAGTGTTGTGGTCAAGTGCTTGGGTGAATTGGAAGAGGCACTGAACCCGCAGCCTTGTTGTCGGCTGGCTTTCGTGACATGGGAGCGCCTGAAAGCTGACGTGCAAAGCGTGTGCAATGTGGATTTGTGTTCTTAAGGCTGATTGCCCATTGGTCCGGCTTGGCTCAACATGGAGCAAGAGAGAGGTGGTCCAGAAGAAACGAGTCACATCGTACCTGTAACGATGCAACGAGCGAGTTTTCCAAGAGAAACTGCCCTTTGCAGTTAACTCCGAATATTCGTCAACGGCCTGCAGCCAAGGGACATCAAGACCCGCATAGACAAGAAAGTCAGCGTGCGTTCCTTCGAAGAGGAGGTCTGTCCATGCCCCGATTCGAAGCTGAACGAAGTGGCCTGGCTAGATTCTCGACAGTTTGGGAGCAAATGAGCGATGCCTAGAAGAGTATGACCACCACAACCTCATGCACTCTTTGATATCGGATTGCCCAGGGCCGTGTGATAAGAGTCTGGGGCAGGTTTGATGATGTAGTCATTGGCAATCCTTTGCGCTCACACCTGCTACTTCGCACAGTCCTACTCCAGGGAGCTTCGTGTTGCGAGCGACTCTTCTCCGAGTGCTGCAGCACTCGCACGTATAGCATGCCTGCTGCTCGCGAGCCGTCCAACAGCTCCAAGTTGCCACTAGAATTAGGGGGCTCGGGAAAAGCGCAAGTTGTTGTGCCTCCTGAAAGCCTTTGTTCGAGGGGCTAGAACTGGACCCCGCCAACAGTGGCCACAAATCCTGGAAAGTCTTACAGCGCGCGAGAACTGTGTCCTTGGACTTAGGTGCTGCTGTTCCATGGCACCACTGAGGATCGCTTCAATGCCTTGGCATTTTGTTCCAGGGTTGTGGACATGGTTTCGGCGGCAGTCTTTGATTCGGTTGGTACTGGGTTTCTGGAGCGCCCCGGCCTCGACTCAAGTATAGCTCAAGAATTCTGGTGGCATTGCGCGCAGGCGCACAAGCAAAGAAGTAGGTGGAACCCAGATGGAAGGCAACAGACTTGTAACTTTGCTGAGGAAGTTGTATGACATTGTACCGCATACAGATCATGTCCTAGGTCAAGAGGAACTTGCATGTCGGCAAAGGAATGGCCTAGTCTCTCGAACAGATTCGCGACGTTTGATTCCGCTGTTGGTTTAGGGAATATAGGTTTCGCAGTCCATGTTCACAAGACAGGTAGCTGTTCCTTGGCCAGTCAGGTCGCAGCGTTTTGTTCGACACTCCTTCCTTCCCCTGCAAACAAGATGGTGTGTTCACACCTCGCCTTGCAACAACTCCAAGCCCGGCGTCTTCTTCAAACGCTTCGCCAGCCGACTTGACGGGAGCAATCAGATGGACAGTTAGTATAGAGCAGGCGGACAGGTACAGTATCGTGCTTTGTACCTGGGCGTGTCCAAAGCAGCCCAAATTTGCGGCCTACTTACCGTTTCACGGAAAGCCCTTTTGGAAGATTCCTTCTGTAAGTACTGGTGCTCGGAGCTGGTAGCTGTCGCAGCTCTGCTCCGAGAGGAGAAGCTCGCTGGAATCCTGAGCTCCGGCTTCGACCCTCGCCTCGCGGGAATGGGCACTGGCGCCATGCCGGGCACCCAGCCGCGAGGGGCACCGACTGCAAAGTTTGAAAACTGATAAGATAGTATATGAATGAGTCATCGAGCTGCTCCAGCACTGGCCTTCGGACCAGCGCAGGTTCGGACAAGGCAGCTACTTCGCCCACAACGCCTCGAAGTGCTTCCGCTACGCTCGCCAGGGTCCATTCTTGAGCAATGGCACTCGCACGCTGCGACAAACAGTCCTGGTGGCTGCTCACTTGCATGTACGTAACTCTCGTTGGAAAGCGCTTGGCATCGATTGACTTAACACACGGAGATGCACTCTTGCCGCGTCTAGAGGAGGCAAGCCTTGCCGTGTAGGTCACTTCCATCGTTTGTGATGACCTTGAGTCAGCAGTAAAGACATGCTTTTGGCAGCAGGAAGTAAGTGCGAGAAGTTCTTTCGTTCTTTTCAGATCTCTGCGCCGAGTTTCGCCCATGCATGGCTCCGTGCGTGCCCTGCCTTAAGCAGCATGAACCAGCCAAGGTCCGGGCATTGCTTGGCACCCCGCATTATCAAAGCTTCTTGCCATGCATCATGTGACTCTTGGTCCCAAATCCGGAAATCCATCTGGCTTTGGCCCTTCCCACGAAAAGCCACATTGAAGATCAGTCGCGTGGAACTACAGTAGACTCAGACTTCACGTGCACTGACGATTGATGGTAAAGAAGCTTGCAGCCCACGTTCAATCAAGCTTTGGTAATGGCTCGAAAGGCACTATGTGCCCTGAGCAGCGGGTGCCACCCGTTGGTACAGACTCGAGGATGCTCGATCGCAGCTGTTGTGGACCTGGGCGTGTGGCATTTGGGGTAATGCTCAGAAATAGGATCCGGATCCAATACCTGAAACCCCCAAAGCAGGTGAAATAATGGCCCGACGCCTATAAAAGGTTACTGTTCTACAGACTTGTGGGGTCTAGGTCTTCATTCTCTGCAAGCTGCCACCTGCAGAGGCGCCGCAAGAACTTTGGGAATAATTGCTGCCAGTCAGTGGCGTGCTTTTGGGTTGAGAGGGAGGGCGAGAGAGAGAGAGAGAGAGAGGGAGAGAAAGAGAGAGAGAAAGAGAGAGAGAGAGAGTGTGTGTGTGTGTGTGCGCCCTCCAGTTTTTGCATTGATTGATAACTTGAGTCTGGGTTGATGAAGAAAGCTGTTTAGACCAGTCTACAGCAGATATCAGGCAGGAAGTACCTTTGAGCCTTGTTAAATAGGAGTAGACCAACGGTTGCCTCGTGGGTGTTTCCTTTGCGGGGGTCTGAGCTTTCACAATGCAGCGCATACAGTATGGGGGGGGGGGGGGGGGCGCTTCGCACGGGGGCAGGGGAGCCTCTCTGCGTTCTACCCTTCCGAAAGAGAAAGAGAGACAGTGGAGGGGGCCTGACACACACCCTTCAATCCCTGAAGAAGAGGAAGAGGCAGGGCTGTTACCCCCGCCGCCGAGCCCCTCCTTTCGAGACATCCGTGTCCAGAGTGCTTCATGTGCTTCTGTTTGACAAACTGAGGATTGCTTTGACGAGGGCAGAAGGTGGATGCGTTGATCATCGCGACGCTTTGCCGGTTCATGAGTTTGAACAACACATGCAGCCAGAATTCGGTGCAATTTAGTCTTCATGTTCACGCGAAATTGCAGTGTGCATGTTAGTATATGTGTGCGTACTAAACTACGCTCCCCGTGTATGTGTGCATGCACACACACATATATATGTATGTAGGTATGTATGTATGTATGTATGTATGTATGTATGTATATGTACATGTACATGTATATCTGTATATATATATATATATATATATGTATATATATATATATATATATATATATATATATATATATATACATATATATATATATATATATATATATTCATTATGTACCTGTATACATACATAGACACATACATGCATACATCTACAAACACACACACATTCATGTATATGTAAATATGTATGTATATATATATATATATATATATATATGAGTGTGTGTGTGTGTGTGTATTCTCACTCACCTGGGTTTACTTGATTATTCTGTAGCATATGCAAATATGTAGCAATGTAGCGGTGCTCCAGTCACACAGACGCACACACACGCGCACACACACACACACACACTGACTGTTTGCACACTCATGTGTTTATGTACGTATTTGCATACATGCATACATACATACGCACACGTATGGATGTATGCATTCATGCAGCTGCATATGCATGCGCCACTTCAGAATAGCTGCAGATAGGGTGCTCGTCTTTGCACCAGGGCTAGGGACTGGTGGCCCAAACCTTATCCCTCCATTGTGCAAGCCATGAGCTGCATCCCAAAACTCTGAAACCCAATCCAAGGAGTACACGCTCTACGACCGGGGCTCCACCTTGCCTCTCTATGTCGTAGAGTTTGAGCATCAGGAAGACTGCGGCTGCTCCGTGTGTACTGCATAGGCACATGGCAATGGGACTCGCCTTCCCATCCATCACCTTTCGAGCCTGTGATTCGAGTGGCGGCTGGGTTCCATAATGCCTGAAGTATATAATGCATGTTCGGTACATGGCCCAATGTACGGGCGAGCCCACTCGAGAGAGGCACTTGTGCGTGATGGCTGCACAGCGCCCACTCCACATCGTAGGGATGCGGAGGTTTGGGATCGAAGGCGAGGGTGGTGCTTGTGCCGATGTTACAGGGCTCTTGTTCCGTTACACATTTCTTTGAACTAGCTAGATTCTTGTAGTTGCTTTTGCACGAGGGTCGGGTGTTGACAGTGTTTTGACGGTGACATTGATGACAGCGATGCTGATGGTGTCGATGAGATGGACGGCGATGAGGCTGATGATGATGATGACGATGGCCAGTGTGCCGGTAGAAGGAGCACAGTGGCGGTGATGATGACCTCCCTGACGACGACGATGCCAGATTGATGCACTCGAATGCTATCACACGAGCTTGAGGAGAAACATCGACAAGCGTGTGGGCCGTGTCAGCAGCGTCAAAGCCCCACACAGTGGCTACTTTACTTGCACTTGCCACTCCGACTATTACACCATATCTCTCTCTGCAGACTGTCACAAGTCCACCGAGCCTCCGACTTGCTTTTAGTCGCTGCATGGAAATTCGTTTGGCCCAGCAGGGCAGACGTTCTGGGTCGAGTCAGATACAGCGAGAGCCTTCTCTACGTTTCCGAGCCAAAGCTCAAGAACCATCTCGTGGTTCGACCGCTGCTGTCTTATCCGTCTTCCATTCTGTGCGCCTGCAGTGATGATAGAAAGATGGATGTTTTCGGAGGTTCAGTTCGAACGAGTCCAAGGCCTGGGAAGTGTTGATGTGAGTTTAGCAGATGATCGCTTGACAGCGTCTGGTGCCAAGCGAGCTAGGGCTCACATTTTAGCCCAGGGAAACCACAATGTTCCGTAATGAGTGGCTCAGTCTACCCAACGACTTGCCTGCAGGAGCTATGCCGAACTATCTTTTAAAGTCAGGTTGCACACTGGGCGAAGCGAGTCTTGCAAATCGGCTTCCGGAATTGGCTGAGGTTTACGTTTGAGAATTTTGAATGGGTGTGGGCAGAAACTGCTTCTGAACGTAGTATCTCCCATTCAGTCGCGCCTGTGCGTGTAAATGTTCGAGAAGACATCAAGTAGAGTGAGCTAGCTCAGACTCCTGCACCGCCTGCGTCTCCAGAAGGAAGAGACTACTTGCATGTGACTTATATAGGAGCCCGCGTAGGGTGGTGCTGTGTAACAGTGTATGCATGCAGGTATGCATGCATGTAGCGGGTCTCACTAGGCGTGAAGGCATTGATTCGTTTGTGCGTGAGCGAGGGGGTTTCCACACTGCATTTCCAGCACCGACATGCATAGAATGCCAGCAAGACTTCGCAACGGCCGGCAACTTGTGTGTGCAAAGCGCCCAAACGTGCGTTCTTGAGCACAGAATTTTCAACTCTCCCTGGACGAAGCCCAACGGTGCGTGTCCAGTTGAGTTGGGCGGAGAATTGGTTCCCGCAAATCCGTGCCGTAGTAGACTAGATGCGAAGGGTTGTTCTGCAGAAAGTGAAGCTTAAGACCCCTACTCCGAGATCTGCCATTGACAATGGAGCAACCCCGCGACTGAGGCTCCAAGCCTTGGGCATTGCCATTGGCCAGCATTTAGCAGTGCCGATTGAATAGCGGAGATGGCAGCCTTGCCTGAACCCCTTCTTGAAAGCGCACTACAAGGCCTGAAGCCAGATGCCTGTGAATAGCCCAGAATGCGCACTTCCTGCCAGTCTCCTGCCGGCCGTGCCACCGTGAACAACGTGTTGAGGTTGCAGACCTGCTGCAATGGCTTCTTGCATCCATGGCTTTCGGCAGCAGGTACAGTTCGTTTGGAAGTTGATAGGCTGTTCGACATATTGAGATAGTTCAACGGAAGCTCAGGATTTGAGAGCCAAGCCACAGCATGTCTGCACAGCATTGCGGCACCGGCATGCAGGTATCGTGGGGGGAGGGGGGGGGAAATGCAGGTCTTTACAGTAGCACAGCGAGCTTAATTGTAAGTCGATGTTCGTGCTTATGTTGTCATGCGTATCTTCACCCTCTTATTGTACGGATGTAATTACCGATCAAGCGTGCGAGGTTAGGGGGGGGCATTGGGGCTGTCATGAACCGCGATGCTCGAAGGTGCTTTACATGAGCCGAATTTTATGAAGGCATTCCTTGATTTTCACAGGCAGTGGCCCGCTTGCTGACGCTTGGAAGGGCCATTGCTTGTACACGCTTTCCAGCACCGGGCTGGTATGGAACCTCGGACCTCGCGAGAGCGCACTCTCAACGCTAGTTCGGCACTTGGTGCAACCAGTGCCTCATGAAGCAGTCCCTAGCACACCTTAGAGAATACTACATTGAATCCAGTTCAAAGAGAGTTGCTCTTCGCCGTTTCAGTTTTTCACGTAGGATGCCACGGCCTCCGGGCCATGCAATGCCCTTCGGGACAATTTCTGCGATGGGGGGCACCACAACTCATGTAAGAATCAAAAGATGCCCGCTTCGTCTTCAAGTGCAGACCTGGCCTTGAGGCAGTTCCTACGGCCTTGACGGGAAGATGCCAAGTTCTGTTACTGCCGCTCTAGTGCGGAAAAGCACCTCAGCGCATGGCATCAATACTAGGCTATGCCGTGTGCAGTTCGACCCCGGGGTTCAGAACTTGACTTCTTCCATTGGCTCGACGAGCGAGTTTCTCGTGCTTTGGGCGAGAACCACAATGGGCCGCCCAAACAGCAGGTGCCTACCAACTGCAGCGGGCCGCATACCAGCCGTGGACCCATGAAAAGTCAACTTGTCGAGAAGCGGGAAGACGTGCCTCCCACTCTGTAAGATGTTTTCACAGCATCTGTCTTGCTAGAGTTTTTGGCCTCATAATAGAACACCCAGAAACCGCCCAGCAAGGAGCCATCGTGCGCAGACACCGCCTATGCAAGGTCCTCGCCTGACTCCAAATATCAGGGCCCCGATCAAAACGAAGAGAAGAAAGGGAGTCCTGCTGGGATCCTTATGACGAAGACCCATAGGAAAGCACGCCCCATTGTTGCCAGTTCATCTTTTGAGCCCTGGACCGGAAAACCCAGATTTCGGGGGCAGGTTAGCCTTGTGGCCCAACGCGAAAGCGTCTTGGGAGCCCTTTGCTGAGCTCTTCGGGTCGATTTTGTGTGTGTGTGTGGGGTTCTGATGGGAGTCGGGCAGTTCAGGGGCTGTAGGGTTTAGGGCTTGAGGCTTTCTGGGTTGAGGGCTCAGGGTTTTGGAACTCTGGGGTTTAAGGTTAAGTCCTGTAGTTGAAGCTGCAAAAAGGGCTTTTGGGTTTCAGGGTTCTGGAGAGAAGGGAAAGAAACAGAGAGAGACAGAGAGAGAGAGAGAGAGAAAGGGAGAGACAGGGGATAAGGGCGCGCTGCAATGATTGAGCTGTGCCAGCTCGCCAGACACCAATATGCAAGAGTATCCCTGTTATCATCGGTCCCGTGGCAATACTATGCAAAAGTGTACGATACCCCCAATCCAAATTCTCATCATGAAGAGGGCAGATTGCACAGCTCGGTTCATCCAAGCTCGAAAACTTGCGAGACTTCTAGGGCGCGGGCAGCGGAGTTTCAGGGAATCTGCAGGTGCTCAACTCCGACTGTCAACCACTGTGGTATCACGAGCTTCACGAACCTGGCCACCTTTGCTGATTTGCAGCCTCAGCAGGGCACTAGAAATTGGATGGTGGGCCTTGAAACCCGTCCTGGTTTGCGCCTGTCAAAGAAATCTACCCTCCGAGCCTGAGCCTCTGTTACCCACAAAGCTTTTCCGCTCGCTCCTGTAAGGCACCCCGCTCCAAGCACTGCAGCACCAGGCTCCGAGTGTGAGCGCCTCAACTCAGGTTCCAGGGTCATGGAAAGCAAAGTCTTGACTAATCGTCCTGGACTTATTCTGAGGCCTAACTTCAAACAGCACTGCCAGCTTGCAGATCTTGCAGCTGGAGCTTCGTGTTGCAAAGTCTGTTGATATCGTCAAGTTTGGTGCCGTTAAGATCTTCTCCTTTGGCACACGCTCCTTTCCGTTCCAGGCTCTGTCATCCACAGCACTGGGCCCGAGGACTGCCGGCACTGGGGGTTGCAAGCGAGGGTGCACAGGGTACTTGAGACATACGAGGACAAGGCAAGGCCGTTCGTGCTGTGGCATCGGGCGATTATTTCGATTATCCGCCTTTTGAGGCCTCTGAACTCTGGCTAGGACGGACCAGAAGGACTAGCTATTCTAGTAAGGGTCCGCCATCTGAGCCGGACGAAGCAGACATGTATTTGGTCAGGCCCTGGTGTGCCCAAGCTTTCGTTCGGAGATGGACCTGCCCCTCACCCGTCATGAAGCCCCAATAAGAAGCCTACGAGCAAGTGCCTTGCCACATCTCATTTTCAAAAAAATGTCATGCCCCTGCACCCCGAGACTCGCTGAGCCTCAGCTTTGCTATGCTTCACCGCTTCTCCCCACTACGTTTGCCTGGAGCCTTTGCATCCGTTTGGTGCCATGGTCTCTGGCTACTTGCTCAGCGGCTTGCTGGTCACGGCGGTCAGCTTCGCGCTTCCGCACCTGATTTCCATACTTAGACGTACTGAAACGCGTTGCTCAATGAGGTTGCTGTTGCTTGAACGGGCTTTACGACTGGTAGGAACAGAGCACTGCTCCGCGGCTAACCCACTGGCCCCCCAGATTGAGGCATAACACAAAGTACGATCACCTGGCGAAGCCGAGGAAGCTTTGGCAGCCTTCTCCACCCGAGACCAAGCTGTGGACAAGGACGGGAGCCTAAGCGATCCGCTGCGCATGGAATCAGGCTTCATCGAAGCTCGCCACCAGCTCTCTGGGTTTTGAGTTCTTTCGGGGGAGGCCGAGTTCCGCTCACTTCAACTCTCTCCAGTTCTGAAGGACCTTCCCTTCGCCGTCTGGGGCGAAGCCTTGTGCAAGTACAGAAGAGGCGGAACCTATATGTTCATAGCATTTGGAGGTTTGGTGACTATTGGCCGGCGATGTTTTTGGTCGGTGCTGATTTGTGCCTGTCTCTGGTGCCATCAGTGATGCCCCGTCTTTCTTACCAGTGGTTTCGCTTGGATCGAAATCAAAGATGCCTGGCCCGAGGCGCTCCTCGCCGGCAGAGACAGAGCCACCCAGGTGCCTCTCCCTGTCAGGGTTGCCAGCATCCAGCATCCCCGACTCTTCCTCAAGCGGTCTGCATCTTGCCTGCCTGTCCAAATAATTAGGTCACTTCGTGAAGAGGCTCAAGTACATCTGGACAAGAATCCTGTCGTTTGGACTATTGCAACAAGAACTGAGACTATCGGACTCAGCCGAGCGAATCAGCGAGGCGTCAAAGCAGCGAAAGCCAGCGGAACCCACACCAAACTCTGTAGGTCATCGACGAGAGCGTCGCCGGGGCCCTGCAGCGGCCAAGCCGCTTCTACGGGCTGTCCTTGCGCCTCGCTCTGTTTTGAGAGCGGGGGTTCAGGGAGGGTAGGGAGGATCTTTGATCATGAAGAGTTTCTGGCATGGCATTCCTCCTGAATGTCGAATGCTGGTGAGAGAGAATCTCCTGAAAAGCTGATACATTAAGTTGCCCGAAGAGACTTTCGGTCGTGCGAGGCTGCGTGGAGCCATCGAAGGCGATATGGTGACTCTCGGCCTCGTCTATTCTGGAGACGAGTCTTCACTCTTCACCAAGCTGTAGGATCTCAGGATGGCGACACCCATGGATTCACGGCCCGTAGAAGATTGAGACCTTGGGAGCTTAGGGCGCTGATGCGCGAGGATGCTTTGCACCTGCTGCGACAGGGCCGCTTGACGCCGTCAGGCGTGGCGATGAAATGGGGTCACACGGTGAGACAGGAACAGAGGGTTTCGAGTCTCGAGAAGCAACTACTATTGTTGAAGAAAATGGATGATCCGTGGTCCACACGTTACTCGTATTTATGTTTTCTTGCCATTGGGGCGGCTCTTGGCCAGGTGACCCGGACGAGCCGCAATTGTGCCTTGTGCGCAGCAGCAGCTGTTTTGTTGCGCTCATTCGCTGTTTCAGTTTCCGTGGAAGAGGGTACGTATGTGGCGCAGCCCTCCACATGTCTAAGGGAGGCGAAAGCTATCACACCAACACGACCTTCGAAAACTGGAATTCAACCTGCAAAGTGAGAACAGAAAAATCTCGCACTGCTAATGCCCCTTTACACCACTTCATCTGCAAAATCTCTAGGCACAGGAGGCGGAACTATTAATGCTGGATGTCGGGCCCTTCGCTTCACTAGCAAGAGAATACGAGACACAGACAAGGCTCTCAACAGTCGCGACATCATGGCCAGAAGTATGCCAGCGCTGCTGGGGAACACATGCCTGCTCCTGCACTCAGGACTGAGCAGTACAAGAATCAGAGCTGCAATTGAGAAATGTGGCAAGAGCTATAGCTATGGCAAGGGCCTGCGGCCTAAGTCCGATACAAGTGTTGACGCCGGCAGCCGGCGCTTAGAAGGCCAGGTAAGAAAGGGCCGTCGCTTTTGGATTTTGGATGCTGTTGAGGAGATACCTGGGCAGTCTCCCAGTGCTGACCATCCTCGATCCGCAGCGAGCTGCTGCTACCGGACTGCAGAGGAGATGCGATTTGCAAAATGCGCTGACTTTCTGAAGCCTAAGAGGCATCATCAGCTCACGCCTTCCTCGCTCCATTCTCGATCTAGGATCTGAAATATCTCTCGCTCCTCCCTGTCTTTCTCTCTTACTCTTTCTCTCTCAGCTCAGGCGGAAGGCCTCGTTGGCCTGGCCTACGGAGCGGCTTTCTTGACAGGCAGTGAGGGTTTCAGGATGCAATAGCCAGGATTGGAAGGGGCGTCTCGCGAAGTTAGTGCTTTTCAAGATGTTCAGAAGAGTTCAGAAGCATGCAGAAAGGCTGCCGAGCACTGGGGGGAGCCCAGAGGTTTTCACTCAGGGCGCAATGTGACTCTGGAAAACTGGAGCATAGGATATCTTCCACAGTAGCTTTGAGTAGAGACCGACATCCTGCCAGTGAGGAGGAACCCGAAAGGAGCGAATCCAAAGATGGTTTCCCACGGTTCCCAGTTCCCAGCTTGTTGAGGCTGTTCTGGGCGCTCACATTCCTTTGGGCCCGTGTCTTGCCCCTATTTGAGGCGTCTGTGGCCGCTTGAATGAGCTGGGGTCACAGCCCCTGGAGCCTGGCACGCTGCAGTCCCTCAGCGACAAGTGTGGTTTGGGAAGCGCCGCCAGAGAGATGTCAGGATTTCGGCTTTCAGCCGCCGTTTTTGCTGCAACGATGTGCCTGTCGAATCAGGCACGCCACGCGAACTTGACTGTGCGGACGAGCGAGCTGTTGAAAGCTCGATCAGTACGGAGGGCAAGCGCGAGGAAGACCATGAACAAGCCGGTATGAAAGCGAACGGTTTTGCACAAGAGAGGGGATGAAGCCGCTTGAAGGGGCTGCCGTTGAGCCGAGACAAAATTCGGAAGCAAATGTGCTGGAAAGGCTAGAGTCAGAGTCACAAACTGACTGGCTGGCGACGATGAGATTGATGGGAAGTCAAGAATTTGGTAATTAGAGGGGTTGAATCATGCTGAAGCTGTTGAGTACAGGATCCGAGCAGGGGAACTGCGCCATCCGCAGTTGATTTAAAGGTTTGAGCGGAGAGAGTCCGACAGGGACTCGTCAACGTGCCAAAACGGGGCAAAGCACACGACGCGAAGAGAAGTTGAGAGACCACAGAAGTTGAGAGTCGGGAGCAGGTCGTGTTAAGCGTTAAATGGCAGACCCTTTCGAAAGTCGAAGGGGATTATAGAAGTTGGGGGAGACGTTCAACACAGTCACATAGCTTGGAGCTCGATGCCCAATTGCGAGAAACGACTCTCTCTGCATACAAATGCAACTTTGCACTGCATGCAGGGGACGTGCCGACTGCGCATCCCAAGGCTTGCCTGCTACGACGGCGAGGGTGTGGCCTACCACGTGCACGAGGAGCAGGGACTATAAGGGCTGCAATAACGGTTGTATTGATAGGGCACTGAGGTTGGAGCATCAATGTCGAGACTGTGTCTCTTGATTCATGCACGTTGCTTCAGGACGTAAGTGACGGATGCCCATGCGCCACAGCCCGAAGCCACAAGAATGAAGTCGGGCCCGAGGACTATGTCCCACGGAAGGATTACAACACGGAAGATCTGCCAGAGCATCATCGCCTGGCCTACAAGCGGCGAGTCACCGCCATCCTGCCGCTGTGCTGTTTGGTGAAAATGCAAGCCATTACCGCGGCCCCAACGAAGTCTTCGTGCAAAACGTTCAGCCCCTTCACGCTCCCATGTGGCATGAACCCACGGCTGCTTGTGGATAGCCTGCCTCTCGCAGACACCCAGCTTTGTCGAACTTGAAGGTTCGGTAGTTTCGAAAACTCTTGCAATGAAGAAACAGTGTCTCAGGTATCTGCAGGAGGACTGGAGGGAGAACCTGGGCGGCTCATTCCGCGCTCATGCAGTGCGGCCAGAGAAGGCTCGCTGTCAGACTTGGCGGAGTGCAGGCTGCATGGAGGGTTTCCTAGTAGTATGTAGTAAGTAGTAGAGTAGGTAGAAGATTCAACCTTTTTTGGGTTACCATAATCCCTACACCGATGCCTGCCTTTTGTGGCTTGCAGGGATGCGTTCTAGGTTCTGGGCTTTTTCTTTAAGGCAGTGGTGGTTGGGAAGGCGGGGTGGGGGGGTTCACCACATCTTCCATTCATCTCTATGCGAGTGGAGTCTCCGGGGCAGGATGTAGATGTAGTCGAAGAGGAGGTCTTCGCTCGCGCTTCAGAATACGACGGGTGCACACACAAGTTGCCTTTTTTTGACTCGCGATCCAATCCTGGCACACGACATGGCATAAGCTTTGGTCACGAGGATGAGCCTCCTCCAGCTGACTATGTTGATGTGCTGCCTGAGACTTGTCTGAATGTGCATGACGATGAAGCTCTGCCTCCAGTCAACTCCACAGAACCTGGTGATTGAGCTCCTTATGTCACGATTGAAGCTTGCCTGCAAGCTTACACAGCTTCCATCGCGAGAAACTCCCAGCAGACAAGAGAACAGCCGAGGAGGGCGGCTCACTCATCCTTTTTCGGTCGGACATGCCACACGAAGTGCCGCCCGTCTGTGCGAGTTCAGGGTGAGAGCTTATGTTGAGTCAGAGACGGCGTGGGAAAGGGAGGAGAGGGTAACCCTGGGTGGCATAGGTGGACACAGAGCGTCATCATCGTTAAGACTCCTGCATGCAGAGTGGGTGCTAATCATCGTAGACAAGCTGTGATTCTCGCGTGCTTTCAATGTGGACAGAAGGGTCTCGGCAAGGGGTGGCTCCATGAAGGCTTTACTAACACGCCGGGACTGCTGACTGCATGCGTCCATGGCCACACGACAACTTAATTGATCTGATGATGCATCGTGGCACGTCCCGTTGTCGGTTTGTTTGCTGTTACCTGTATCGTGGTGCAGAGGCTCCCGACTTACGGCCAGCGCTTTGCGCTGTCCATGTGGTGCCATGCGGACGGGTGAGAATACAAAATACGTTCCACATTTTGAAACTCCAGCTCCTGAGCTCATGGCGAGACTAGTCGCAGTGTCATTGATGCAAGAGATGTGTGGTCGCTTGGGGGTCGTTCTTCCCACCGTCCCGCACACAGCACTGGACAGCAAAGACCACTATAGCTGCTCCACTAGCCGCAAGTCACGTGCAAGCATTTGGTTGTTTTTCCTTGGCCGTCGCTGTGGCGAGAATTATGAAACACATACATGTCATTGATCTCGCCCCGAAGACTTGCTCTTTTCTTGTGAGTGGAGTCCTGCTAGACTGGGCATATACTGACCGAGATGGAGACTACTTTCTAGCAAGCATTTCGTGGTATGAAGAGTCATTGCCTCGCTGGAGGACGTGCCATGCTTGCTTTGTTAAATGTAGAGCATCACCTCGTAAAGTCTAGAATCCCGGGAAGTTACTGGAATGAACGGCATCGCCGCGCTCCCTCATGGCATCAGCGCTGACTGCCGTTGGCACCCTGCTGGATGCGAAGGATCTGAACATTACATGGTGTCGGCATGTACACATAGTTCCAAGGGTGAGAATTCCATCCAGGAAGAGTTGACAAGTTCAAGGTCTATGGAAAGCATGGTTACTACATGGTGGTCTGGGCTGGGCAGGTCACTTCTCACTTCTTGCAGAGTTTGGGTTCGAGGTAGCTGCCACACACGAAGCTGGTCTTCTCCTGAATGCCGTGAAAGTATAGGATCACGAAGTTACAGCACGCACGCGCAACATGCAACCCTTCATCGGGTTGATGATCCATACCTAGGGTTGACGGGAGGGGTTGTAAGTGGTCGGTGTTTACCTGATGCGCCTGAGAAGAGTCCTTCTTCCAAAATCCCAGCGCAGCAACCGCAAAGGAGTGCTTCCATGCAGGCTGCCCGGTTAGCGACCACCAGCCACAGTGCACCGGTCTGCAGCTTTGGACGGTTTTTGATAGGCTTTTCTGCTGTCGGTCAGCCTGTGGTAATACCAGCATGTTGCCTATACCTCCACAGCAACAGAACGGTTCTGCGAAGAGCCAGCATGCAAGTTGTCCTTCAATCCTGCTGCTGATGCAGCCTTTCATGCTTACACCCATCTAAATTGTTTGACGGCACTTCTATCGCAAGAAGTTTCCTTCAATATGGACGCGACAGCTGCAGCAAGGTGGTTCCAGCTTTCTGTTCGCCACCCCTTCCTTCGTTCGACGTCCAAGTGTGCACGTGGCAACGATGGACTCCCTCGCAGAGCCCAGGCTGTTCCGTGCCAACTGCGGTGGCCGTTCTGTCGAGGTTCTTACCTGGAATGTCATGCTGCGAGGCCTGGACCTCAAGAACCCCCAGACCGCCACAGTCACAGCAACGTGTTTTGGGTTTCTGTACCCTTAGATGTTAACTTACAACATCATATCGGACCGACGAGCCGGCATGCTGTTGCTCATTTTGTAAGAGGCTCCTGGAACCAGCGATGTTCAACGTGGTCCAAGAAGGATCGGTAATCTTCGATGTTGCAGTTTCAGCTTCAGGTTCCTCGTGATGTTGGGAGAAGTCTCTGTAAGAAGAAAACTCAATGTGGATGGCTGCATAGCGAGTCCAGCTGAGGGCCCGCCGTATGTTTCAAGCGACCTGACAGCTTTCGCAGAGTTGTGTGGAAGAAGCGCTAGGACAGGACTGGAACCCGACAATTAGCCAGATCGTTTTGACCCGAACAAGCTTGAGCCCAGACGGAGGCAGAATCTGTAGAGGTGCTCGGCTCAAGCCAGACGCCAAGCAATCTGGAAGTGTAACTCAACATGACCATGCTGGCTTCGACAGAGTGCCAGCACCAACATTGCGAAGGTCAGGTGTGACACAAAAAGATCCGTCAGACATCCCAATCACTCAGCCAGCTACGCTCACTGCAATCTAGTGTGTATGGCACAACACGCGCTGAAGCCCAGGCAGACCCAAAAATTGGAGCACCATTATGTATGTCGCTGGTTGAAATTAGGGTATGGTTATATTTTATTGCACATGTGAGTGTCGAAGTCTCAATTGTCTTTCTGTCATGGCCATGGCCTTTCCAGACATCGGCTGAGCAGTGCTTCAGCATCATGGCGTGTGCATTTCAGATAAATGACCGCGTGGCCATCGTGCGGACACAGTGCCTGGGCAGTGCATTGCAAAGCTGCTGGAAGGGGTACTGTAGGGCATTGGAATGATCATCATACCACGGAAGCGTTGGTTGAGAACGCCCGCCGGTTGATTATGTGGGAGTGTCCGAAAATTAGGGGTACCTTATTTGGGGTCCCTTATAATAGGATCCATCTATTTAGGGTGCCTTATTTAGGGCTCCCCTATTTTCGGAAACTTTTTAAGTGTACCCCCCCAAGGCATTGTGGCACCGTGAGATACGTCGGGGCTACGGATTTCGCTCCGGGGCTCTGGATCGGCCTCAGACTGGACGAAAAATGCGGGAAGAACAATGGCTCCGTCAAGGGCAAAGCTTCTCGGCCCGGACTCTGAGGATCCGACTTTTTTGAGTGTTTTGTTTTTTTTGTCCAGCTGAACACCGCCCTGGCTAAAGTGCCTAAGTCACTCATGATTCTGCGACTTGCAGGCACAAAGGAGTTAAACTCACCTTGCGGCTGTGTAGGTCTACTTCGAGTGCGAGGACGAGCACGGCATCTTCGCGAGGCCCACGTCGCTCTGCCCGACCGACACGGGACCCAGGTTCAGCAAGTCCAGCCTGCTGCCTTATGTTTCCTTGCAGCAGCTGCAGCAAGCTCCTCTCACTTTGCCGATTTATCCTGTCAGCATGGCGAAGGCAGCTGAGAAGCAGACCCCCTCAGCACCCAGAGCAGAGGAGGGTAGCCACAACCGAGCGGAGCTTCCGAACGCCACGGAAAACACCAAGACCAGCCAGGAGAAGCACCTGCTGCAGCAAAGTGCCATGTCTCTACAGCGTGCCCTGGAATTTCAGCAAGCGGCGAGCAAAGGCGGCTTGCAGAAGCCAGGCTTTCTCCGGGCCCTTTGCAGATCCTGCGGTACGAAGGTGTCCCAAGTTCAGGCGGAGAAGCTGTGGGCGGGCTTTCTGGAGCAGAGTGAAGCTGGCGAGCCGATGCGGCTCCCGACCTTCTGGGCGATATGTGAAGCTGTTTTGCGTGGAGATGCTTGGGCTGCTGAGTTCGCCGCCCTAGCCGAGGAGGAGTATCGGTCTGAAGAGCCTGCAAATTCCGAGGCGCCAGCTTGTTTCGTTTTGCTTCCTGGGTAGTTTGGTAGCAAAACATTGGGTGTGTGGGTTAAGTCCTCTTGTAGAGGACTTTGATGCTTGAGAGAAGCAGTTGTCCGTCATTAGGCAGCGCAGCCGCACTTGTCCCTTTGCTTCTTGCAGCTCCGTAAGTTCCTTTCTCCTTGTGCAGGTTCCAGCTCATGTGCAAAGCGGGGAGGCTGACATCGTCCAGCACCTGTCCACAGAACCTGTGCTCGAGGCAGTGCTCGAGGATAGAATCGATCCCGGCCGAGCTTCAAAGAAGCAAGTTGAGGATGCGACACGAAAATCTGCGGCCTCCACGAAGATTCAGGCCATCGTCCGAGGGAGGCAGGTGAGACAGCAGAAGGACCTGCTCCAGAAAAGCGCCATTACACTCCAGCGTGCCCTTCGAAGGAATGGATGTTTGGCAGGATGCAGGCCAGATGTCAGCAGACTAGCAGATGGTCAGTGCAAGGAATGGGCCATGGAATTTGAGCGGGCGGCAAGCAAAGGCGGTTTGCAGAAGCCAGGCTTTCTCCAGGCCCTTTGCAGATCCTGCGGTACGAAGGTGTCCCAAGTTCAGGCGGAGAAGCTGTGGGCGGGCTTTCTGGAGCAGAGTGAAGCTGGCGAGCCGATGCGGCTCCCGACCTTCTGGGCGATATGTGACGCTGTTTTGCGTGGAGATGCTTGGGCTGCTGAGTTCGCCGCCCTAGCCGAGGAGGAGTATCGGTCTGAAGAGCCTGCAAATTCCGAGGCGCCAGCTTGTTTCGTTTTGCTTCCTGGGTAGTTTGGTAACAAAACATTGGGTGTGTGGGTTAAGTCCTCTTGTAGAGGACTTTGATGCTTGAGAGAAGCAGTTGTCCGTCATTAGGCAGCGCAGCCGCACTTGTCCCTTTGCTTCTTGCAGCTCCGTAAGTTCCTTTCTCCTTGTGCAGGTTCCAGCTCATGTGCAAAGCGGGGAGGCTGACATCGTCCAGCACCTGTCCACAGAACCTGTGCTCGAGGCAGTGCTCGAGGATAGAATCGATCCCGGCCGAGCTTCAAAGAAGCAAGTTGAGGATGCGACACGAAAATCTGCGGCCTCCACGAAGATTCAGGCCATCGTCCGAGGGAGGCAGGTGAGACAGCAGAAGGACCTGCTCCAGAAAAGCGCCATTACACTCCAGCGTGCCCTTCGAAGGAATGGATGTTTGACAGGATGCAGGCCAGATGTCAGCAGACTAGCAGATGGTCAGCGCAAGGAATGGGCCATGGAATTTGAGCGGGCGGCAAGCAAAGGCGGTTTGCAGAAGCCAGGCTTTCTCCAGGCCCTTTGCAGATCCTGCGGTACGAAGGTGTCCCAAGTTCAGGCGGAGAAGCTGTGGGCGGGCTTTCTGGAGCAGAGTGAAGCTGGCGAGCCGATGCGGCTCCCGACCTTCTGGGCGATATGTGAAGCTGTTTTGCGTGGAGATGCTTGGGCTGCTGAGTTCGCCGCCCTAGCCGAGGAGGAGTATCGGTCTGAAAAGCCTGCAAATTCCGAGGCGCCAGCTTGTTTCGTTTTGCTTCCTGGGTAGTTTGGTAGCAAAACATTGGGTGTGTGGGTTAAGTCCTCTTGTAGAGGACTTTGATGCTTGAGAGAAGCAGTTGTCCGTCATTAGGCAGCGCAGCCGCACTTGTCCCTTTGCTTCTTGCAGCTCCGTAAGTTCCTTTCTCCTTGTGCAGGTTCCAGCTCATGTGCAAAGCGGGGAGGCTGACATCGTCCAGCACCTGTCCACAGAACCTGTGCTCGAGGCAGTGCTCGAGGATAGAATCGATCCCGGCCGAGCTTCAAAGAAGCAAGTTGAGGATGCGACACGAAAATCTGCGGCCTCCACGAAGATTCAGGCCATCGTCCGAGGGAGGCAGGTGAGACAGCAGAAGGACCTGCTCCAGAAAAGCGCCATTACACTCCAGCGTGCCCTTCGAAGGAATGGATGTTTGACAGGATGCAGGCCAGATGTCAGCAGACTAGCAGATGGTCAGCGCAAGGAATGGGCCATGGAATTTGAGCGGGCGGCAAGCAAAGGCGGTTTGCAGAAGCCAGGCTTTCTCCAGGCCCTTTGCAGATCCTGCGGTACGAAGGTGTCCCAAGTTCAGGCGGAGAAGCTGTGGGCGGGCTTTCTGGAGCAGAGTGAAGCTGGCGAGCCGATGCGGCTCCCGACCTTCTGGGCGATATGTGAAGCTGTTTTGCGTGGAGATGCTTGGGCTGCTGAGTTCGCCGCCCTAGCCGAGGAGGAGTATCGGTCTGAAGAGCCTGCAAATTCCGAGGCGCCAGCTTGTTTCGTTTTGCTTCCTGGGTAGTTTGGTAGCAAAACATCGGGTGTGTGAGTTAAGTCCACTTGTAGAGGACTTTGATGCTTGAGAGAAGCAGTTGTCCGTCATTAGGCAGCGCAGCCGCACTTGTCCCTTTGCTTCTTGCAGCTCCGTAAGTTCCTTTCTCCTTGTGCAGGTTCCAGCTCATGTGCAAAGCGGGGAGGCTGACATCGTCCAGCACCTGTCCACAGAACCTGTGCTCGAGGCAGTGCTCGAGGATAGAATCGATCCCGGCCGAGCTTCAAAGAAGCAAGTTGAGGATGCGACACGAAAATCTGCGGCCTCCACGAAGATTCAGGCCATCGTCCGAGGGAGGCAGGTGAGACAGCAGAAGGACCTGCTCCAGAAAAGCGCCATTACACTCCAGCGTGCCCTTCGAAGGAATGGATGTTTGGCAGGATGCAGGCCAGATGTCAGCAGACTAGCAGATGGTCAGCGCAAGGAATGGGCCATGGAATTTGAGCGGGCGGCAAGCAAAGGCGGTTTGCAGAAGCCAGGCTTTCTCCAGGCCCTTTGCAGATCCTGCGGTACGAAGGTGTCCCAAGTTCAGGCGGAGAAGCTGTGGGCGGGCTTTCTGGAGCAGAGTGAAGCTGGCGAGCCGATGCGGCTCCCGACCTTCTGGGCGATATGTGAAGCTGTTTTGCGTGGAGATGCTTGGGCTGCTGAGTTCGCCGCCCTAGCCGAGGAGGAGTATCGGTCTGAAGAGCCTGCAAATTCCGAGGCGCCAGCTTGTTTCGTTTTGCTTCCTGGGTAGTTTGGTAGCAAAACATCGGGTGTGTGAGTTAAGTCCACTTGTAGAGGACTTTGATGCTTGAGAGAAGCAGTTGTCCGTCATTAGGCAGCGCAGCCGCACTTGTCCCTTTGCTTCTTGCAGCTCCGTAAGTTCCTTTCTCCTTGTGCAGGTTCCAGCTCATGTGCAAAGCGGGGAGGCTGACATCGTCCAGCACCTGTCCACAGAACCTGTGCTCGAGGCAGTGCTCGAGGATAGAATCGATCCCGGCCGAGCTTCAAAGAAGCAAGTTGAGGATGCGACACGAAAATCTGCGGCCTCCACGAAGATTCAGGCCATCGTCCGAGGGAGGCAGGTGAGACAGCAGAAGGACCTGCTCCAGAAAAGCGCCATTACACTCCAGCGTGCCCTTCGAAGGAATGGATGTTTGGCAGGATGCAGGCCAGATGTCAGCAGACTAGCAGATGGTCAGCGCAAGGAATGGGCCATGGAATTTGAGCGGGCGGCAAGCAAAGGCGGTTTGCAGAAGCCAGGCTTTCTCCAGGCCCTTTGCAGATCCTGCGGTACGAAGGTGTCCCAAGTTCAGGCGGAGAAGCTGTGGGCGGGCTTTCTGGAGCAGAGTGAAGCTGGCGAGCCGATGCGCCTCCCGACCTTCTGGGCGATATGTGACGCTGTTTTGCGTGGAGATGCTTGGGCTGCTGAGTTCGCCGCCCTAGCCGAGGAGGAGTATCGGTCTGAAGAGCCTGCAAATTCCGAGGCGCCAGCTTGTTTCGTTTTGCTTCCTGGGTAGTTTGGTAGCAAAACATTGGGTGTGTGGGTTAAGTCCTCTTGTAGAGGACTTTGATGCTTGAGAGAAGCAGTTGTCCGTCATTAGGCAGCGCAGCCGCACTTGTCCCTTTGCTTCTTGCAGCTCCGTAAGTTCCTTTCTCCTTGTGCAGGTTCCAGCTCATGTGCAAAGCGGGGAGGCTGACATCGTCCAGCACCTGTCCACAGAACCTGTGCTCGAGGCAGTGCTCGAGGATAGAATCGATCCCGGCCGAGCTTCAAAGAAGCAAGTTGAGGATGCGACACGAAAATCTGCGGCCTCCACGAAGATTCAGGCCATCGTCCGAGGGAGGCAGGTGAGACAGCAGAAGGACCTGCTCCAGAAAAGCGCCATTACACTCCAGCGTGCCCTTCGAAGGAATGGATGTTTGACAGGATGCAGGCCAGATGTCAGCAGACTAGCAGATGGTCAGCGCAAGGAATGGGCCATGGAATTTGAGCGGGCGGCAAGCAAAGGCGGTTTGCAGAAGCCAGGCTTTCTCCAGGCCCTTTGCAGATCCTGCGGTACGAAGGTGTCCCAAGTTCAGGCGGAGAAGCTATGGGCGGGCTTTCTGGAGCAGAGTGAAGCTGGCGAGCCGATGCGCCTCCCGACCTTCTGGGCGATATGTGACGCTGTTTTGTGTGGAGATGCTTGGGCTGCTGAGTTCGCCGCCCTAGCCGAGGAGGAGTATCGGTCTGAAGAGCCTGCAAATTCCGAGGCGCCAGCTTGTTTAGTTTTGCTTCCTGGGTAGTTTGGTAGCAAGACATCGGGTGTGTGAGTTAAGTCCACTTGTAGAGGATTTTGATGCTTGAGAGAAGCAGTTGTCCGTCATTAGGCAGCGCAGCCGCACTTGTCCCTTTGCTTCTTGCAGCTCCGTAAGTTCCTTTCTCCTTGTGCAGGTTCCAGCTCATGTGCAAAGCGGGGAGGCTGACATCGTCCAGCACCTGTCCACAGAACCTGTGCTCGAGGCAGTGCTCGAGGATAGAATCGATCCCGGCCGAGCTTCAAAGAAGCAAGTTGAGGATGCGACACGAAAATCTGCGGCCTCCACGAAGATTCAGGCCATCGTCCGAGGGAGGCAGCTGAGACAGCAGAAGGACCTGCTCCAGAAAAGCGCCATTACACTCCAGCGCGCCCTTCGAAGGAATGGATGTTTGGCAGGATGCAGGCCAGATGTCAGCAGACTAGCAGATGGTCAGCGCAAGGAATGGGCCATGGAATTTGAGCGGGCGGCAAGCAAAGGCGGTTTGCAGAAGCCAGGCTTTCTCCAGGCCCTTTGCAGATCCTGCGGTACGAAGGTGTCCCAAGTTCAGGCGGAGAAGCTGTGGGCGGGCTTTCTGGAGCAGAGTGAAGCTGGCGAGCCGATGCGGCTCCCGACCTTCTGGGCTATTTGTGAAGCTGTTTTGCGTGGAGATGCTTGGGCTGCTGAGTTCGCCGCCCTAGCCGAGGAGGAATATCGGTCTGAAGAGCCTGCAAATTCCGAGGCGCCAGCTTGTTTCGTTTTGCTTCCTGGGTAGTTTGGTAGCAAAACATTGGGTGTGTGGGTTAAGTCCTCTTGTAGAGGACTTTGATGCTTGAGAGAAGCAGTTGTCCGTCATTAGGCAGCGCAGCCGCACTTGTCCCTTTGCTTCTTGCAGCTCCGTAAGTTCCTTTCTCCTTGTGCAGGTTCCATCTCATGTGCAAAGCGGGGAGGCTGACATCGTCCAGCACCTGTCCACAGAACCTGTGCTCGAGGCAGTGCTCGAGGATAGAATCGATCCCGGCCGAGCTTCAAAGAAGCAAGTTGAGGATGCGACACGAAAATCTGCGGCCTCCACGAAGATTCAGGCCATCGTCCGAGGGAGGCAGCTGAGACAGCAGAAGGACCTGCTCCAGAAAAGCGCCATTACACTCCAGCGTGCCCTTCGAAGGAATGGATGTTTGGCAGGATGCAGGCCAGATGTCAGCAGACTAGCAGATGGTCAGCGCAAGGAATGGGCCATGGAATTTGAACGGGCGGCAAACAAAGGCGGTTTGCAGAAGCCAGGCTTTCTCCAGGCCCTTTGCAGATCCTGCGGTACGAAGGTGTCCCAAGTTCAGGCGGAGAAGCTGTGGGCGGGCTTTCTGGAGCAGAGTGAAGCTGGCGAGCCGATGCGGCTCCCGACCTTCTGGGCTATTTGTGAAGCTGTTTTGCGTGGAGATGCTTGGGCTGCTGAGTTCGCCGCCCTAGCCGAGGAGGAATATCGGTCTGAAGAGCCTGCGAATTCCGAGGCGCCAGCTTGTTTCGTTTTGCTTCCTGGGTAGTTTGGTAGCAAAACATCAGGTGTGTGAGTTAAGTCCACTTGTAGAGGACTTTGATGCTTGAGAGAAGCAGTTGTCCGTCATTAGGCAGCGCAGCCGCACTTGTCCCTTTGCTTCTTGCAGCTCCGTAAGTTCCTTTCTCCTTGTGCAGGTTCCAGCTCATGTGCAAAGCGGGGAGGCTGACATCGTCCAGCACCTGTCCACAGAACCTGTGCTCGAGGCAGTGCTCGAGGATAGAATCGATCCCGGCCGAGCTTCAAAGAAGCAAGTTGAGGATGCGACACGAAAATCTGCGGCCTCCACGAAGATTCAGGCCATCGTCCGAGGGAGGCAGCTGAGACAGCAGAAGGACCTGCTCCAGAAAAGCGCCATTACACTCCAGCGCGCCCTTCGAAGGAATGGATGTTTGGCAGGATGCAGGCCAGATGTCAGCAGACTAGCAGATGGTCAGCGCAAGGAATGGGCCATGGAATTTGAGCGGGCGGCAAGCAAAGGCGGTTTGCAGAAGCCAGGCTTTCTCCAGGCCCTTTGCAGATCCTGCGGTACGAAGGTGTCCCAAGTTCAGGCGGAGAAGCTGTGGGCGGGCTTTCTGGAGCAGAGTGAAGCTGGCGAGCCAATGCGCCTCCCGACCTTCTGGGCGATTTGTGACGCTGTTTTGCGCGGAGATGCTTGGGCTGCTGAGTTCGCCGCCCTAGCCGAGGAGGAGTATCGGTCCCTCAGCCACGAGAACCTCGCAGCTCAAGCTCTGGTGCTTGCAGCCAGGAGAATCCAAGCTGCACAGCACGGCCGGCGAGCTAGGGTCCCGCAGGTCAAAGGTTGAAAGAGAACATGTGTATTTATATATTTGGTATGTGCGCATGAGTTTGACATTTGTAGTGCATGCTGTTTATATACATATATATATATATATATATACGTATATATATATATATATATACACACATATATATATATATACATATGTGTTTGTTCATGAATGTGCTTACTTGTTGGTTCTATGCAGTTTCACACCTTAGCCAAGTAACTAGTTGATTTAGTGGGTCAGCTGTTTATCTTCCTACTTTTTTTGCTGCTTCTACTCAGATGCTTGTAAGAGCTTTGGCCCACGACTGGTACAAGTACTTATTGGTTACCATGTGTGGTTGTTGCTCATTCCACATTGCTACCTTGCTATGCTATCCGCTGTTTTCAAGAAAGCACCATGACGGGTTTTGAGTGACAGGTAATGATACAAAACCAGTGTTTCCAAACTTTCAAGCCAACTAACACCGTTAGTTGGCCTTTCAGAGTTCTCGGCTTTTCGTTGCGTGGGCATAAGAGTGCAGATGAAGCGCCGTGACATTTGATCTGCAGGCCCGTGTCAGCCGGATGCAAACGAACTTCGTCCGGATGCAGGTTTCGGTTAAACCGAAGCCGATCAGACCTGTTTTCAACTTAGCTGGCATGCGCAGCCCGGGACTCGACTAGCCCAGTGGTTGCCAGCATTTTCCCGCTGCACACAGTGTGCAGCTTTAAGGCTTGAACGGCCATGGAGTGACAGCAGCCACCCTCACAGAAGTACAGCTATTTATTGATCGAGCTTCACAGGCTTGGCCGTCTGGCGTCTCCTAACCATGCCTGTGGCTTTACGTCCATATCACTTGGCCTTTTAACTGTGAAACTGATAGCCATTTAGCTTCATTACTTATGTGTAAGACTCGAAATGACTTGTGGAGCGAAAAACAGATATCTTCAGCTGCAGAGCCGTGGCGCTGCAAGAAGGTGCCGTCGCAGTTGCTTTAGAACTTCGGGGCTTCAAAGTCAAGCTCCGGTTTCATGTGCGGCGGGTCGACAACCTGCACCATCTTGGACAAAGAGACTTCACCCAAAGTGCTTGGCACGTTTGAGCACGGTGACGTAAAGCCGTGAGCCTTGCTGAGGCCGCTCGGGGCAGGTGGGCCGCCAGGGCACCGCGCTCGAAGGCCGTGCGCTGACCAACAACGGCCTGGACTGTGTCTCGGCAGCGAGGCAAGAAATTCAAGCATCCGCCAAGCCTAAGCTGTGCGAGAGCATGGAGAGGGCTGAAGCTCCAGGGGCCTCAGGCACGTGAGCCTTCCATGAGCTTGCGTTTGGGGCTGAGAGGAGCTTAGGACCCAGTGGTACACCTTGGTCTCCTGCGCTACAGACTCCAGTGCTATGTCAGTCGGTCGCTTCGAAGATAGCAGGGACCCACTGCAAGGATAACTTTGCTGCTTGGATTGCTGGGGGCTTGGGTTCCCAAATCCAGACTCAGGCGACGAAACTCCAGAGGCCTACGCACTGCGCTTGCGCGATCGGGTGGCGCCAGCTGTGGCAAAGCCACCCGGCTGTAAACCTTGTGGCCCTAAGAGCTCGCCCTTGCTCACTGGGACACTAGGAGGCAAGATCGAGCCGGAGAAACAATGACACGTCGGGATTGCTGTCCGGGCACACTGCTTCCAGAGCTGCTGGATGCTGTCTAGCTGAGTCTAGCTACAGCTAGAAAGCACTAGAAAGTTGAATGCTGGGTAGGTGCCGTGTAGCAGCAAGACTGCGGAGGCCCGAACATGCGGATGCCTCTAGTCCGAAACAATAACCTCCTGTTGAAGGTGGCTGGGTTCTGCTCCCAGCGCTTGGGTCGCCAGCATCACGGCGAAAGCAGTTGATTGCAGTTGCAGGGTAAAGTCATGGGCTCCAGGGTTTCTCAGGGCTGCGAACCTGGACCGATTTCGGCCCGACGCGACATGCAAGGTTTCCAGGAATTTCCGGCGCACCCTCTGCCCCAGCAGGACCGATGGCTTAAAGTGCAGTGGCACATCATGCTGGATGCAGCCAAATGGAACTTGTATGGATTGTTGCATACGCGAGTCGTACCGTATGGAAACATGCAGACTGAGCACGGACTCTGATTGCCAGCCCTCCGAGAAATCCTTCGGCCTTGGCAGGAATTCCTGGCGGTGCTTCGAAGAACCAGAGCTTCAGTGCAGCTTGCAGTGGGCTCTGGCAACACCAAGGACACGACGCAGGCTTTTGAGGTTCGTTCAGGTCCAGCTGTGATAAGTGAGTGGAGCTCTTGAACCTTTCACCTCTGCAATCCTGGCATGCACTCTGTCCGAGATTGGTACAACATCATCTCTTTGCAGCAGGCGAAATTAAAACAAAAAGGACCCATGAAACAGCATGATATCTTAAGTTAAGCAGTATCCCACCCCTGCGCATCGTCGTATCCTAGAGTCGACACTGTAATCTTCACATTCAGTCAAGCAGGTTTCCCTGCGTTTATAAACTGGGATCAAGCGCTTCTGCTTGGTCAAAGAGAACAGACAGTGAGCTGTTTGGAGTCGCGGCTCCCATGCCATCTCTTCAGGGCGGAGCCACTGAGCTGGCAAGCTATTGCAACGCTGTGGCTGCTGGTCTGCAGGTTGTGTTCGTCGTTTGCCGGATACAGGGCGGACAAGCGCATGAGACCATTTTGAGGGTACGCAGCTAAGCCATGACGCACATGCAATTAGAGGCAGGATGTCCAGGATTCATCGGAGAAACATGGCAAACAGACAAGCCGCACACGATGCATCAGCAACTCTGACACTAAGCAACACCGAACTCTACGACGACGACGACGAGGAACCAAATGCCACGCCGCACCCACGTGACGTCTTTCAGGCATGGGCTGGTGACATCTGGACGGATCCGCCACAAGAGGCCTGTAGGATGTTCAGGGGAATTCAGTTCTGGAAAGCTTGTTTCGCTGGCGTCTTCCTACAGCAGCCTACAACTGGAAACTCCTGACACCAGACTTCGGGCTCACTCTCTCTATAGACGTGCATCGACGGGTAACTGCCTTTGGTTCATCAGGACCTGTGCACGTGGCGAAGTGTTTTGCGAGGTCTCGGTCTCTTTCCCTGGCCTGGGCTTGGCACCTGGCTTGCAAGACTGCCGTGCAGTCCGTGCTGCGGACGTTCAAGGATTCAGTTGTAAAGGCCTTGGAAACTGAGTTTAAGGGACAAGCTTCAGGAAAAGGATAACGCCCTCTCTTGAAAGGGGAAAGCTCGGGATTTGTGGCTTCATCTCCGTTTGGATTCACGGACTGTCTCCCTGCTTGGCCCGACTTGTCAAAATCAGGTGCTTAACGGATCTGACTGGCGGCTGAGCGTCCTCAGCGTCTCGGCAGGAAGTCAGGGCGGGCATGATTGATAGTCGTACTCGGTCCTCCATGCCTGCGGGGCTCTAGCCGCGTTGATAGCACTGCTGCTCCAAACTCTGCACACTTATGTAGGCACTCATGTAGGAGAAAGACAACTTCACCGCTGCGGAAGGCACTGTACACACACAGACCGGAACAGCGCAGGTGTGAGCCGCGAGGACGCAGGAACCCATGAAGTCCTAGTGCGTTGGATGAGGTGGACATAGAGAGGAGCAGAAAAGTCACTGCAATGCTTCCGATAGCCACAACTGGTCAGGGTTCTGCTTCGTATGAACTCCAAGACCATTCGGCCCTTGAGTGTAGCAGCACACGGGTCAGCCCAGCAGCTGTTTGCGTACTTGAGGCTTCCACTTGCCCTTCGTGGATGCACCGGGCGGGCCGAGGTATGGCCACTGGACCTCACGCCGAAGGAACTTCTGCTCGGATAGCAAAGTCGAGTCGATGCCTTCACTCCGTCTCCGTCAGCGCAATCCCTGCCGAGGCGAAAGTCTCCAGGCTGCCAAGGCCTTCTTGCGCCGTCTCGGGGGCTGCGGCTTGTCCCCTTTCGGATGGGCCTGAGGCTTGCAGCTGGGTCTTCGGAAGGGTCCGCTGCATAACACCGGCATCATAGGGCGGTGATGGGTTGTTGCACGGTGTTTGTCGCCTTCACTACATGGAGTAGGACAGTTTTGCCCTTGGGTCTCAGTGGGTGATTGTCAAGCGAATCGAGACATTCCGGGTCCATCACTGGTCGAGTCAAGGACCCACCTTGCTACTCAATACTACCCCCTGTTCCCTGCGATGCGACATTGTTCAGCTGGGCAGGTGGCAAGAATTCAACCCCCTTCAAAGCCAACCGGCTTTTCTGGCACATCCCACAATCAACGAGTTTTTGTGGTGACCATAAGGGCGACTTTGAATATCAAGGCTGGCTTGCTGCCGGACCTCTACTGGCAGCTGGGGATTTCAACACCAGCGCAGCTCGGAAGTGTTTTCTTACTAGTAGCTGGTCTACTGGACTGCCGATGTCGGATGTGGAGATTGGGTCCCGGAAATACATAGTACTCCACCGGCGGGGATGTGGTTCCGCGCGGCCGATGCGGCTTTCCCCTGGCCATCCGAAGTGTGCTTATGACGCATACTTCTGTGGAAGTTATGTTTTTTCAAGCACTTGGGGTCTGTAGAGCTCCGAGTGCCTGATTTCAGAACACTTACGAATTCCATGATTTTCATGGTTATATAGCTTGTCTTTCTATGGATTTCCCTTCGGGTGGGTTGTTCTGAATACAACTAGATGCTGAGCTAAAATAAGGACATGTTTGTGCATCACACGGATTTCGGCCCGAAATCATAGCAGACCCGGGCCCTATCTTCCTGTCGGGACCTCAATGTTAGCAAATAACAATGAAACCCCTGATATATTTCGCATGCGGCATGCCCGCGCGGCCGACAAAGGACTGAAACACTAATCGAAAGCAAGGAATGGCTTCTTTTTAGCTCCCACGCTTCACATGCTTGTACCGCAAAAGCAATCTCGACAGCACTCGCAGCTCAAGAAGATTGCGATGACACATACGAGCTATTCGTTTCACAGCCCCCATGTTGTCCTCATCAAGGAATGCATGAAAGTAGCGGCAGTTGTAAAGTTCAGCCTTCATGCAAAGATTCAAATCCCTCCAGGCGTGTAGTTTAGGGATGAGCTTCCATCGAACTTTGCCGTCAACATAAGCAAGAATGGCCAGGCGTTTATACTGCCTCACGAATCGAAGGCTTGTCTCTTCAAGGAATCCCGCCTCTGAAGCCGTAAGATAGCGAGGTGCACGCTCCAAGCGATCATGCCAAACACTCATGAGCTGAGCCACAGATGAAGCAAGCTGCACCTCGACATCATCACAGCTGGCGGCCAGGGTTGCCATGCAAACTGCCAGGAAAGCCAGCAGAACTCTGTTGTTGTACGCTTTCCCCAGCAATTCAGGATAACCACGTTTGTCCCTGCGATGCATGCCCTTGGTGATATAAACTTGGCTGTGCTCGATCTGGTTGGCACTGGCCCAGCGTCGCATCCTAGTTGTTAACTCCTTTAGCTGCTCTTCCTTGCTCGTGCCGAAAAATGACCTCTCACAGAGGAGGTCTACCAAACTCCCATTCAATATAATCAATATGCCAATGTTGCTGCAATGCATAGAGCAGTAGCGTATCATCTTCACATCCCAGCCAGCTATGGCACACATCGGGTTGACAGTCGCCATGAAATTGTTGATCAAGTCTGTACTGGTGCGCTCGGGATGGACCGTCTCGAAATTCGACCACCTGTACATGTTCAGTGGTATTACGTAATCCTGAGTTGAGCGCATGTAGTATATGATATTATTTTTTTTACATATGCTTCTTCGTAGTGTTATTAATAATAACATTATTATTATTAGTATTATTATTAAATCATCATTTGTAATATTATCAAATTAGACGAGTCGAAAGCCAATCTTATGCGGCTGGTTACGTCTTAGCAGGCAGATCGTCATTCATTAACAATATATTTAAATATATTTTACTATAAATATAGGTACATCTATTATTCTTTTATTGTAGATGGGTTTAATAATAATAATAAATTATTCATAATATATATATATATATATATGTATTACTACACATCATACATAGTATCACAAGAAAAAAGTTACTATTAATCAGCCAGCAGTTGCCTTGCAGGGCCATTGAGCTCAGCCGTACAAAGATGGCACACCGACTTGGCACCCCACCAGCATGTGAGGCTCCAAACCTGCTTGTGCCACTTCCAGTCGCCCCGAAACTCGGTGATGCTGTGAGCACCACCTTCAATATAATTTGTACGTGGTACCATAGACAAAAATCTCTATCTATCTATCTATCTATATATATATATATATTGATCTACCACATGCGAGGTACATTCCACATTTTCATAATAATAATAACAATAATTATAAAGGTACTGATAAGACTCATTTTAACAATAATAATAATAATAATAATCACTGAATTGCATCGACACACCTGCAATGGGACGGCCGGCTTTCGCACCCAAACGTGCCGGCAGAGGATTGTTCTGGTAGTCGAGAGCCGGGTGAATGCCACCCAGCAGTATCTGAGGCAAGGCAGGCCAACAGTATACTAAATCGATCTACAGACATGCATTACGATACCCCCTGGGTATATTTACAACAGTTTGAATATTTAATCATTGCTAGGCATGTTGAGAGTTAAATACAGTATCGTATATTTTCGGTACGGAAAGAACTGGAAATTATTACATCCGGGCACATTGTGGTACTATCTCAGAACAACAGTATATAAATTGCAGGCAAGACTCGTTGCACGACCAGGCTGTGATTTTGTACACTTCATGAAGTGAGGCTGGGCCCAGGCTCAGATACTCGCGCAAAACGAAGAAAGTAAAGCGGGTGAGGTCACAATCAAGCCCACCACTGCCGGCTCCACGTGTGCCTGCACCATCTGCATCGGAGCATATAGGCCAGGTACAGTAATATTGTTAAGTAATAAGAATAGTACTAATAATATAATCTATATATATATATATATATACTCACCGTATATTCACAGGAATTTCATAAATATGATATAGCTGAATCGAGCATTTCAATATATATATATATATGTCTGTATATATATATATATGTAGCTGTATATATATAGCTATATCTTGCTCAATCTGCTTAGTATAAAGTATATATATTCTCTCTGTCTATATATATATATATACACACACATAAAAACATATATATATATATATATGTATAGATATTTATTTTATTGTTATTATATATATATATATATGTATATACATGTATGCATACAGGCTCACATAGACATATGTAAAATAATTAGATATTATGGTAATATTCCGCTCCTCCATGGCAGCGGTCTTGGATCACAGAGTTCAGGTGCAGCACTATGAGCTTGTCCCCCGCTTCTGTAAATTGGCAGTCGTCGCCAAATAGGCCGATTGGATTACAGAACTTTCCTGGGTGGTTTTTTGCCCAGGCAGCATCCACATCATGGAAGTGCTGCCAGTACCTTTGCACAGCTCGAGGATCCAGAACAAGGAGGCCGCTGGCCTCGCACACAGAGGGAGGACATGTATGGGGTGAGGCTAGTGGTGCTGAAAGTTGTGTGTTTATATAGATATGTATGTGTATGTGGGTATGTCATAATAACAATATATGTATATGTATGTGTGTTGACAAGCATCGAATCTGCCAGGTTGAACTGTACATATTACTATAAATATAACCAATGCAATTTGTAGCTGCCATGGAACATATAGGTAATCCACGAGCTGGTGGGGAAGTATCATCGGCACAGACATCGTTGTTCGGCTTTTGCGGTCTGCCGGGTCTTTGATCGGAATCTCGACGGTGTAGAGGTCCTGATGCAACATGCGTCTTATTATTAGTGTTCTATGTAATAATAATATAATATAATTAATAATATTATTAAGTATTGTAATTATTATTATTGTTAATACCAATATACACAAAGTAGGACTCCGAATAGCAACAAACATAAAGGTATAGTCATAAGAATATGGGTTTGGTATTCTTATCGTAATACTATATTGTATATATATATATGTATATGATTGAATAATCTAATCATAATAATGTTTCCGTTACTACCATATGAGTACTCAATCATGGAGCATAATCAAGAACATTAGTCAACCCGTGGCCACCCACCCGTCCAGCGGTAGCTCCAGAGCTCGCCACAGGTCACGTTCGGCATTGCCCGGGTAGCGGCCCGAGGCGCCGATTTTTGCAAGCTTCTTGCAGGCATCCGAACAATGTCCATTGGATTCCTGGTGATAGCAAGAGTGCAGGGGAAGATTCGCAAGCACTCTGGGCTCTGATGATATTTTATTAAACAATATAAGTTCCTTGCCTCCACCATGGCAGCAGCTGACTGCTGTAAGTCATAGCAGGATGTGGCCTGGGATGCGGTGATACACTTCATTGTCGTTTTTGCAGACTTCTTCGATTTGGAGTCAGAACATTCGCTATATTAATAAATATTTGTAATAATAGTATTAATCATGCCACTATATACAGGTGCTCGTGTCCAGGCCGTACCTGCACACATCAATGGAGTTTGCGATGTGTGTGTGCGTGTGTTATATTATAGTTTTATATTAAATAAAATGTGTGATACTTTATAATTATATAGCTATACATATATATATATGTATATGTATATACATATATAATTAGTTTAATAATACCAATATAATAAGAAGAAGACCAATGTATTCGCATTCACCACCGTAGTAATGGATGGATTCATGGCCAAGCTCATGCAGATTCATAAATACATACCCTAAAATAATCCCTAAACCGTCAACTGTCCAGACCTAGACCACAACCCGAAAATCGCAGCAACTAATAATAATCACCGTCAGTGCATGCTACCTCCCACCCCTCAAATTTAAAAGCTACATATACGAAGGTGCATGTGGAATCATGCCGGCTGCTACTCCTGCTCATGCTGCGATTGCCAGCGTACAATACATATTTACAGATATATACATATACGTAGACATATAGTAATAAGAATAACTTCGACTATATTCGTTAACCTTCAAGGTTCAGGGTTGAAGGCTCAACACTATAGTGGGAGCAACGACTTCTGTCAGTGGGAAGTATAGCATACATATATATATATATATACTTTGTAGCTATATATATATATATATATATGTAATATATGATGTTGACCGCAGGCGGGGAGGCCGCGCGGTGTATGGTTGCATATATATTATTCTTATAATAACTATTATTATATATATAATACTATTAGGGTTGTACCTCCATTTTTATATAATACTATTTTATTTTTACTACTACCAAACCCACCAAACAGAAACCAAGTCACACCTTTGCCGAGGTTGCAAAGCAAACGATCCACGAAGGCCCATCTGGAGCTCGAGCTCCCTGTGCCAGAGGCCGGGCAATCTGTACCTGGCTGAGCATGTCAAGTTTATGTAACCGTTTCTACCCACAGCATCAGCAGTCAGTGCAATCGATAAGATAAGCACTTCTTTTCATCCAATGCCATGGTGATGCAAGATGCCGGTGCTACCACGACCCTGCAGCAAAACTCCTGCCGTAGCACACACACACCCGTAGGGCCATCCAGCTCAGAGGGATTGAGTTCGGTAGCTAGGCCAGGTACTCAGATTAATATTGGCGCTAGCTAAATAATGATGCCCATGGCCCCACATGGCTCTAAGTTTGTTCGGCAGGCACATGCCCCTGCAAGGATCTATATCATGGAAGCACGAAGAGCTCACTGCTCGGTCTTGGCCTTTGCACTGGCCTTAGCTTTGGCCTTGCCTTTGGCAGCCGGGGCCTTCGAATGCACTTTGACATGGGCACTTTCCTTTTTGTAGTGCTCATTCATGCTCACCAGTTCGGCGATGTAGGGCTCCAGGGCGTCATCCACAATTCCCATAGCCATCTGTGCCTCAGCTTCTAGCATAGGGTTCTTGTTATGGTATTAATATTAATACTATATTATTATTATTAGTAGAATTCCAAGTTGTCTGGTCCCAGAAATTATTCGAGACAAATTGCCTCCACACCCTTGCGGGCTCTCTCGATACCATGTCCACACTTGGTCATATCGTTGACCAGGGCCTCACGCAAAGCATCCGACCTGAGCATCATATCGAATTGACAATGCATATGCAACTGCACAACATACAGCCACAGATCACTGACAATCAATCGCAAAGGCTCAATGTGTGGAGCAATATATATAAGCTGGCCACACATGGTTCTGGCGAAGCTGGAAGTCGTAGCGGGAGATCTCCAGGACATTTGCGTTGGCGAGGATGACGGCCTCAGGTATTGTTAATAATTATTATGATTAAAGCAAGTATTATTATTGTTATTATTATGTATCTAATATATACTGACATTTTCTGCTATTATTATGTTATCACTATACATAGCAAAATCTGTAGCTATAAACTTTGCAACTTGTTGGTATCTATCTATCTATATATATATATACTATTATTATTATCATTATTATTATTGTTATTATTGTTATTATTACTAGTTACGATTATATACCATTATTATGAGTATTACTATAGAAATATTAAGTCTCAGTACCAACTGATTTGCTATTGTTGTCAAGCATTATATATACAAGGAATGTATACTGATTCCGTCGGTTATTTTATAATATTATCTACTATAGTATGTAGAGGCTGAGTATACAAATGGTCATATAGTGGTTATATAATATGATATTCTATATGTTGTGTATTTTGTAATAATAACAAACAAGCTTCTCCACGGGCTCTTTGCTCAGGAGTCTTGATCTTCTTCTCCTTCGTGTTGTCCTTTTCTTTCTTCTCCTTCTTATTCTTCTTCTCCTTGCCATTCCCAGGAGTAACCTTCCCCATGGTGCCCAGGCTCAAGTCAGACGGAGTCGAGCCCTGCCCACGTCCGATCGTGCCCTCCTCAGGCTCAGCCTCCATTCGGATATCCACGGCGCGTGCTTGCTCCTCGGTGTTCCCTTCCGTGATCTTGAGGAAGCAGCGATAGAGGCGCTCTGCCTGTGACATATATATATATATATATATATATATAGACTCATAATAATAATAGCATATATATATATATATATATATGTCTATATATATATAGATATATATGCAAAATCATCATATATATATATATATATATATATACATGTACATATGATACATATATGCATATATAGTATTGACATGGCTGTATATATATATATATATAACAGCCATGTCAACCACAGACATTGTAGTATTCGATATGCCAACATAATTCAGAAATTTGAACAACTCTTCATCATTCTGATATATTAAATTATTATATGTGGTAAACCGGCAAAACTCACATCCTATATATTGAAATTTAGTATATCTCTCAGCGGCGCAATAATTATTAGTACGAATCTTTATATTATATACTAGGTCGAATAACAATATAATCAAATAATATGGGGACGATGGGACTACATAATAAAGACTCGCATGGATATAGATAATGTAGGAATAATAATAAGTGTATCTTGCATTCTTACATAATAGCAATATACAATGAGTTACGGGAGCATCTTCAGAAGGACTCGGGGAGCACGATATATATATATATATATATATATGTAGATGTGTCATATAGTTATGAACTTGGCGAATACCATATATGAATGCCGCTTCGGTTCGCAGCCGCATGCGAGATGTTAAATTAAAAGTCCGCGCGGGTGAAACCTTATCTTGATCAGTGTCATTCGTAAGAATATATGCCAGCAAGTTCAAAAAAAATCCAATATTCCAATCACAATATTGAGGGATGCATCTTCTAATATATAATTATTTATATCAGTAAATGAAAGACTCTGGAAAAGCACTTATTACATACTTATGTGTATATATATATATATGAGAGACCTTAATAATAATAAATCTTCAGCTAAGTCCAGCTAGAATAGCAAGGAACATCGAACCTCGACCCCCGGAAACTCTGGGCTATCCATCCACAAGCCGAGGTTGGTTTTGTCTTTGATGAGCTTGTCGACCAAGTCTTTGTTGCCTTTGTACTTGTCCAAGAGATCCTGCATTCCAGAATCATGGTATCGTAATGACTACCCAATCATATTCCTATATGTATAACATGATACTCCATGCTGCAGTCTTGTCTCAGTCCTGCTGATTCAGCCACGCCCAGGTCTGGGTCCTGCTAGTGCTCGCCCTGCTTGTCTGGGTGACCACCAATGATGTCTGGGCCCAATCCTCAGAGCTGTTCATCCACTCGTCGAACATAGCATTGATGGCGACTCGGTCTCCATTTGCTTGACGTACACGATCCACAATCTCTGGAGGGCACTTCTTGCCTTAGCATTGCATAACAGGAATTCTGCAATCAAGAAGGCCGCATGCGGGCTCGCACCGCGCGGCATAAACTCGGGGCCGTGATGCTCTTCACCGAGCGGAAGAAACGCATCTTGGCAGCCCGCAGCTCCCGGCGCTCCTAATAATTTGCATTGAAATCGACAAGCAAACACATGCACAGAGTGGGGTTCGGAGCTGGGGTATACGTTTAATAACAGCCGAATGCGACACCCCTTGGCAGGGGGTTTGCTTGGAGTTAGCAAGTCGGTTATACTAAGGGTTTAATTATTTATCCTAATAGCTAATATTGGGATAACTTCATGTAGTGCACTTATTATTATAACTCTACTTATATAACCTCCTTACGTATACTATGCAGCCGAATGCGACACCCCTCGGCAGGGGGTTTTATTATTAATAGGGCTTTCGAGTTTGGGGTTGAGGATTTGGGGGTTAGGGGTTAGGGTTTAGGATTTATTATTAAGGCTAGCAGTTGAATCGAACGAAAACCTGCAAATATGACCACTAGTGCAAAGAAACATGTATGTACATATATATACATATATATATACATATATATATATATATAGATGCGATTAGCTATACTAGTGTATGCGTCATGCTAAACCAGGCTCTCGGCTGGGATGGTATACTATATTTTAGTGTAGCGACCCAACCGCATATTAATAATATACTCTGCCCATAATTAATATTAGATATTATTATATCCAATATATCAGCAGGAAAACCGCCTGCAAACTAAAGTTGTATAAGTCATACTACAATCAAAATAGCTTGCTTGGGGGGTTAGCACGATGAATAGTTTGGGTAGTCTGTACTTGTGTTGATAACTCCTACTATGCACATGATGCTGACAAATTGAAAGTCGGGTCCTGGTCCATCACCCTTTTGGCCTCAAGCTCCTGTTGGTTCGGCACCGGATCACCACGCTCACGATGGTGTGTCACAGGCAGCTGCTGCTGGTCTCCGGATCCAAGGGTACAGGTCACCGAAGCTGGCACGTGGTTCGGGTCTGCAAGGGTCGAAGTCGGCGGAGCTGGCACCTGGTTCGGGTCTGCAAGGGTCGTCGGCATCGGAGCTGGCACCTGGTTCGGGTCTGCAAGGGTCGTCGAAGCCGGCATCGGAGCTGGCACCTGGTTCGGGCCTGCAAGGGTCGAAGCCGGCATCGGAGCTGGCACTTGGTTCGGGCCTGCAAGTGTCGAAGTCGGAGCTGGCACCACTAAGCGGGGCGAGGTAAGCGGCGAGGTGAGCCCCACTGCATCGGACTCAAGCTGCTTCCGCAGCAGCTCCACAATCTCCTCCTTGCTCAGGCTTGCCAGAGCATCACTCAGCGACTGCGACATTCCCATGTCAGACTGCTTCGAATTCTCCACAGCTGGCAAGGAGGACTCCTGCGACACATCAGTGTTGCACCTGGCGAGCTGCTCACGGCTCATCAGGTCGACGGAGCTAGGCCGCAACAAAGCAGCATGCACCGCATCGGAAGCCACCGCTGGGTCCGATACTGTCACAGCTGGCATGGGCACATCTACCGTCACAGCCGGCATGGGCACATCAGCCGGCTCCTGACACTTGGCCACTTGGGTCTCCTCAGCCGGGGCCATCTCCGCATCCTCCTCGTCATAGTCCTCGATCGCATCGTCAAGTAAGCCCTCTTCCACATCGTCGGTTCCCAAGAGCTCGTCGATGTCCTGCAAAGTCGGGGCGCTCATGTAGCTGTCCTGCCAGGGTCGTACATTACATATTCTATGCTAATGAAATGATAGTACACTTATTATTTCTTATTAATAATAATAGTTATTATTATTATGATTATTATTATTCTTATTCTTATTCTTATTCTTATTATTAGTATTATTCTTATTATTATTATTATTATTATTGTTATTATTATTGTTATTATGATTATTATTATGATTATTATTATTATTATTATTGTTATTGTTATATATGTATATATATATATATAGATAGTATCATTATATATTGGACCACAGAAACCATTATAATTAATAATAATATGATAACCAATCACATACCATTAATATTACATATATATATATATATATGTATATATGATATACATTATTAGAACTTGTTTTGCTCATGATTGCTATGTATCATACAAACTATATTACAATAGATATCAGTATTTATACATATGTATATGTATATTTTTCTATATATATATATGTGTGTGTGTGTCAGTGTGTATCTGAACATATGCGTGTATATATATATATATATATATATATTTATTTATTTATTTGTTTATTTATATTTATTTATTTATTTTCTTTATTTGTACAGGTCTATGTATATGTACATATTCATATGTATAGACTCGTATGTATACATGTAGATGTTATGATATAGTCCTATCGCTCCTAATATAAGAAGTATTATTAATAAAGGAGATACATATCTATATATATATATTATTATATGATGAATTATAAGTATTACAAATAGGATGATATTCTTATCCGTGATACCACTGTCGAGTCAAGCTTTCTGCTATCGGCAATAGCATATCAATCCATTATGAAAGCAAGAACACTGTTACCAATACAAGGAATTTGTCATCAGCAAGACTCCACCTCATTGTGGCGAGTCACACGATGATCACTGTTTCAATAATACGGGTGCTTTGCTACACGGGCCTCACATATAAAATATATATGTGGATATGTTTGTACATGTACATGTGTGGGCCTATCCAAATATCAACTTGTAGCTTGACGATATTGATGATTGCATCCGTCAATGTTGCTCATACTCGTTTATTATTAGGATAGCTAGGCAGCCGGACGGCATGTCGACAGCCAGCAGAGGGATAAGTATCATAACATGCATGACGGGGTTCCAAGAGTTGTTAATATTTACATATATACAATATGTTCATGTGATGATGTATGATGCGCTTTGGGGGATCTGGCTGTTACTCTTCTATCAAGTAAGTACCACATGCGACTTGCAAAACGCCTCAACATAGTAGCATGGCACATGTGATATTCCCAAACTTGTATTAATTATGACAAGGCCATATATATATATATATGTATATATATATATATACACACACTCGAGGAGTGGAAGCATTTTGTTATTAGGTACTTCAGATATTTCGATATAGATATCAGTGTGCAAATTATTTAATGAAGACAAGAAACCATGGCACTATTGTTGTGAATGGTCTTGTGGTACGATTCTCAGGCAGTGGTCACGATATCTAGAAACCCCACCCCAGTATGAAAGTACACAGGGTCGGTTTTGAGTGATGGGTCTGTGGGGTGGAGGTTCTGTTTGCCTTGTATAATAATGTATTATGAAGAATACAATAATAAGGTACTTGTGCAACGTATGGACTTCTAGCTTAGCCCATAATAATAATATTCGAAGCTGAGCCCAGTTATCCAAACCTGCATCGGCTTCGTAGCTGCACCCTGCTGAGGTGTCGAAGCAGCAGCTGTGGTCGGCGAAGGCTCACCCAAACCTGTCGGCACGATTACTAGCCCTATTAATAATATAGGATATTTATTCCCATATATATATATAGTTATCTTTATCATTAATAATAGGGGAGGGGGAGGGAGAGAGAGAGAAACACAGCCCGCCTGCACCCTGTCCCTCTTCGAAGGAAAGCGTCCGCATAGCATCGGACCGGGCTATCTTGGGTTCCGGAGTCGCAGTGGATGGGCTTGGCTTCGTAGCGGATGCGGGATTTATGACGTTCTCCGGAGCCTTCATCGGCGTTCGCACCGAGCGAATGCGCTTTTCTGCCTCGGCAGGCTTCTGCTGAGCAGCATGTGCTGTCGCCAGTGCCACACGGCGCTTGGCATCGGCCAGCGCCTTGGCAGCTACCTCCAGATATGGTGCCGGTATATAATGAAGTATCCCTCGCACATGCATATATAATCATGAAGTACTAATAATAATAAGTTGATAATATTAGAATTCTAAGAATATGCCGTATATACATATGCATATATACATATCTACATATCGTATAGGCATATATATATATAATAATAATTACAATAATAATAATAGTAATCATATATATATATATGTCTATCTATCTATATATATATATATATATATTATGATTGTATTATTACTGTTATATACCATGCAAGGAAAGGTAAGTGCACTGCGAGGTTTATGTATATATATATATATATAGATAGACATATATATATATATATACACAGTATATATATATATATACTGTATATATATTATATATATATGTACATAGTAGATAACTACAGAAACCGTACATCTGGCTATGTGAGCATTATATTCTTATTATCGTTATAAGTAATAATATTGTTAACGTATTACCCTAGGTTACGTATATAAGAGTATAAACCGCATGCGTGTGTATGCCGCGCGGTTCGGAGACTGGGATATATAATAAAGATGTATACTTTGGAATTTTGTTATTATATTATGTAGGGTATAGCATCGCAGACTGTTTTGGGACATATATATGTGTGTGTATATATATATATGTATATATATTTACACAAGTCAGAGATGTATATTGGACCCTATAATTAATAATAACAAGACACTCACTCTGTATACATGTGTGTATGAATCTTTAATAAGATACATGTGACTGTATATACACACATATATATACACATATATATATATATATATATGTATATATATATATATATATATTCACATGTATATAATTGCACACCTAATATAAAACTAATGGCTAGATCCTGATAGAGTGCTGTCGTGTATATGAAGCTAGTCATGGTGTTGTTATTACACAGGTTACCCTAGTTATTATTTAAAATAATACTAATAATAACACAGAATAAAATACTCTTATATATTCAGGAATTGATAGACCGCATGCAGGTGCGTGCCGCACGGTTCGAAGACTGGGATATATAATCAAGATCTATACTTTGGAATTTTGTTCTGATTATGTAGGGTATAGCATCGCAGACTGTTTTGGGACATATATATGTATATGTATATATATATATACACAAGTCAGAGATGTATATTGGACCCTGTAATAATAACAAGAGGCTCACTCTGTATACATGTGTGTATGAATATATTTAAGGTACATGTGACTGTATATACACACACATCTATCTATATATATGTATATATATATATATATATATATTCACATGTATATAATTATGGCTAGATCCGGATAGAGTGCTGTCGTGTATATGAAGCTAGTCATGGTGTTATTACACATGTTACCCTAGTTAATACTAAAAATAGTATTAATAATAAAAAATATACCATTAATATTGTATATTCTGGAATTGATAGACCGCATGCGGAAGCGCGCCGCGCGGGTCGAATTTGATGGTGTATCATGTAGGAGATAGACCGGTTATATATGTGTGTATATACACATATAATAATAACTGTATATAATAATAGTGACAGAATTATTATGTATATATCTGTGTACCCGAAGATGTGAACATGTGATTGTGTATATATATATATATACATACATAATAATAGTAGAAGCACAAGAAGCCTGGCCTCAGCAAGCTGGGCGGGGGTCTCCATGACAAGGCCAGGCACAATCTAGCAGGATGGAGCTCGAGAATCGAAAAGAAATCTGGCCGGCAACGAAAAATACACAGAAGGGCAGGCTTCCACAGCGTGACAAGCAAAGTCAAGACACACGGACGCCCCAAAAGCAGCCCATCCCCGTCCAGTCCCCCTCCCATCTGTCTCCTACCCCAAGCACGTAACCCACACGTCACGCTAGCGTCACGCTTACGTCACGGTCCCCGTCCCGGTCATTCTACGGAAGTGTCCTCCCTGCCAGTACTTTGGATGCTTTTTCCATGGAAGTCTGTTCCCTGGCAACACTCGGCCATTCTACAGGTCACGGCCCCGTCACGCTAACGTCACGCTTTTGTCACGCTCCATTTGTGCTGTTCTCAGCAGGAAAATCTAGGTTTCTGACCAGGATGGCCACCCCGAAGTCAAGCAGTTCTCTGGAAACCAAGCTAAAGTATGCCGTAATCACCCAAAAGCAGCACAAAAATGGAGCTCTCGGAGCCGTTGCAGGTCTTCGACCTCTGCTTCTTCTCACCACTACTATGCTAGTATCGTACAAATGTACATATACACATCTCATGTGTGAGTGTATATTCACATGTTGTCATGATGTACACATGTACATGTAAGTAAGACAACTATATAGATAAATATACATAACATACATATATATATGTATATATATGTATGTATATATATATATATATATGTATATATATATACATACATTGATATGTTCGTACCTGATATCCTCGAATATCTACTATTAAATTATTAGATCTGGACCTGCAACATCGGCTTGTACCTGCCAGCCCTCATCTCGACTTTCAGGAACTCGCCGAGGTCCTCGAGCCCAAGCCAGTCTGGCGATTCCTTGGCTGCAGGTCTCACAGTTCATCCTCATGCCACACACATGCATGTTCGATTAATTCTGCATGTGCAAGAGCATCACCCTTTTCCTCACTTCGCACCCTGGCAGGTGTTCTTGCCACCACGCTTGCGCTGCTTCCCCTGGGTAAGGCGCTCGAAAGCTCTCTTGGCCATCTTTGAGTAGCCACCCTCCCTCAGGAGCGTCGCCAAGCGTATGGCAGCCTGCCATACACACACATTTATTATTATTAGTATGATTATTATTACTATTATGACTATTATTATTAGTCTTCTTATTATTATATACATATATAATAATCATAACAATATATATACAGCTTATTATATATGTATACATATATATATATATATGTAGCTATAATTATTATATACTAGACGGTACATATAATAAGAATAATATAATATTATTAATATTATTTATGTACATTTATATACAATATTATATATATATATGTGTATATATATATATATATACATATTAATATTATTATATTAGTAGATATTATATTATGAATTATATCCGACACCGCGCGGAGCTCCGCATGCGGCATTATTTGTGTATAATATATAACTTGCTTCTGAGGCCTCACTGCCCTTGCACGACGCGGGTGGCTCCGGTGGCGACGTGGGCTTGGCCTGGGGCATAGCAAGCTACACTAGCAGTAAGCTCAAGAAAGCACTGCAAGGGAGGCCTTCTTCGGAGGTGGCACCACTCTCGGATCCTGTGTCGGATCCGCCGCCTCACTGTTCAATGTCTTTGCATTGTATACATAGATATCCATGTATATATATATATAGAGAGAGAGAGAGAGAGACTTATTATTTATTACTCATTTGATGGAAGAGGCTCCCGAGGCCTGAACCCTCTTCGCAGCGAGCTTGGCCGGTGGCGGAATCTGATAGTGCAAACAATAAAACGAAGCGGCCGAAGGAACCTTGTACAACGAGGCCCCAGCTATCTTGGGGATGTATCTCACGAAAGGCTTCGGGGCGACCTGATTTATTGAAGCTTTGGGTTCAAGCAATCCAATACACACCGATCGCTGAGGCCGGAACAACCTTAGGGCCAGTGGCACTGATCGGAGAAGGAGCCTGGTTTCAGAGCATCATTGTTATTAATTATTACGATAGAAAAGAAGAAACAGACCTTTGCGGGAGGCGCTGCCGGGCGTGATGACTTGGCCTGGGGTCTCATTTTGTTCATACTCTCGAGATCGTATAATGAAATAACGATAGAATACAACTATGCATAAATCGTTCATAGCATAATAATAAGTACCAGGCCGGAGGTGCAGCTGGAGGCATCCATTTGCACGTGGCAGCCTGTCGAAGGCTGGGTGTCAACACTATATATGAGGCACAAAAACATGAGGCCCGCACAAGCAAAGGTGTCTTATGCTTCGGCATTTTCTTCGTCTTCCAGAATCAAGATATGCACTGGAAGCTTGGAATGTAAATCTCAGGCCGGTGCTTTGGGTGTGGGTTTTCTCGTAGGCTTCACTGCTTCATCATCCTGCCCCAAGCATACAGTAAACATCGGAGCATATACTGCAAGTCCCGAACCGTCACTGCTATATACACATGCATATGTTTCAACATCTACATATTCTCGCCTCCACCACGACCACTTCGAGTTCATCTGTATCGGCCTGGATACAGTCGGAGCATATACACAATCGTGGTTTCTCATTATTATCATATTCTTATTATTATTAATACTATTATTATTATCATTATTATCATTATTATCATTATTATTATTATATATTATTATATATATATGTATATATATATATACAAATATATTATTTAGCTTAGGCCCAAGCGGGCCCGTCCTGGTTCACATGAGGCTCTTCCGCTGGAACAGCAGCCTCGGAACTTTTGTTGGATCCATATCATCATGACGTCGTTGTTTGCTCACAATGAAAACTCAAGATGAAGGCCGAGGCAGGGGTCTCCACATTCCTGTTGACGGGTTCATTGACCTAGCACTACACTCGGCACACACACACATATATATATATATAGTAATGGTTTATACATCTCAGGCCCAAACAGGGCCCTCTTTCTCTCGATCCTGCTCTGGAGCGGGCTGTTCCTCCACCTGGCACGACAGTCGGCACATGTACTCATGGTTTCTTATATTATTATGTACTCAGGCCCAAACGACCCCGTCTTTGTCACGACGATCCTGTTCTGGAACAGGCTGTTCATCCACCTGGCATGACAATCGGCACATGTACTCATGGTTTCTTATTATATTATTAATTATGTACTCAGGCCCAAACAGTGCCGTCATTGTCACGACGATCTTGCTCCTCCACCTGGCACGACAGTCGGCACATGTACTCATGGTTTCTTATATTATTATGTACTCAGGCCCAAACGGGCCCGTCTTTGTCACGACGATCCTGCTCTGGATCAGGATGTTCATCCACCTGGCATGACAATCGGCACATGTACTCATGGTTTCTTATTATGTTATTGATTATGTATTCAGGCCCAAACAGTGCCGTCCTTGTCACGACGATCTTGTTCCTCCACCTGGCACGACAGTCGGCGCAAGTACTCATGGTTTCTAATATTACAAACCTGTCACTCGCTGAGCAGACATGTCTCGCACAAGAAGATTCTTTCACACACTCGAAGGGGTTAAGGCTTTGAGACGAGAACACTGGAGTATATCCAGAGCTTTCAGCCGATTCCTCTGCAAGAAAACTCTATACAGCTTGCAGCTATCAGTCCGAACCCCATTTGGAGCTGAAGCGTCGGAGGACCTTCCTGCTCGTTTTCCTTGCTCGATCGCGTTGCCGATACCACTTCTTCTGGACTCGAAGCATCCAACCTAGGATCTCAACCCCAGGAGAGATGGCTACGAAATCTTCATATACTTATATATTATATATAATAATATTAATTGAGGGCAATCCAAGGAGCGTGTTCTTTTGCAGTACCAGTTGAGAACTTGCCACCGTGTGTATCCCACCCACGTCCGGCTTTCTTCCCACCACTGGCGGTCGGCCTCGACAGATTCTTTCTCCTCGGCCACAGGGTCCATGTCGAGTTCCATATGTTCGTAGCCCATGGCAGTAGCCTGTACAATAAGGCAAGGGAAGCGAGCAAAACACTTGAGCCGATACTATATATATATATGTATACATATATATATATATATGTATATACTTGTTCCTCCACCTGCCACGACAGTCGGCGCAAGTACTCATATGGTTTCTAATTACTATTATGTACTCAGCCCCAAACAGGGCCGGCCTTGTCACGAGGATCTTGCTTTGGAGCAGCAGCAGGTTGTTCATCCACCTGGTACGACAGTCGGCACATGTACTCATGGTTTCATATATTATTATTACTATTATTATTATTGTTGTTATGTACTCAGGCCCAAGCAGGGCCGTCTTTGTCACCAGGATCGTGGGTTGAAGCCGCGGGTTGTGCATCCACCTGGCATGACAGTCGGCACATGTACTCATGATTTCTTATATTATGTCCTCAGGCCCAAACTAGGTCTTGCACTGGATCGGGCTGTTCATTCACCTGGCACTAAGTCGGCACATGTACGCATGCTGTACTACATTATGCACTCAGGCCCAAACGGGCCGGTCTTGGTTGTCGCCTGGAACTTCCTCTACTGGAGTCGTTGGGGCCTCGGAATTCCAATTTGCTGGATGCATGTATCTGTTCGTGATTAATTATCATAAGATGCCTCGGTTGGGCTTTCCACTTCCACGGGAACCTGGCACTACAATCGGCACATATGCGTATAATGCATAGGTAACAATGCCTTCCGATACAAGGCTCAGGCTGGGGCTGAAGTGGCACTCGCCGGGGCCGGAGCTTTCGCCTTCTCCTGCCAGCATGTTGTTAACGTTAGTACTATATAGACAGGTGTAATAATAATACAGATAGTACAAATAATAATGCATTCTTAAATAAACTGGTTGTATATGATATATATATATATATATATATATATATACATATATATATATAGAGCACAATATATATATATAGAGAGAGAGTTATATATATATATATATATAACTATGAATGGTGTATGGCCGCGCGGTTTCTATTACCCGCATGCGACTGGACTATTGCTATTAATAATCTATTTTATTACTAGTCGTACTATAATAAAGAGAGTATCTTATGTTGTAACTAGATTTAATGTCCTCGTGCCGAATTTGGTTCGGTCGGCTCATCCAGACTTCATGCCATGGATGGTCATCGGTCAACCATGGAGGGCAATGTTCGGCCATGGTTGAGACTAGATCTCAACCTAGATGTAGGGGACCCCAATATAAAGACAGTCTTGCATGATAAGCTGTCATTAATAATATTATTATACTAATTGACACCCGATGCCTCTCTTGGCTGCTGCTTGAGCCGTGGCAGACTTTGCATGTAGCTTTGTGCAGAGGCAGCAGCATCATCCGGCAGCCCTTTGGGAGTTGCAAGGATCCTTATTCTATGATAATAATAAAGCCAAGTCTCCAATGGTGGGTTCTGGAGAGAATCCTCGGCCAGCAGGTCGATGCCGGTCAACATTGTCCGCTTGCTGTTGACCTCGGCCAGAAAGTACTACTACTACTACTACTACGACGACGACGACGACGGCGACCACTGTACGACGACGACTACTACTGCTGCTACTAGTGCTACTCCTACCACCTTTACTCTGAAGACTGTCTACTAGCTACCACTTCGAGTCCTACTACTAGTACTACTACTACTACCACTACTACTACTACTACTACTACTACTACTACTACTACTACTACTACTACTACTACTACTATACACTACTACTACTACTACTACTA
>CAJNDT010006047.1:1388967-1557387 GCA_905221615.1 Symbiodinium sp. CCMP2592
TCGCGCTGCATCCTAAGTCGTCTGACGTGTGCTCGTCCAAACATTTGCACATGACTGATTCGGACGCTAAGGATCGATCTGATAAATGCGAGTTGACTAGCCAAATCTCCAGAAGATTGCTTAAAGCCTTGAAATTTCAGGCAACTGGCGATGGGAGATTGGTAGCCATGCCGTCGAAGGCTGGTGGACGAAAGCCAGACCGCATGATCGTTGACCTCTGTGGCTTGGGTAATGGCTACGCCGTGCCTAAGTCCACTAAGGGTTGCTCTCGCATAACTTGCAAGGAGCTGATCGGCTCCAAAGCCGATGAGGACAACCTTATCGGTACGATGAAGGATGCTTGCCGGAACGACCTGCGCACACCTGTGCTATTCGTGGCATCGCTTTTGCGATCAGGTGCTGGTCCTGGAAGTATTGAAGGGGCTTGCGTGGGGGGTGAAAAACGTTCTGGTGGGAAGTACAAGGTTTTCAGAAGTGTCTTGAAATCTCTCAAACGCCTGCTGAAGAAGTGTGCGGAATTTTCCGACGTCTATTTTTCGCTTGACATGCCTTCTTCATGTTCATGTTGGTCTTTGCCAGAGTTGCATGCTCTTGTTTCAAGTGGCAAGGTGACGAAGGTTAAGGTTGATGATCATGTTGGTGCTGATGGCGATGGTGGTGGACGCAGGATCATGTTCTCTAACATGCCTGAAGCGGATCGTTTGATGGTGAGACCGGATGATTGCTTGGACCATGATTCGAAGAGCAGTTTGTCGCAGCGCATTGCTGTCTCATGGCGGTCAATTGCGAGGAATGTTCGCAGCCTTGTTCGAGCTCATGTCAGTGTCAGTCATGTTGCACATGAATCTGAGGACATTGCATGGCAGCAACATCAGTGTGTAGACGCTGATGAAGGGGCTATTAGACAGCCCCAACTAAGGAACAACTAAGGTCTGACCAGACGGATCGGGGAAGGGTGCCTCTTACGGAGAACCCGGAACCGTGAAGTCAAGTAGGGTGTAGGGCCTTCCCTCCTACGGAGGAAGGACCGAAACCCGAGCCATGGCTGAAAGCTACAATGCCTACGAGCTGGCCTTCGAAGGAGTGGACCACGAAGAAGTTTTCCCGTCTGGTGGGATGATGCGAACGTTTCTGAAGTTCCACAAGTTCCTGGAGATGTATTCTGGGGATTCGTCGCAGAGCGTTTCGCTCCCACCGAAGATTACGAAAGACAAAGTGGTCGACAATGATCTCATTCGCACATGGGCAGCGTTCAAAGCACCTCCGTTGGTCTTGCTGTTCACGTGTGCAAATCTGTCGCCAGGAGGGGATCTTTCCATTCGAGTCCGAGAAATCCTCAAAGCTTGCTTATTTGCTGCCCCTGAGAAGTACATGGACAAACCCTATGGGGAGATACTCGCCATGGTCATCAAGTTTGGTGGAGGTCTCAAACACATTGTTGCTGACTACGAGGGGAAGTTCAATGCCATCAACAGGTTTATGGTGGATGAGGAAGTGATCCGCGATGATGCAAAATTGGCTGTAGTTGAACTGGAACAAGAACGAAAACAAGTTCGGTTCGACTTGAACACTGCAACAAGGAACATCGTCAGTGCGGACGGGTACTACAACCTCGCCGTTCTCAGCAACTCCGTGGAGACGCCCTACCAGACTGTGACAGACACGAGAATTCAACAATGGTATACGGTGAATCAGGACTACTACCACAAGTTGCCTATGTCAGGTAGAGCACCTGACCAATCAGACCTGTTGGCAGAGCCTACGCTATGTAGGGTGTGCAAGCTGATGTACATGTTCGCAAAACACACTGGGTATGGACTACGGACCTACAACCAGGAATGTGCAGCGAGCAACGATGGCGCTACGCCACTCAACGTTCACCAGCTGGCTGTGATGATGCGCACAATGCCTCAAGGCATGGGACATCCGCTCGCCTTTGCGATGAACTCGCTCCAGGCGTTCAGTGTCTGTCTCCACGTGCTTCATTCCTACGTATCATGGGTTGATCCAGAAACTGGACACCCGCATTACAGATTGTCCAACGATGTGCTCCCTGATTCCGACTACACCACGTATGCTTTCCTCAAGCACCATGTGGATGCTGTATGTGCAGATCAGGACAGGAACGGCTTCCAATTGCCGGATGCGTTCCGTGGCTACACCTGGAATCAGTGCGGAGTTGAATCTGGGTACGTGGTCGCCTGCTCTACCAAACGCGCCACGTTGGGCATATGGGAAGCAGAATTCCAACAGATGGGGGAACCAAGTCCGCTTATGCAAGATGATGGCCTATTTCCGCCCAATCTTCAACGGCATCCTAGCTGGGTATACTCAACGGGGAGAGTTGCGATGCCTACGGCAAGCAACCTCGAACCGGAAGGAATCGTGCCCCCTGAGCATGGAAGAACGCCGGGACAATCGCAAGGATCCGCTGCCGAGCCTCGAGCCACCCCTAGCCACGGACCAAAGAGGGCAAGGACGGACGAGGCAACGGCATCGGCGTCGTCATCTTCTGCGGCACCTCCTCCACAACAACCGACGTCGCAGCCGGAAGAGGAACCATCGCAACCGACATGGGAGGAAGCTCCAATCCCCGCTGGCGCTCAGGAAAGTTGGTACCATTATGTCAACATCGATGAAAAGGGCTGGCGCTCGAGCTTGCTGGCGACGACCCGTGATCAAGACGAGTACCCACCTACCATTGATGAGACGCCAAAGTTTGTGGCCAACCACGACGTGGGGACCACACCGATTCAGCATTACGTCAGAAGACTGGTGACCTATTTGGCAAGGATCCGTTCCGTCTCTCAAAGTGATGACAAGGGTCTCAACCTGAAGGTCTACGTGAAGCTGAGTACGAAGGTGTGGTTACGGATGTATTCACGGCTGTACCATGCATTGGCGTTGGTGTCGTGCGTGCATCTTCCTTCTCCTCCGATGCTTACCTCGGCAGTGATGATTGAGGCAGACAGCGGCCTTGTCGACAACGATGAAATTCCGGAAGAAGCAAGGATCAACACCATGAACACGTTGAACGGATTTCGCAATAGTTTGGGTATGGGTGGCAAGCCTGATGCCGCGACTATGCGCTCTCAATGCACAATCCGCGTCCAAGACTTTGACATGGTCGCAAGGACCAGGGGATCAACGCATACAGTGAGAGAGAACCTCGGCATGCATGGATGGAGTGAGATCTACATTGTGAGCCCGTCGATCACCACAGGTGCCAACTACAACTTCCAAGTCACAAAAGGATCGTTGGAATCTGTGAATGCGACATTGGATGGCTTGACTGAAGAGCAACTTGCAACCGTCACATTGCATTACCATCTGTCTCTCCAGGCGATCCTCATCGAGAACATGTCATTTCCGATGAGTGAGGTCGGAGACGGAGCAGCAATTCGTTCTGACTTGCAGCGACAGCTCAAGGTCACGTACGTTGACCCTATCATTGCGGCAGGGAAGCGTACCACGCGCCCTCCAATTGTCAACATCAATCACGACTTGCGGTTCGTAGGAGCAGCCAGCAATTACCTTCGACAGAAAGCTTCTCTGTTCAACGGTTTCCACGCGCTGGGAATGTATATTGAACTGGAGTTGCGAGCCCGAGCATGCGTGGTGATTCATGGATCTTCGTTTTGGTCAAGAATGTACAGCCAGACGAAACATGCGTCATCAGGCGTGCATACCCTGTCAGCCGAAAAGGTGCCAGCACCGGACAATCGGGTCAGGTTCAAATTGGGCTTCGCTATCTACGAGAAGCAGCTGTTCTGCGAGAAGATGGTATCCACGTGCTTTGTTGAGGCATCGAAAGTTCGCTCGTGGGACGAAACTGTCCGAACCGACTCAGTCGCTCACCCGTCGCTTGTCGAGATTTGGGAGGACAAGAGTGAAGTCAAGACGTCCACCAAGATTTCGCAGACATGGTTTACGGGAGAACAGCAGCAACAGATCAGGTCGGGTGCCCAGGGTGACACGGTCGCTGAATCGTCCACAGTCCCCTGGCAGGACTTTGACATCGCCATGACCGTTCCCGAAGCCTACTACGACAACAGGCACTACTGGTTCCGGATCGACACCTATGCGACCCCGAACACCGGCTATGTCAAAGGGAGAACGTTCTATTGCCCTGGATGTGAAGCAATGAAGTTGGCTGAGTGCTACGCACAAGCCCTCTTCAAGCCGACCGGAAACGGGTATCCTGGACACTGCATTGGGTGCGCACACACTTCAGCTTTGAAGATGCAGCATCAAATCGGCACCTTTAATGACTTGGTCTCGTCCCAGAAGTACACCTTGGCTTGCGCAAAGCACCTTTATGACCTGAGGCTCCAATTCGTGGATCCTCGCGTGGACATCAAGGAGTTCCTCAAAGTTTGTGCGGAGATGGTCTATGAAGACATCGGCAAGACGGTTTCTCACTACGGTGGTCTCCGAATCACAGCCAGTCAGGCCATCGAGTACGCGGCATGGGGAAAGGCCAAACAATTGGCATGGGACAGAGGGTACGACTCCGAAGGCAAGACATGCTACATCTGCTACTACGATGCCGGGAACTGCGCTTATGCTGGTTTCATGAGGATGCTTTTGACTCCGGAAGAGCGCCAAGAATGCTACAGGGGGTCAGTCTTGCCCAAGGAAGAGCTCCTGGGTGACACAGTGGAGCTGGCGCTCGGGCTTCTTACAATTGCAATGAGACACCCAAGTCATTTTCCGAATTGGGGTGGCCTTGAGGGAGCAAATGCGTGCGCGAGGGGAAGCGAAAGATCATTCTTCCGCTACGCGTCGGCCGAAGCTATCGAGCTGATCACGGTTGACTCCCCGCGCAAAAGGACACCGCCCAAGAAGAATGAAGCAGTCGCTGAGATCGTCAACAACATGTCCGCTGACCTCGTGATTGATTTCACAGTGATCGTCGATGGTGATATCTACCCTGTAGAAATTGCGAGAACCGACGAGACACAGGCCGCTGACAACGTCACGGACGATCCAGGGTTCTCAGTTGCTCCACCAATACCTGCACAGGATGTAGATGTGGATGCGCAACCCGAAGAAGAACAAGGTGCAGAAGGCCCTGAGCCCAGGCATGCAATTCGTGAAGGATTTGTCGCGCAGCTTCAGGACTATGTGGGAGTACTCGCTCAGGGCGAAATGTCGGTCGGAAGCGACCGCCTCACGTTCTGTGTCGCGTGTGGCAGTGATCTACACACTCTGTCCAATTGCACAGAAAATGCTGCGACCCGGGATCTGGTACTTCGAGGCGTCCAGATTATCAAGGAAAGCCTTCTTCGATATCCACGTCGAGTACCTCCACAAGAGGCTGAGCCAATGGACGTTGACACCACAGACCATGTGAGTGTTGCATCCTCGGACCGACGACCCAAGGCCAAAGCCCTACCGCGACGCGGAGGCGAAGCCGTACGGGGTGATGTGGTCTTGATCCGTTATGAGAACAAACACAATCTCTGCACGGATGTGGAGAACCGTCGGGGCCTACATGATGCTTGTGGCGTACCACTGCAGGAATCGGGACCAGAGAATAGCCAGCGAGTGATGGACCTCATTGAGCAGCTTTCGGACCATCGCGACCGACGCCTACCTCAACGAGGAGACCGTCCTAGCTTTGCTTACGATGATACCACTCATAGCTACACCAATGCAGGCTACGAATCCATCGGCGGCGGAAGGCCAATCCGGTGCGGGATTCTCGACCTGATCCCAACCAAGGGTGCAAGCTTCATCAACAATCGATGGGACTTCGTGAACGAAGTTGTCCTTCGCGACATCACCCGTCAGCGCAGACTGAACGCGGATTGGGCGCTATCATGCATCCAATCTGACCTTCGCCACAGAATCGCCAGGCGCCCAGGCTCGGAATGGCTTGACAACAGGTGCCAGGTGGCATTCAACAGTGTCATCAAATGTGATGAAGGAGGGTGGGTGATGATCGAAGATTTGGTGAGGCATGAGCCACTATGGACCCATGAAAGCAGACGCATCACCGAAGCGGTCTCAAGGACCGATGATCAACAGAAGAAGAGAGTGTACAATGAAAGACTTCAGCTATTGTTCCAAGGGAACATGATTGCAGCCACGAAACGCCACAAGGCCAAGATTCGGTTGCAGTTCCTGGGTGTGAGAGTGAAGGACCCCGGCACGGAAACTCTTGGATCAGCAGGTTCGAACAGGTTTGTATCGGTTCAGGACCAGATCACGGAGATCCAGAACAATGATCATTGCCGGCACGGCCAGAGGTACCTGAACATGTGCAACGGCTGGGTGAAGCCATGGGCAGTTCGGGCTACGAGTGGTCACTCTGCGCACTCAGATCCCCAGAACAACTTGCTTCAGTTGGACAAGAACAGGTTTGCAATATCTCCATCTATGACCCTCTTGCAACGTCTTGGAGGTGCATTCCACGCTACGGCATGCCGCAACTTGGATTCCATTGTCACGCAAGGCATCATGCCTGGTTCGGAGGACCCCGACGGGGACTTCGACCATAGGCGCCAATTCCGAGGCAACCAAGGTGGCAGACTCCACAGCTATTGGGGGTGTTTGCGCCGTTCGATCACCGGAACGCAACGACCAAGATGCGAGTACATGGACGAGACGCCAAGCACATGCCACTGGCGGTCCTTCATGTCCCATCGCAGGACCTTGCACGAGAAGATGGACGTATCACAGACAGCGGCATCATGATCGTTGGCCGAACGATACCTTTCCATTTCGTCAAGGAGGTATGGTTTTGCGTCCCGGATCCTCGAGATACACACTCTTTTGCTCTGGTGGAAAAGATCTACGATGAACGGTTGGAGAAAGAGCTGGTGTTGGACTACAATGCATCACCGTTGCTTCCTGAGTTCGAGAGATACCGAACGCCAAGCAAGATCATGGAATTGCTTTGCGAGATGCCTCCTGGACCCCACGACACAAGCAAGGCGCAGATCATTCGAGACCTCACGACTGTCCTGGAGTCCCACAGGGAGAACACGGTTCGGCATCACTACATGGACAAAGGGATCAAGTTTGTCATCAAGAATTGGCGACCCGAAGACCTACGCAGAGACGAGGATGGAAGGAGAATGAGGGTATGCCCGGCATGCTACAACATCGTTCCAGCATGCTTCTCCCGATGCACGTCTTGCTGGTCACAATTCGTTTCTAGCGGATATTACCAAGGTTCTCCACAACGGGAGACTCCTACGGAGATCCCCAGTGACTTCATTGCTCAGACAATGGAAGCCGCGGCAGCAGCAGTGCCTGAGGCGCCCGAAGAGGAGCAGGAAGCCATGGAGGTAGAGACCGTTGCGGAACCTGATGAAATCCCAGAACCATCTGTCATCGCGGAGGACGATCCAGAACAGGAACCTGATGAAGAAATGGACATAGAGCCAGGAGAGGACTTTGATGACGCAGTACCAGATGCAATTGCACAGGAACGTCGTCCCGTCTTCATTACCGGCCAGTCTTTGAACATCGATCCTGAGCTACAACTTGCACGTACCGCCATGCAGCCTTCCTACTATTCTGGAAAGCGAAATGCCCATTGCATTGACGCGAACATGACCGCTCTGTCGTACATGGCATACGTGGTATGCAGATCCATCTACAAGGCTTGGTCAGGATTCGCAAAGTGGGCGACTATGCCGTTGTTTCAGATGAGGGAAAGTTTCGCACTTGGCCAACGCTATGATGTGCTCGGAAAGTGGGGATCTTTGGCGGCAGTGGATAGGGAAACGGGTGTGAGCAAGGATGTGACTGATGAGGAGATCATTCGCTTTGCCAAGGAGCCTGAGAACCTCAAGCAGTATGATCCCAACGGGACTTACACCTTGAAGCGCTTCCGAACGAACCAGATGCTTTCGTTGCTTACACGGGGAGCCAACATGATGGGAATTGGCAGGGACAACTTCAACCCTACTACTTACTTGAAGAGCGAAAGGGATGAAGATGTGAAGGCTATGCACTTTTGTTTCCTGAACGTCCTGTGCGAGGTGATTCCAATGGTGACGGGACACCAACAATTCTCAGTGCTACGACCAACGCCAACTGGACCGGTGGACTTCTTGTACATCGACCCCGTCGGTATCCTGCTGACTCATTCTGATCAGTCAGTCCAGACCATCGGCTTACTGGTGGACCACAATGTGCAAATGCCTGCGCATTTCATGGACAGATTGAACAGATCCAAGGTTGAGAGACAGCAAAACCCGACGACCAAGCGTACTGAGGCCCTACACCACATTTCGGCCGCTGACTATCTCCCTCCAGGTGGTACTTCCATCCTGGACACGCCTGTCACGACGGAGGAACGTGAAAGCGCTTCTTCGGCCAAGGGACCTTCAAAAGGGCGTGGGAGAACCGGAGGTGAGCAGCATGGAGGCTGGAACTCCAACTCCTACTACGACTACACCGCCGGCAAAGGCCGAAACAAAGGCAAGGACAAAGGAAAGCAAAGGGAACAGTATCCAGAGGAAAACCTCCGGCCCTGGGACCGCGATCCTGCGACCACGCGAAGATGGAGATGAATCAACGCTTTGTCTTCCTCGCCTATCAGTTCGTGACCTCTGAGCTTCGCCCATGGAATGCCATCGCGAATGCTTCTTTCTTCGGTGACGCCTGATTCGTTTGCCATTTCAGGGGATCGTTACTGACGTAGATGAGTGTCACAACGTTTCTAATTGGGATGCAAAGCTCTGATTTTCAATGTCAACGTTGCGGCGGAAAATTTTCTGTTGTCCTATCGTGCCATCTTCCGGGTGAGCAGCGTCGGAGACGCAACTCATGGGGGGTGCGAACGGACTGCGATGCCTTGTCAAGTTCTAAGGTGTCACTATAAGAGCTGTGAGCAAGACCGTGTAAAGTGCAAGAGAAGGGGGCACGCTACGCGTCCCTCGACTCTAAGGGGGCATGCTACTCATCCCTCATCTTTACCTTTCTATGTGACCGCCAACGCAACGTTTGGCTCAAGTCAATGCCCATAGCTAAGTGCTATATGTGTCTTCTATCCTGAGCAATCAGAGCTATCCCGTTGCACAGACGAACCGCCGCCGGCAGTGAGTGCACAAGGAACGGCCGCCGGTTCTGCCTGCATAGGATTGCACGTGTGGAAGTAAGAGGGAGAGACAGGGTCCAGTCTGTGGAGAGTGCTAGCCAGCCACACCTACATTCATTACAGCTCTGGTGGGGAGAGCAGCAACCAAGTCGAGATCAATCCCCCACGCATTATTATATATATATATATATTACATATATATATATATATAATTATTATTATTGTTATATGAAGGGCAATTGCAAGATGTCAAGCCCAGGCTCACCCTGGAAGACCCATCAGGCATGTTTCGCCTTTTCACGATCTTCTTCGAGCCAGCCTTAAGGCGCTTGGCCACATCCCTGGGCATCCTGTCGATGAGGTCCGCCACCCATGGCCTGAGTGATTTGAGAACGAAGCTTGCTATATAACTATATCATTATTATATATTTATTTAGTATGTGTAGATGCATTGCTAGCCATAATAATATTTATCAATATTTATGTGTGCATTTAGATTTTATTATTATATATATATATATATATATACATATAGCACAAAGGACCGCATGCGGCAGCTAGCCACGCGGTACAAGCCGTAATTATAATTTATTATAAAATAATAATAGTAAATATTATTATTAATGATAGTAATTATTATTAGTATATCGTGGCATGTTATTATTAATATATATATATATATATATTCTTCATCGTTAATTAATAAGTTTCAACTATTATTATATTGCAGACTGCACTGAGAAAGCGTCGCAGTTCCGAAGCAGATGGAAGCTTTCGGCAACCAGTGTCCATACATCCCCATCCAACTCAGCACAGTCTCGAAGCCCAATGCAAGAACGCACATGATTCTATAAGCTGTATCCGAATGAAACGGCATGAGGCTCTGGCAATCTCCGATAGTACACTCGTGCCGCTCCACCCAGCGACGTCCACAAGTGCTGCATCCATTGGCACTTCGGAAGCCGCGAAGACCCTGGCTGCTCTACCTTGGCCACTATATATATTATATGTACTCGACTCGATACGATGCAGGCATGATGCCGTCAACAACTACATACATACACTTGGCAGGGTTCTATCCAGAAGCAGCCACGAACCACTGCAACCAAGGCCAGCATCGTAAACCGCGACACCATGTAATTTGCCTCCAGAACCACTCTGGAGTGCCGATCTCCCATGATGTCGATGTGGCGCTTTGTGGCATGGAGGCTCATAAAAACCCACCTGGGTCGGAATTGATTTGAATATTTGCATTGATACCTATATATGTATATATATATATACATGAATAAGTATATATATATATATATAGTCATACATATATATGTGTGTAATATGTATGCATGTGTATGAAATATTTTATACCAAAACTATGTTGTAGCTTATTATTAATAATAATAACCAAGAAGCGTTGAGCACGGTAGACCGGCCCACAAGGTTCCCTGTTTCTTTAATCGCAATGTGTCACGAAGGGCGACCAGAAAGCCTTCGACACTCAAGATGTCGTTGTGGGTCCCTCGTTGCAATACATCATAAGACTGCCTCAGCTTGTTTATTCAGGTCACAGTCTCTTAATTATTTAAACCCATGTCCATCGCATAATCATTTATCAGAGATACTATATACACATATATATCTATACACATACATATGTTAACATCTTTTTATTAGTATGCTTATAGAAGATAGATATCTACATGTTGTACAGATATAGTATTCGTATTCATGCATGTATAACAACTATTATGGTTATTATTCTTATCTGCATTCGTGTAGAAAGTTGCACATATTGGTTATATTATTATTATTCTTACAGTGTAACCAACCTCGTGTTATTCCTCCTTATATCTACTGTTCTTATTTTTATGATTAGAGCAATACTGTTCTTAAATAACAATATAATAATAATAATATTCTGTAACAAACTGAGCCTCGAACGCTCGCAGGTGCTGGCGTCCTTGCAGATGCACACATACACAAACACACACACACATACATACACACGTACATATGTATATATGTATATATACACATGCATAATAATAATATAGTGTTTGTAATCCACCGACATATCTTTGAGGATCTCACGGCAAGCATTGGTGAGGCGCCGGTAGCCGCTGAACAATTCAAGCACCTCGAGGTCCTGGAAGACAAGTGCTCACTTTTTATCTTGAGATTATTGTTACATCTTTTAGCACACTTGTGTCCAGCGATCCTGCCCACTGAAGTAAAAGGGGTCAGCCACAGGCCTGTTGTCGTTGATCTGGGCAATGTAATCGCAGCAATGCAACCTTGGCACTCCCAGCATTGAAAGATGTGTGTGACAGACTACCGCAGCAAATTAATCTAGACGAAGGCACAGAATAGGAGGAGCCCCCAGCCACATCAAAAATGCAGCTTGCCGTGCACTCAAGTGCAAGCCACGCTTCGGCGGCATGGCTTGGCTGATCATCTACCAAACCAAACTTTGCAAAGCCCTCTTGAAAACAAACGCCGTCCAACACAACAGCAGGCTGGAATCGGTGCAAGACACACCTGCAACAAACAAGGTGCACAAGCCGAATTGCTAGCAGTGGCCTGCCGAACATATCAGAACACCTCCGATCTCATTATCATTTTCTCACACACTGCACCTGAGAGCTTCGATTCACAAGCTTCGAGGCTGCCACCATATAGTCAAAATGACGAATCGGTTCCGATCGTCCTCGGATATGGGTATCACCTTCTAGTCCACATCGTTCTCGATGGACTTCGGTGCCGGCTTGAGCCCTGCCTGCCGACACATAAAAGTGATTGTCTGCTCTGGGCAACATGTAACAAATACTAACAAAACACAAGGCCAGCCTGGCTCCAACCAGCCAGAGAGCATGCAATCTTGAAGGCGTTGGCCCATCCACCAACTTTGTTGATCCCGACAGTTGCACCGCCTTTCTTGTTCACATTGTGATCCGGGAATTCGCTGCGGTCGAGCACCAGGTTCACATACATGCCCTTTTCGGCCCACCTCAAGATATGCATATAGTAATCTGATTCTCATTATGTATATTGGTATCTGCAGACCCTCGCCATAATAATGCTGAGAAGACACAGCACATACATGCTTCCCAACTCCTGGCCATTGATGTCCAGCTTCACGCAGTAATCCTCCGGCGACAATGTGTAGGATTTCCTGGTCCCTGCAAACGAATCCGGGATGGGGATGTGAGCGGCACGCAGAATCGTCTCCTGCAAGGGTTGCATAGAGAAACTATCTGATAATATCAATATATATATATATATATATACATAACTAATAATAATATTAGTAATAACAAGCAATATTATTAATTAATGATGATAATAGTTTGTTATGTTGATAATTCTCTATATCTATGTCTATAAGTGTATCTGTATCTATATAATAATAACTATATCTAAATATCTATATACAGATATCTCTACATATATATATATATATACATATAACAGTGATCTCGATATGAAAATATGATGATAATTGTCTATATCTTTATCTATATAATATCTATATCTATAGCTATATCTATATATTTTCTGGTTATCTCTGTATATAGATGCACACATACATACATATATAATATAGAGCTCCATTGTTGATATTAATAATAAATGGTTGTGCTATTCACTGATGTTGTAACTAGCGTCCAACTGTGATAGAAATATTACATGATTAAGGCTACATGTCTTGTTTCTTTTCTATATTATTGTTATTATGAACTATATTCTTGAACATACTAGCAGCTATCAAATATTGCTATACATATTACTTACTCTAATAATAAAAAGCTTGACATTCTCATCAGTTTCACATACGGGTCTCCGCCCCAGGCCAGCTCGGGAGCACAGGCTTGACAGCTTTCTCTTTCAGGGCGACTTTCTTGACAATCTTCTCATCGGCATCCTCCTCGGCCTTGCTGTCACCTGCTTTTCCCTTGGCCTTCGCCTTCGCTTTGCCCTTCGACTTTGCCTTGGCCTTGGCTTTGGGCTCGATCAAGATCTCAGGCTCCTCCGAGCGCACAGCATTCAAAACCTTGGCTGAAGAATCATCTCATAATTCGTAAAGGTCATCCTGGAGCAACATGCACACACAGTCTCATCACACCAGGGTGCTTTCTGCTGCGCACTCACAACATCGAACTCGGCAACAGAAGGCTTGCCCCCACTCTCCTCGAGCTCCATGGCCTTCTCGCACAGCTCCTCGGCCTGTGCCTCCAGACCCATGGGAGGCAAAACCGGAGCGATCTTCATCAGCGGATCCCGATCCTTAGTATATTATTCACTATTACTCGTGCGAGAGCGCTGCTGCATCATGCATGTCATGATGACATAATCAGAGTGGCCTTTCCACCCTGACGGTTGTTTGGCAAATCAACCACAGGCTCCTCGTCGGGGTCGTACATCAGCAGTGTATCCTGTCGGGATGTGCACTTCGTCTCAACAAACCAGATCTTTCATAAACCCGGTGGGGTCCTGCACGTCCATCATCGAACCACTGGCAATCGTGATCGATGGGCTCGGGTCTGCCTTCATGTTCATTGAATCGGAACACAACCACGAATCACAAATGCATGCTGAGTCCTGCGAAGAGGACGTCGGAGCCGCCGTCGACATAGTGGCCAATGAGTCCGGGCTGGGCTCCGTTACCTGAGTTGACAAGACACACTTATCCCAAAAATCAACAATCATAGCAAATATATGGCCGAAGAATCCAACATCTCTTCCTCCTCAACCGTCTCATGATCACCCACTTGAATGCCTGATCAGATTATGTATATATTTTTAAAATGATGAGCCATGTACATATTATTGTTATTCTTCTTATAACATTATGTGTTATTATTATTCTTACTCCCACCACCTGCTTCATGCAGAGTCGTATGGATGATCTCCTTCAGGAGGCGGATCTTGTCGCTCCTGCGACTTCGAAATCAGCATGACATAATAATATAATGGGATAGAATCATGGAAAGGTTTTGGCTCAACCCCGTATCCTCGCTGCTTTTGTCCGCATGGCCAGCTTGAAACCATGGGTACACGTGCTTCGCATCACACCGGCTTGATACCCGGCCCAGGCCTACCAAACGTCGAGTTATATAAGAACTGTTAATAAAAAGGTTTCGCACCATGCAAGACATATATGTATACAGGCCTTCTGAATCTTCATAGTTCCCTCACGCAGGTGGTACCGTTTGCTGAGGAGGAGCAGTGTTGCCTGGCACAGCTCATTATTAACAACAGATGTTATTGGCAATCAGAAGCTCAGGCTGCACCTTGAAAATAGAGAACTTGGGAATCCCCACGGCCGAAAAGGTTGCATAGAAGGAGGCCAAGAAGTCAAAGTTGGCCTCGACCTGACAACAATTATTATATTATATATGAACGATGAAAGGAACAGTAGCTGAACACCTGAGACACACACCTGCTCTTGGCTGTCCGGGCTTGGCGGCACCATCACAAACACGTTCCCTGCCTGACAGTGATATACAATCATATGGCGCATTATATTTACAAACCATGATGATGGCCTCGTCTTTGCGAATGTTCGGCAGCCGATCCGCTCGAGAGAGCAGCCAGCTGTTGACAAGATCCTGCAGCAGCCGCTTGCGGATTCTTCCGCGCGGCGACACAAAATTACGAGCACTTGCAAAGTACATGCATGGCAGTCAGCTGAATATATCTTTCATTGCCGCAAGCACAGCCTGCACTGCGGCACAATATATTATTTCATTATATATATACTATTGCCGCAAGCACAGCCTGCACTGCGGCACAATATAATAATTTCATTATTATTAATGTCGTCGTCAGCTTGTCGTCATCAGACTTGTTATTCGAAGTTGAACCGAATGTCCTCCAAGAGTTGCCCTTGCAACTCAGCCAAGGCCTCACGCTCTTCGGCGGACTTCGTCAGCTGAGCGGCCATGCCCTGGTTCAGCTTATTATATACATTTGTATATACATATGCAGCTATGGGCAATTCACTGATCACACTGCTTGGCCTTCGAAGAAAGGAGAGTGCAAAGGGCCACGAACAAAGATTGCTATGCTTCGAGCACTAGATTTGCATGGTGTAGAGTTGCAACGGCCAAGAATTCAATTGCAATGCACAAGTGCTATCAAAGCAATTGCAATGCAAGCCCCCCAGAATAAAACATTGCAGCAAAAGCAGGGTCACTAGAGGGCTTCGAGCTGGATGTCTTCGATGCAGAAACTCGCTTCTGACCTCGTGCACACATTGTTACATTGTTAATAATCATAATACGAGAATTGCAATAGCAAGCTCGATATCACATGCCGAGGTCCAGGCATGTCCCCCACTTGTTCAGCACACGGCGCATGCCGACATGCAGCACAGGAAGGGGCACACATGTTCATTATATTATATATTATAATTGTATCTATATTAGCATTTTCCGTTTTATTACATAAAGCTCTTATATATAATAACCGTGTATATAACACATACACGTGAACATATGCATTGTATATATAGCATTGAGTATATTGTTAAATGTTATTATACTAATATTATTATTAGTATATATAATAATAATATAAGGGCTGCAGTGCCTGGTGTTGTTGTATATGTAGTGTTAGAATGTATGCAAGAATGGTACATTGTTGCTATGTGAGAAGCTCCAATCCATAGTTATCGATAGTTGGACAGTGCAAAGCCTGCAAAAATGCCATGCATCAGAGATGATGTGTGTTCCAAGAGCATGCTTTCGTAGAAACCACAAGTCGCCCCGTAGAAGTATTGAAATCTAGCACACTTGGCCAAGTGCGTCAAAATTGAGCACTTGGCCGAGTATGCTAATAATGCATACCCGGATGGCCAGGGTTCATCACGAGAAGGGAAAGGTGTTCGCAACCCAGGCATGAGATTGATTTGGGCGGGCAGTCAACCACAATACTTGTAGAATCCCAGTTGAAAGGCCTAAGCGGTCTCTCGCAGCGGAAGTGTTCGTTGGTGAAGCTCGGGAATCGCGTTGTGGACCTGTGCACGCAGACAGGGTCTTCAGTAGCCAATCTAAAGCGCCATCGCCGCTCCGAATCGCTGGAAGGCTTAAAGGCTGGTTTGCAGCAAATTCTTGCGGTGGGTGGGAGGGGGCCTCGCGCGGGGTGTGGCTGAGGAGATTTGTGTTGCCATCTCGAGCTCCACTGGCTTTGGTTGCGGTGTCCTAGAGTCGCGCAGCAGGGCTTGCAATGTTGGCTTTGATATAGAGTTGGCGTGGCGCTTCAAAACGCGACGTCAATATTGAAATATTGGTAGATGCCATAATATGACAAAGCGGCTGACATAGCGGAGAGGGTAGTATATTGCAAGCAGCCACTGCCTGCAACATGTGTGCACATTTATGTGGCATGTACGAAGAACAACTTCTTTCTGAGGCAGGCTCCGACATTAGCTTACATGTGGGTGTGTCTTCTTGTGGTCGAGACTTGTCGCACAGTGCCCAGGTGGAGCTGCTGGAGGAGGAAGCGCGGAGTGCCCAAGCGGGCAAAACCCGGTACACATCTGTTATCGGCTCATCCTTGCAACTGTTTGCCACGATTGCTTTAACGAGCAACTTTCCATGGCCTCCTGTTGCCACCTGGCCTGTCCCTCACACATATCATACACACGCATGCACACACACACACACACACACTCTCTCTCTCTCTCTCTCATTCTCTGTTGAATGCTGAGGCGTCGGCGCGGAGCTGGCCCTGCTGCCGAAGTCCGCCGTCTTTCGGGACCAGCCGCTTCGAGTTGTTCGTTCTACTCTGGCTGTAGCCAGAAGAGGGGCCCCGGAAGTAGCAGTTTCGAGTGGCAGCGCGAGGGAAGTTGAACAATGTTCGACCGAGAGGAGCGCCTGCGGCGCTGTGCAGCAAAAGTGCTGAGGCAGCTTTCAACCGACGGCTGCGTGCTGCTTGAGACTTGGTTCCGAATTCTCCGGGATCTGCGCAGTATCTGTTTGGAACCGACAACTGCGCAGTAATTTCGATTTGCGGAAAGTATAAAACACATCTTCCCCGCTCCACCAACACTCACAGAGCGCATGCAAGCCCTGTATACGCTGATGAGGCCACTGCTACATCTGTATATCTGTTGGTTGCGATGCATAGAGCCGAACCCCTGTAATATATCGTCCCGTCTTTTGAGGCTAAGCTGGGCGGTGCGGCGGATGTCGAGACAATGAGTCACGTGGAAGGAGCCGGAAGCCTTGCTGGTCGCTGCACGTAGGATGCAAAGCTTGGAACAGTTCGCAAACGCTTTTTGCTTGGAGCAGGCCGAAATACACAAGCATTGCGGGTTGGCGTGGGACAAGCTGTTGAGCAGCAGCCGCAAGTCCAACAGCATTGCTAAGAGAGCAAGGGATCGTGCCGGAACATCGGTGTTGTCATGAGTGTTCGGTCGTGACTCTAATAACCAGGCACTGGTACCCGGACCGCCTCCCCAAATTGCGGCCTTTTTCACAGAGCTCCGAAGGAGTGTGGCGCGGTTCTGGTGCTGGGCTGTTTGCCGGCATGGATCGCGATGCTTTTGTCAGCAAGTACATCGCTGGGTGCCCAGCCATGCGGACGGCTTGGAAACCAACCTTCGAAAGGAGGATTCGTGGAACCTTCGATATGCAATGACTGCTTGCAGGATTGTCAGGACTTCGCCACTAAGCCTTTCTTGCCCGGGCATAATCATACTGAATCGAGGAAAGTTGCAGTCTCTCTGCGCGGATCGCATCACGAGACTCTGGAAGTCTTCCTCCCAAGGCTCAAAGCCTTCACGAGGAGCCCAGGCTTTGGCGTTTGAGCCGCGGCTCCGGCGGTTATGGCTGGAGTTTGTGATAACAACAACAATGTGTGTTAAATTCCTGCATACATACACATGCTCTGCATGTGTGTCGGGGTCCACTTTCGAGAGTTCAACACATGGACATGAAGAGCTTCGGGCGGATGTTGGTCTACGGTTCAGATTCAGCGAGCATCGTCGCACAGCTTTGCTTCGATCTAAAACTCGCAGACTTCTCTGCAAATGCACCGTGGTGTCGAAGAAACAGACAGAGGGAGAGGGCTTGATCGCACCGGGGGTTTGCCAAAGAAAGAGTGAAAGCGCACGAGTCTTTCGCAGAGGCGATGCCGGGGTGGCGACGCTTGGACGCTGGGCCTTCGCCGAGCAGCCAAAGGAGCTGTCGAGGCACACGTTTTAAGCACACGTCTCCAGGCTTTCTGGACAATTCAGAACACCGTCCTGCGATGTGGGAGGTTTGGTTAAGAATGCTTGGTCTGTTTCTGATTCAGTTAATGCAACCAAAGCAGCCGCAATGTCCCTTCTCACACATCGCAATGGATGGATTTGTGTTGTCAGTGAATCCAAACCTTGCAATCAGGCATGGGTCGCAGGTGAAAGCATTATTCAGTGCCTACTTGTATCTGTGTCATCTCCTGAGAATGCCAGACTGGTGAAGCAGACCGCGGCATCAACGCCGGCAGCGAACAAGCGTCGGCGGCTTGCGAATCCGCGGCTTGAGCTGAGTTCCAGTTTATTGGCATGGTGTACTTGCCTCGACAGAACATGGACAGTTTAAACAAGTTGTGTCTGAACTATTCCAGACCTGGAATCAATAAATCGGCATGCAGCTGCTTGAGTCTGCGTGGCATCTAAGTATTGATCATCGTTTAAACGGACGGCCGTCAGTCGGAGGTTTACACTGCACAGGATGGGCGTTGGGGTAGCTCTTGTCATGTACCTCAGAACCAATGAGTGTCTACACTGAGATGCTCAGACATTGCAGAAAGGAGCGCGTGTTATTTAGGTTGCACGCTTGCCCCTCGGTTTTAGCAGGTGCATTGGTTGGTGTTGTTAATGTGTGGTTTTCGGCCAGCGCTGCCCGGGGTTTCATTCGATCGTCTCTCCGGTCATATTGCCTATGGAAGGCTTCTGGGCACCGCTGTGTACGACAGTGAGTCGGAGGAGTCTACGGCGACAGAGTCGGACGAATGATGAAAAAGGATTGTCGGAGCCAAGTGCTTGAACTTTAGTTTCTCTTTCTCCCCACCCGCCTACAAACAACAGCTGAAAGCAGGCTACGGTCCCTGATAATTTCGTTGGCACATCTGAGCTTGCAGCCATGAATGGGACTTCCGACAGTTGAGTTGTGCTGCAGGCCAGGGGCCCCAAGCTGCCTCGCCTTGGCAGCAGATGTTCGAATTCCGAGTTGAGTTGTCTACGATGGTTTCAGAGCTATTTCATTAAGACTCCGACCGAATCCGACCGGCTGAAGCTAGACCACGATGATTGCCATGTTCAGGACGCAGTGCCTGATAAAGCCAAAGCTTTCGAGCTGCTGGTCTGCATTATGTATAAGGAAGCCGGAAAAGCTTCACTTGGGCTGGGTGCCTGGTAAGAACTTCCAGCTTTCTTTGCACCAGAAAGACGGCAAAGTTTACCAACCCCTACTTGCATGCAACATGTTCTGAATGGTTCACCTAGAACGGTTTGAACGCTTACAGAGAGATGACAAAAGCATTTCCAGTTTGACTCGCGGGCTGCCGAGGCCGCAAGTGGTTTCGGAGGTGCTTGCTGCTCCGGCACCTGAGGAGCCTTTGTGGGGGCCCTCCCCATAACGACAAGTTGGGATGTCGTGAGTACCTAGACCCCAACAGTATGTAGAACAGCGGCCTTTTAATGGTGTTGGGCCATTATTTCACTTACTTTGGGGGGTTCAGGCTCAGGTAGACATGTTTCTCAGGGTTAGGTCGGGGATGATTCCCTGTAGCATGGCATGATAATCGGGCTGCTCTTCGTTTCCGCCGAGACCATAATGCCCCTACTCACTACTCCATAAATGACGCTGCCGGGCTGCATAAACGCATAGAGCTGCAAGTTCGGAAGCATGAAGGAGGAATTTAGAGCGCATGCGGCAAGCATGGTAGTTCGTAGTAGGTCAGGCTAATTGAAGCCCTGAAGCCGTTCATTCCCGCGGTGAGAGTTGTGAGCCAAATCTAAGACCTGCAGCAGTTGATTGAGAGACTTGATTTATTTCTGAATTGGTGGCTTGGCTTTAGCCCAGTCGGGTCCTGCCTCATGACTTGGGATGGGCAGTTCAGATGTGCTAGCTTATAGGACTGTATAGGGTTACCTTCTTTACAGGTTCTTTAAAGTAAGGATCCTTCGTCCCACTTATGGCCTCTGTTCAACCTTTCCGAGCGTAGTTTTGCTTAAAACATCCTAGCCAACGCAGGGCGGGCCAACAGTCCACATGTTGGCACTTTGGCCCAAGAGTCCAACAGCCCAGCGCTATATCCCCTGTGCCGCCGTCAGCGGCCATGGTCTTCTCAAGGCGCGTCCACGGAGTTTGCCGTTTCGGGCTCGTGGATTTAGCCGTCCAAGGCGATCGAAATCAGCACACAGACCCATGCACCGAATCGATAGGCTTAGGCTTGTCCAAGGAGGGTACGACTGGAGACCATTCTGTCGAAAGCTACCTGCTTGCCACTCAGCTGCTCAGGCTGGACACAACTTCCTCGTCCTTGACATCGAAGACCGCCATGTTCATGTTCGCATTGGGAAGATAACTCCTGTTTCTGCGAAGCACTGCCAAATGTAAGAGCTTTGCGCACACTTGCCCAGTGCTGTTGCCCGTCAATGAGCAACTCCGGCAGCCCAAACTAGATGGCTGATGTATGACAGATCGCTGTTATGGCCTTAAGGTTGGCTCCAGATCAGGTTCCCATGCGCGATATAGGCTGGCACGATCTCGACGGGATCGTGGCTGTGGCTAAAGTGGCTGTGGCATGACTGAAAGACTCCTTTTGCCATGCCACGGCGCAAGGACTTTGGCGGCAGGGGTGTCGGTGAGCTGCTGCGACCTCTCTTACACCGTGCAGGCGAGATCCAGAAATCCAAGACCCTGCGTCCTTGCCTTTTTTCCGCTTTCACTTTCCTAATTAGAAACTCACTGACGATGTCGGGATTAACTCGATTGACCATGTCGGAAAGGGGAGTCCAGAGCAGACCGCCGTCTGAGTCCAGAATCCAAGACAGTCAGCCAAGCCGGTGTCCTTCGGCATGCCGTGTCCCGGTTGTCACTGTGAGACATGATTCTGCCAACTGTTCTGCAGGTCAAAGGGGAGCAGAAACAGGCCGAAAGCGGGAGTTGCATTTAGTTTTCTTGGCTGCGGGGCGCTGGGTTGGAGGATCTGGGTTCAAACAGGTCAAGGGGGTGTCGTGAGTTTCCTTTTCTCCTGGGGCACATCTCGCGACATCATGCGTGATGTGTGTTGGACGGAGCATCGGACCCAGCTTCAATTGGCCTGGGCATCCTTGCACATTCTCATGCTAGGGGCAACATGGGATGAAGGTTGGAGCAATCTGCATTGCTTGAAGTGTCGTCGGAGCATCTTTCGATGAAACAGGGTCTTCAAACTGATGCTTTCGGATGTTACCTGCAGCACAGGTGTTGAAGCATGTGAGCGCCACCTTCCACCCGGGGCGCCTTGCAGCGCTGATGGGCCCGAGCGGTGCAGGAAAGACCACGCTGCGCCTGGACATGTTTATGTCGTACCCAATCATTATACGCTATAGATGATGATATGGCTGCACAAAACATCATCGAAATCACAAGTCATGATGCGGTGGTTGTGGCTGAAGCCTCGCCAGAGCAGTCGAGTTTCGAAGCATACCTTCCGATTGATAGGACGGTTTCTGGCTGGCGTCATGGATAGTCTGCCATGACTATAGATGATGATACGGCTGCACAAAACATCATCGAAATCACAAGTCATGATGCGGTGGTTGTGGCTGAAGCCTCGCCTGAGCAGTCGAGTTCCGAAGCATACCTTCCGATTGATAGGACGGTTTCTGGCTGGCGTCATGGATAGTCTGCCATCTGGAATCCTGTAATCCTCCATGGTATGTGCTTCTCCGCAACACCTTTGTAACCTAAACTTCTCGATTTCAAACCCTGCCAGCCCTGCACTGCCTACGAGCAGCAAAGAAAGGTTGGACATTTTGGCCGGGCGGAAGGGCCGTGCTGGTGAGATCCAGGGTGAGGTCCTGTACGCCGGCGAGGTGGCAACCTGGCCCAAAACTGGATTTCTGAGGAGAGCTGGGGAGAACTGGAGGCATTCGGTCAAAGCCAAAGCCCAGGTCCCCAAGAGGAATCTGAAGCGCTTCTGCGGCTACGTGGAGCAGGCGCTCTGTGGCCGCAGCTTTGATCATCTCTGGTGTGGACCGGGTGCCGCCATCTCATCCTATGAGCGATTGAAGATGTCCCGTCTCTTCTTTGGCACCTGAGTATTTTCGCGCATACTAACTCTCGATCCGACCCAAGCCCGGCAGCAGCTCGGAAGCAGGCGAACGTTTTGCTCCCAGAGTTCACGGTCGAGCAGATGCTGCTGTATACCACGGAGCTGAAGCTCTCGTCCTCTGTGAGCTACCAGGAACGGGTCCCCAGAATAGAGGATGTGGTGAGAGTCTTCGCGTCTTTTGAACCGAGGACAAACGAAAACGAGTGGACAAGCTGATTGAACCTGGATGCATCTTCAGAATGCTTCAGCCCGCGAGTTTCGGTGTCAGAATTCATTCTCCAGCTTTCGGACACAGTTCAGTTCCAGGATTTGAAGATGTGTTTGGTGGGTCATGGGTCCAGAAACCCGAGCCACTGCAGACTCAGGACAAGCTGCAGCTCGAGTCCTGCCGGAAGACCAAGATTGGCAGCTCGCCTCCACTCCTCTCTGGACGTCGTGCTGTCACACAAAAAGAACGTTAGGCCCTTGCTATCTGAATCCGTGGAGACTGAGAGACTGGGCCTGAGGTAGCACCCTACACCGTGGTATTTCTGGTGGCCAGGCCAGGAGGGTCAGTGCCGCCCGGCTCAAGGTGCGAGCGGATCTCGGATCCACTGCCTTTGCAAAGGCCACGGCAGGTTGTCATAGATGGAAGCTTGTCCCAGGTGGGCTTGGCCCTGATTTCCCATCCGGCGCTGCTCTTGCTCGACGAGCCGACCAGTGCCTTGCTTTCAGCACTGCTGAGGTAGAGAGCTCTTTGCTGTTTGCTTCTTCACTTGCCGAAGGTGGCTTGGACTCGAAGATGGCGGCGGAGCTCTGCGCCGTGCTGCCGCTCGAGCCCAAAGACAAGCAGCTGTTCGAGCTACATGCGGAGCAGGTAATTACGTAGTGTTTTATGTGCTTGCTTTTGCTTCTGCATGGATTCCTGGCTGCGTTCCTCCTTCCTCGCCTTTCGGATTCTTGGATTTCGCGACTTTCTGAAAAAGAAAGGGAGATGCACTTACCTGCCAGAAACATCCACAATAGCCGGAACATGTCGGCCCGGGAAATCCATCTACGGCCTCTGCTTCCAGGAAAGGGCTGGCCAGCGATGGCTACACGCTGATCGCTACGGTGCACTCGCCGTCTGCCCCTGCCTTCGCTTGCTTCGACGACCTGCGGCTTGGCTCTGCCACTATCGGCACAAGAAATCTTACTATCAGCACGCTCTACACCTCCAACTTGTGTGCAGAGTCGATGTCGGAAGCGTGTGATGCCGGCGCTGCATGGGCACCGAACTCGAACACCTGCCAAGGCTGCTCCTGTCCAACGGCGGTGAGGCGAGAGAGCCGAGAGCGCCGCGCAGTAACCCAAAGCCCATCTAAGCCCTAAGCCCATCTGAGCGCACGAGAGTTTCCGCAAGTGAAGGCCTATGCCGGCGAAGTGGAGCATGTGCAGCGCCACTTTGAGGCCAGGCCTGAGCTACCACAACTCCCTGAGGGCCAGCTGCTCTTAAGCCATCTCAGCGCAGCAGTGCAGAGTCCTCCAATGCGCATTCCGAGCATCAATCCCCTCTACTGCGATCAGGGCATGGGCTTCGTGATGCCGCGCCACTCCTTTGGCTTCTCCTTGCCCGACTGGCTTCTCGATGTGCTGAGCAAAGAGGAGGTTGGGGCGGTGCATAAAGGTGTTTAGAAAAGTTCCGATGTTGAGGGTTGTGGATTTCTCCGGCAACTTGCAAAGCCGGGTGCAAACATGCTTCCTGCAACAAGCTTGCGCACATCCCTGTTCGACAAGATTTGCTTGCAGTGTCCCGCGTCTCTCTGCGTACACTGCCACAATCGAAACATCATTAAACTGCATGTCCACATCTCTTGGCCTATGTCACTGCTTCGTTGTGCGCCTCAACTTCACACTCTTTCCTTCTCTGTCAGAAGAACGGAGGAAACATCAGACTCCCTGTGCCTTCAACTGTTTACAGTATACAGGTACCATTCCGACAGTATTCTCTTCAAGCGGATCCGCTCCCCAATCGGGACGGGAATCTGTCGGGTCTTTCCACAACCCTGCATGTTGCCTCGTGTCGAATGGCAGGACGTCTGCGAGCTCTGGCACAAGGTAGATCGCGAAGAGCTTCAGCATCAAGGTTCGCGGGCGGGCTAACAGTCTGCCTCTCGAAGTAGTCTGGGGTCGTCCCTGAAGTGCAAGGCTAAGAGCCATGACACGCTTTTCCGAGGCTCTCTCGTTTGGGCGGCAAGTGGAGAAACTCTTGGACAAGGGCCTGGCAAGCCAAGCCAGCTCGCTGCTCTCAGGAGCTTCGGCTTTTAGATTACACACACCTACGTATTCTATATATACTTTTATATATATACACGCATAAATACATATCTATTTATACACAAAGTATGCCAGGTGTATAAACGCAAAAAGGAAAGCATGTTCAAAAGCGTATAAAGCCCCATGCATGTCTTTGTTAGCAGAAAGTTCTTGAAAGGCATGATATTTGTCCGTCCGTCCGTCTGTCTGTCTGGCTGTCTATCTATCTATGAAATATGGATATGAAAATGAATACACCTGCTGACAGTCAAGCAATCCAGAGCCAACTGCGTGAGCCCACGACAGGACGATGCTTTGGTACCGCACGGGGTCTCGTTACCGTGACCTGCATTTCCTTGCAGCCCGATTTGGGGACAAGATCGGCTTGGCAGTGGCTCCTTGTCAGTCCGAACGCAAGCGCAACATTATGCATGTTTACTTTACTATAGTGCCAGCCGATGTGCACTTCTGGCAGCGGGTGTAGAGATCCAGCTGAGGTTTTCGTGAGCCTTTACTGGAGGATTGGTGCCGGAACGGAGTTGGCCAGCGTCCAGTGCGCTTGGCTGAAAAGGGGTCGGAACACAGATTTCTGGGAGTGCTTGGTGTGCACAGTCTGTCCGTCCTTGACACGTCTCCTTGTGCTTGTGGTGACATCTCCCGTTCCTCGCAAGTGCTGAGACGTAAGTGTGCGGGTTGCAAGGTCCACATGTGGGATTTTCTTCTTTCTCGTGGCGATGTGCGGTTTCACGGCCACCAGTTTCCTGCCCGCTCTGGTCCTGGAGCGTGCGCTTTTCTACCGCGAGCGTGCCGACGGACTCTACAACAGCGTGACCTACTACGTCGCGAAACTGATTGAGGAGGCACGTGCACGAGTCTGGACATATCTGGGGGGTGAGTGTCGATTCCTTTCAGGGGCCTTGGGATTCTAGGAGGCTTCCTACACAAGCCTTGTGAGCTGCGGGCCTTCCTGGTCTGGGTATCATGTCGGATTATGTACGGATCCCTCAAACACACGAGCTTCAGGCAGTGATGAGCATTGTGATTATCTTCCTTTTCAGCCTGGCGCTGTACTCGGCCCTGGACCTTCGCGGCTCCTTCTGGGTCTTTGCCGCAACGCTCTACACTACCAACTTCATAGGCACCTCGTTCGCTCAAAAGCGCCGTCATGATCTTGGCGGAGCCCCTAAGACTACTTCTGCTGGCCCGAATTGTAACCACAGGGGGTGGTCGCAGGTCGTGGGTTTATGGTTTATAGATGTTTGAAGGGTTTCCGACTCAGTGTCTGCAGCGTTTCAGCAGGCATCGTAGTCGCCTACGCCATTGCAGCCATTGCCCCAAACATGGAGATTGCGAATGCAACGCTCCCTGCTTACTTGGCATCCACGGCCTGTGTTTGTGGCTTCTTCATCCTGTGCGAGCCCCTGAGGCTTTCAATTATTCAAGTTTTGTTGCAAGTTTTCAGGCATGTACGAACATCGTAGCAAGGGAGTACGGGAGTACCGCAGTTTGGGTAGTTTGCTATTTGGTTGCATGTACGTAAGTGTGAAGGCTTGTAGGTGTCCACGCGCCGGACTGAAAGCACAAACTTCCCTGCGCCTTGAAACGGACAGGGTCCTCGGTGAGGTTTGCAAATCAAAACCCACAGTGATCTTGCGATGCCGAAGGCGGTATTCCACTTTCCGACTTAATCCTTAGGAACATGGCCTACCCGTGGCAGTGCTACTCAGCAGTGTCTTTCATGAAGTACGCCTGGGCACTGCTGATGCTGAACCACTTTCAAAATCATCCAGGCTGGGTCATGCGGACTTGTGGTGCAACGGCCGCGCATTCTGAAGAGTGTACAGTCCTGTATCGTCAGGGTGAAGGAAATTTTCTCCCGCTGCTGGGCCCACCAAAACCACATAAGCATAAGCATTTGACAAGGAGATCCTTACATTGCTGGCCTTAAGTACAGGGGGATGTTTGTGGGATACCCTTAGGTTTTTTTTGCTTAGTGTTTTAAGCCCTGAAAAACTGTCGTGGTTCGAGCTGCAGCTGCTACACAGAATCCTCATTTTGACCGTTTGCCATGGCGCTGCATGTCGCAGGTGGTGAATCGCTTTACTATTACAAAGATGGGGAGCTGGTCAACGTGATTGAGCCTTGTCATCTGTAGCGATGCAGCAAATTCCTTTCGACAAGTGAGCTTTTGCACAGCAACTGGAGCCCCTTTTTGGTTCTAGCTTGTGTCAGACAGCAGCCAACCTGCATAGGACTTTTATGGCATGGATGAGGGCATCACCTCCAGCATTCCAGTCTGTTTCGCCGCACTGATTCTCGGCCTTTCTCTCAAGATTGTTTCACGTTTTCGTTTCGTCGGTTTGATGCAGCACAGATCCGAGGATTGGTTTGTGGTCAGCGCTCCTTGGCGTTCGACCTCTAGATTGCTAAACGAGACAAAACTGGAACAGTGAACATCGCCAATTTTTTCCAAGGTTTTGCAGGCCTCCCGGGCTTGGGGATGAAGCCGACTGCTTCCAGTACTGGTTTCCGTAGATCCTGTAATCTGGAGGCCATTTGAGGAAAAGGTGCTTTGAATTTTGAATAATAGCTATGCGGCTATATGCACAATGAGAGTGAAAGAAGGAGATGGAGGGAGGGAGAGGAGACCTGGCCATGACAGTGCCCAGCAGGGGCAACCAACCAAGCCGGATGTGCGGAAGCGTGCAGGCGGCGGGGGGGGGGGGGGAGCGACCCGCCAAGGAGCGGATGGATGGTCTGGGCCTGAAGCAAGCAAGCAGGGAGGCTAGCAAGAGAGAAAGACAGAACACGGACCCTCAGGATTGGGGGCAACGAGCTAGGGGAGACACAGGAGAAGCCCACTCGATGCTTTAAAGACGGGCAGTCCGCAAGGGCACCAACCACAGTCCAGCAGTGCCCTGAAGTGTTCTGTGGCGGGGGCCAGGGGAGAGAAGGGGAGAGAACTGAGAGTTCTTTGTGGTGGTTGCTGTGGTTTTCAAGTCTTTGATGTTAGCCCAGTGCTTTCCGGAACACGTTCCTGTGGAGATCGGTGGCTTGCCTGCCCAACGGGAAGGAGGGTCCAGTAGCTCCCGTTTGAGTATGATGTAGTTGTCATTTGTTGTGCTGCCAACTGTTCAACTTTCGCTCAGTACAACCCTTCAGCTCACTCCAGGCCAATAAGTCGAAGAAGAAGCTGTGAACCCAACTGCTTTCCATGTGCGTTTCATGACACGCGGGCCCTACACTTCCCTAATCCCATCAGACAGTGGAGGCCGCATCTGCTTTTGGCATCCTAATGTCCAAATCGTGCATGATGTGCATGATAGGTGCTCCGAGTCGCAGGGGTTCTGTTCGCCGGCTCTATCTTCCAGCCGTATTGTTATATAGTGATGCTAAATGTGTTCAACGAATCCTGCCTGTGCAAAACGAGAGGATCCCTGAAGCCTAAAACCCTCCAAAAACCCCAAGACATCGAAACTTCGATGCTTCGTCCGGGCTTCTGAGCCTCGTGCCCTCAGAAGAACCTAGAGCGTCGAACCCTAAACCCCCTGTGGAGCCTTGCCTGCCTCGTGCGAGCGTGAGCGTCGAACCCCGACTTGAAGCCAAGTCAGCCCTTGTCTCTTGTGCGAGGGTGTGAGTCGAAGCGCCGGCCAAGCCCTGGCCGAGGTTCGTTGCCGCAGGCATCTTTGCCCTGGCCTTCGTTACACATGCCCGAAGGCGACCCGGCCCGGCCTTCTTCGAGTTTTGTAGGGCATGTTGGGGTTGTGGGTGGGGTTTTAGTGTCGGGAGTCTTGGAGCTTTAGGGTCCAGGGCTTCATAGTAAGGCTTTGCACCACACGGAGTCAGACAAGATGGGTAATTAAGTTGGACATACCGACAAGAAGACGGGACAAGACAAGACAAGCTTACCTGGAAAAGCAGCAGGAAGCCATTCGCAGCGCTGAAACTTCAAGCTGACGAAAGCATTCTTTCCAAACGACGCGCACCGGGCACCTTGCTCATGCCAGATCGTTTCCGCGAATCATGGGAAGGTGGGGTCAAAAGCAAGCCTTGACTTGTGAGCAGCCTTCCAGCGCTGCAGACTTAGCGTTTGCATCCTCATCGCCCTCGTGGCCACAAGCTCTTCGCGGTTGGTCTCCGGTATCCATGCAGGTAAAGTTTGCAGCATTGGAAATGCCAACGCAGTGACAGCTGAGGTGATCTGTGAGGCTAGCCGACATGGTGACAGCCTCACTACTTGCCTGAACTACAGGATAATCAATACAAATTCGAATTTAAGGGAGAAAGAAATTCACTGACTGTTCGGCGGGCCGGACTTCCGAAAAGTGGAATTCCGAAGGACCCATGGCGATTTGCATGACATTTCTCCGGCCATCATTGGCCGTTTATGACAGCACAAGCCGTGTGCAGAACCCCGCAGGATGCAGACACCAGCCTCTTGCACAATCTCAATGATGCCTATTACTTGCAAAGGCGAGTTTGAGGGTTTTTGCCATGTACAGACAGCAGTGCTTAGGTTCTGGTGCCGCAAGGCACCATGACGCGACAAAGGCCTTAATTCGGTATAGCTCCCTCACAAGAAGCAGAGGAGCAATGCCCAGCCGACTGGTTATATGATCGTCAGCATGTTTCCCTTTCACGACGCTGCACGCTCTCGGTCAGTGCCAATGCTTTTGACATGTCCTCGACAAGGGGACCATGAGAAGCGCGGGATTTTCCGAGAGGGCGGCTTCCTCGACGATCTGTTGAAACCAACTGTCAGACTCTTGGTTAGACCCTTGTTCGTCAGGTTTTCCGAGGATGCCAAAGTACAACGTCCATCGAGGTCTCCAATGTCGATCATCATACCTTTCTCTACAAGCTTTTTTGCGTGTGCAAAATCACGGGGCTTTGCAATGCTTTTGTGGTCCATTGGGCTGAGGGTTGCCCGCTGCAAGCCTCCGCTCCTGACCCCTGCAGGAATCGCAGGACTTCGGAAGGCCAGAGGCGCCGGACTCAAGTGTGCACAAGCATCGCGGCATCGCACGCCGAGTGCCTTCGAGACGGAGACGTTTAGAGATTGACAGGAATATGCACGAGGCCGTTTGTCAAAGCGAAAAATTTTCTGGGTCACGTATGTCTTCGCACCGAATGTGCTACTGACTGGCCGCCCCCAGGCCCCCATCTCCTCCCCCCAAACATTCAGTGATAGTACTGTAGCATTGCAGCAGCAAGAGCGTACTCGTACAGTAATCCTACAGCAGTACAGTAGTAATCAATGCTGCTACAGGCTTTAGTTTGGGGGGTACCTGGAGCCAGCTGGACGGGTTCTCGGGGGATTGTTAGCAAGGTCTGGCTGGTGTCGAAGACGTGTTCCTTCATCCTACACTCTGACCCCCCAAACCAACCGAGCTTGGGCCCACAAGAATGAGACATTCTCGGCTTCTCGTACATAGCCAATGGGAGAAGCTGAAAGTGTTTGGCCTCATATATTTGGTCTACAAGAGAAAGTTGGAGCTTCTTGCGGCCCGGCTATCGGAGAACAGAGTTCTTGTTCCACTCAATTCATTAAATTTTTTGCTTGACCATGAGCAGAAAGGAAAAAGCCCAAAACAAATGCGGCCGATTTCGCAATGCGTTATATATGATGCCCCAATCCTCAATATTGTAAAGGTTAGGTTCACCGAAGTAGTGACAAGACTACATTATGTTATTAAGGGCTTCATCACTTACGTGCGTGCTTCGAAATAAGTTGCAAGTCGAAGTCGCGGACTGGTCGCAAGATACAGTAAGTGGTGCAAAGACTTCAGGGTTCCGAGTTGAAGGTTCGAAGAGTGTCTGGGCATGCGCGCGACACCAGATGGGTTTCGCATAACAAATATTCATGGATATTCAGTTTGTCTTGTCATTCGTGTTTCTTAATGCGTTCGAGGCTGCTAAATCGGAGTGTAGTATTTTTGCTGCGGGCATGAGAAGAGGTTCCGACATGCGTCAACCGTTAGAGTTCTGTGGACTGTGAGATCCAGACTGGTTTATGGTAATCACATGTGTGTTTTTATCGTTCCTTCCTTGTTGTATCTATTTGTGTGTATATACAGACGTGCACACACACATGTATGACACACATATATACATATATATCTATCTATATGTGTGTTTGTGCATATAAATATAAACATATATATATATATATGTATGTATGTATGTATGTGTGTACCTGTATGGAAATGTAACTGTACACGCGTGTGCATTTGTTCATTAACATACATATATATATATATATATATATATGTATGTATACATACATACACACATACGTGTATGTATACAAATCGAGAGAGAGAGAGAGAGAGAGAGAGAGAGAGAGAGAGAGAGAGAGAGAGTGAGAGAGAGAGAGAGAGAGAGAAAAAAAAAGCCGTTGCACAGGCGCTTGCACATGCTGCCCAAGCTGGCCAGGGCGCAGTGGCCAGCGGGCTTGGGCCCGTGAGCTTGACTTCTCGCTTCAGGCTTGCAGGTCGATCATGGTCTGGGAACACAAATTCAAGCGGCATTTAACCTATCGGGCACTTGCAACTGGCCTGCTGTCACCTGCTGTCACGAAGCCGATTTGAACCAGGTCGGAAGGTCCGCTGCAGGCCGGTGGTTCATGTCACGGTGCCAGGTTGAAGCCAATGGAACCGCACCAGCTCTGCTACCTGTCTTTTCGGAGGAGCAATCATAATTATTAGCCAGAATCACTTTTGAGGAGTATGATCAAGAAGAGACTGCCGCGCTGTTCGAGCTGTCTGACTCAGCTTTTGGATAAATTGAAACGGTTGAAATCTGCCTCTGGATGCAGAGATTGACTTCATTAGCATCATGGCTTCCCCGGTCCGTGTGGCCAACCTGTTACAGTAATTACAGGCCGAGGCTGTGTGAGCGGTCGCTAGCCATGCCGGATGTACTCCGAGAGCTGGATCGGCTCCGTATGCTGCCAAGCGAAGCCGCGCTCTGCCAGCAGTGCATCCTAGCCTCAGGTTGAGACGGCTGCTAGGGAAATACAGTGGAAAGCTTCAGTTTGGACCTGCGAATGTGCAAGACAGTAGCCATCCAGGTCGGCCCATTAGTAGGTTTGCACGCAAAGTCTACTTTTGGGCTTCACACTGTGTGCTGAGGTCAGTTCTGCAGATCCCCATGATTGGCACTAATTGCACACTGACTTCCAAAGCTTCGGGAGCGATAGAGCTTCAGCCTGCTTTTTGATGTGGAAGACCGTCGGAAGACCCAACACAAAGCATCCCGGCACTCTTTGCAGCCGAGGCCGCACTTTGAGGATGCAGCGTTTTTCCCTGGCGAGGGCGAGGCTTGTGAAGAAGCGGATGTTTGTCATGCTCTTCGCGTGCTGTTGCGGGCCATTTGGTAATGCTGCGACTGCCGGGGCTTGTGTCCGCAGGAGAGCGCTCGGCAGGTAGTCCGTGGTATTTCGTTCGCAGCTACCGCCGGCTAAGCAAGTCAACTTCTCCACTCAAGGCCCTGAGGCAGTCTTGGCCCGAACTAGAACAGACCCAATCCCATCGACAGATGCAGCATTTGGCCCTGGCCTTGCCTATCTTGCCTGACGTCACCAGGCGCTCCTTCGCCTGTGCTTTCCTGGTCCTTTCACCGACGACAGCCTCAGCGGCGCTTTCCCTAGCCTCTGAAGTGTGCCAGCGGTGGTTCTGTAAGAAGGTACACGTGAAACACTGCAGCCTTTGTGCAGTTTGTGCTTAATGAAGGCTGGAGAGCTCAAGGGCTGCAGAAGGCCTGCACCCCCAAGGAATTCATCGTTCACACAGCGGGCGCTGAAAGCTGCCCCTCAAACACGAGGAGGGCCATTTCTGTTGCAGTTGGTAGCTTTGTGGACCTGCGTGTCGGATGTATCTAGGAGCATCACTCAGTCGTTAGTGCGGCTTGCCTGAAGCACGGGATTGTGCACAGGACACGGACTTCCGAGCCTGTTTGCAACTTTCCAGGACTCCCACACTCTCCAAGTGCGAAGATGAAGTCGCAGCAGCTCTTGCAGCTAGGGGCCGCTGGCTTAAAAAAAGCCTTTGGTGCACTTCCCGACAGTAGGGCATGGCTCCAGATCTCGGACTTGGACCAGTGGGGTTTGATACGTTGGCTCGCGTCCGTTCTTGCCTCAAGCCTCGAACCTTAAAGCCGGAACTGAACCATCTCAGAGAGATGCGCCGTAAAACGTGGTACGGTTTGATCTCAGCATGGACGATGTCTTGCAGCAGCATCTGGGTCAGGTTACCAGTGGGCTGGCACGTCGGCCCGGTGCGACTATCCAGAAGGTTGCTATGTGGACTTGCTGCTTGTCAGAAACCCGGGCTGCATTCGCGATGGGTGCAGAGTATTGATTTTCCCAAGCAGGCTGCTCGTCTGAGTATGTCTGCAAATCGAATGGTTGCAGCTAAGAGCACAAAACCGTACTCTCACCGCAGTCCTGTGACGGCAGCACCCCGTGCCCACCTCCCCAAAGGTCCTGGCTGGCTAGGTGACCGCATCAGTACAACAGAGCAACCGTCGCCCAAGTTGTCTTGCCTGGAAGTTCGATAGTTGCTGATGTTTGGCAGTGGCAGCACAGCCTGAGCACAGCTATCGTTTCCCGAATGATCGTGGCTAGAAACTGGAGTCCTGAATAGTTCACAGGCAGTGCGCGAGCCACCTCTCTGTTGGTCCTGGCTGGAAGTCGGTAGATCTAACAATGCGGTCAGTAGGAGCTGTTGGAATCACACCCGAAGGGCCCCACGGTTGGTCCTTGCTCGAAACTCGACTATTCTAGCACCAGAGAACATAAGTTCTCAGTGTCCCAAAATGCGCGTGGCTGGGAAGTCGACTTCTGCAGCTTTTGTAGTGCATTCGGATTGATCTCGGGGCCGTCCTCAACTTCCTCGAGTCAAGAAATTGTCCTAAGGTCCTCGAGCGGTCGCGGAAAGGTCTGAGTATGGTCACGCAAGCTAGACCTGTTGAGTATGGGAGTTGCCGCTTACCAATTCACGGTGGTGGGGCCCACAATTTCGGTGTTTGCTCGGCCTAATTACTCCTTTTTTTGCATAAGTACAAGTACAACCAGCTCGAGCGGAAGTCCGCCTGCCCTGTGCGGATGAGGGACCGGGGAAGATGGGTCAAAACTAACCTCAACAAAATCCTAGTGGGTAGCAATAACAGACCGTGGTGGTTGTGGTGATGGTGGTGGTGCTGCGGCTGCTGCTGCTGCTGGTGGTGTGGTTGTTGTCGTTGCGGTTGTTGTTGTCGTCGGCATTCTGGTTGTGGTTGTGGTGCAGCAGCTGTTGAGGTGGGGGGAGCCCCGCATATGATGCCAATGATGGATGCAGAGAGGGGAGCCCCCCCGTGTCAAGAAGTGGCTGCATGCATACATGTTGCCTCCAGCCTGCAGGATCCGCAGATATCCGCAGTTTCAAGGGTAGCCTAGCCTGGCGACGTTCGTCTAGAGTGGCTTCAAGAATACTCAGATATTACGCTCGCATCGATTGATTGCACTTTCTGAAAATAGTTTGACGGAGAGCGAACTTTGTCCGCACGCACGACTTCGTGTCTCGACTTTTGCTGCACCCGTTTGGGTCTTCACGATGTCGGCTCCTCTATACACCATGCCCGCGACATCATACGCTCCAATTTTCTACACAAACTGGGACGTCGGCCTGCTAATGCCATCATGTCACCAATTTCCTTCGGCCATAATATCATCGCCAAAGACGCCACCTGAGAAAGCCTCTACAGCACAGGACCTAGCCAAAGCTTTGCATGGCAGCGCGCCAAATCGATTCAATCGATACCCGCGTGGAAGTGAACTGCATCTCGCAGTGAACCCAATAGCGTGGGGCCAAATGAAACAAGCAGAGAAGCCGCTACAGTTGGTGGACGAGATTCCGCGAAGTCATGCCTGTCGTCCATACGCAGTGGGGGTTCCTGTGAATTCGTACCTTATTCTCAACATGAAGGCCTAAGGATTGCAGTTCTGAAATTGTGCAGATGCAAAGACTTGCTGCAGCGACTTGTTTCCGAGCCTCTGCTCAGGCGGACCAACGAGCTTCACTACAATGACCTGTGGTCAAGCGGGGGGGATGCACAAGCCAACATCAACGCGAGTGTCGTTTGCCAGGCTGGGCTTCCAGTCGCTGTTGGGGGGGGGGGGTGAAACACTGAATGTTACACATCCAGGTGCCTGTCTGTTTCACGTATCACTTGCATGTATCCATGCCTGTTGCTCCAGGTTCTAGTGCAGACTACAGCTGTGCGCCTGTAGGAAAAGAGACTCCTGAGTGCCTGTGTTCCTGTACGCATTGCGAGGGGATACACGTCCAGGTTACATCTCAACGCGGTAGCGGGGCTCCCGGAAGCGGGAAGCTTCACACCGGTGGAGGTAGCCGTTGGCACGCTCCATACAGGTGGAGGCAACCGGAATACCCGGTGTGCTTCACACAGGTGACGGTGACCGGAGTCTCTCCGGCACACTACACACAGGTGAAGGCTGCCGGAAGAGTAATCTCCCGGGGCTCGATCCGAGGACAGTGCAATGGCTAGCCACTTTGCGACTATTTTTTAGCATGGTGAAGGAGATGAAGATTGCCTCCTTCATGGAGATGAATCTTACGCGACGAATCATCGTCATGTCAATGAACTACACCGTCTCTCAGCTTTCCAGCAGGTGACCACAAAAGTACCACCATCATATGATGGACGAAGCAGTTGGTTCGCCTATGAAGATGCGATCGATGACTGGTGTGACATCACTGAGCTTGATGCTGACAAGCGTGGACCAGCTTTGAGAAATCGGCTAGAAGGTGAAGCCGCTATCCACAAAATGCTTCTCGACAGGGATCGCCTGAAGGATGCAGCCAACGGAGGGAAGTACTTGAAGAGCTTCCTGCGGCCGCTCTTCGTGAAGGGAGCAGCAAATGTTTTCCTCTACAGCTTCCAGCAGTTCATGAACTGGCACCGCGGGAATGGAGACATGCTTCGTTGGATTACCAGGTTTCAACTCTCTGTTCAAAGAATGCAGGAGGCGTGGAATGAACGAACGGCCCAGAGACCAGCATGCTCGGACCATTCCGATCACAGCCAATCCACCTGCTTTGATCTTTGTCTCACTGTCCGACCTCACGCAGCATCAGAGACAGGTGCTGATATCGTTGATGGCACATCGGAACCGAGTGCTGGCAGACTACGGCCTTGCCGAGCTGCGCGAAGTCTACCTCGAGATCTTCTGCATGACCTAGACTACCGTCGACAACCCGCTCCTTCCTGGTTATCGATGAAGGATATTTGGACAGTCATGAAGGTTACTGGGCCGAGGACGAGGAGGATGGCACAGAAGGTTTCCTGGAGGCTGATGAAGATTCCTTCTGGGAATACGACGACGAGAACTACTCATGGTTCCAGCGGCGTTTCCAAGGTCGCAAGATGAAGCGCGGATTCAAGGGCCGCCGCAAAGGCAAAGGAAAAGGTGGCAAGGGATCCCATGGAAGGCGCTTTTTCAAACGGAAGAAAGGCAGGTCTGACCTGGCCGAAGAATCCGATGCATGGCAAGCACATGGACAATGGCCAGACAGCTAATGGAGCGATCAGTCCTGGGATGACTGGTCCTGGTACGAGTCTGAGGAGTCCTATGCAGCCAAAGGCCAAAGGAAAAGGAAAGACAGGAAAGAAGGGCAAAGGAAAGAGCAAGTTTGGAAAAGATGTCCGGAAAAGACGGACAAGCCCAGCTTGCTGATTCTGCCCAGAGCGGCACCACAGCCGCCACAACGTTCTTCGTTGAACACGTCAACCCTTTGAACTTTTCTGTCATGGCTACCGAGGACATCGACAAGATCGAGGAAGCCTTCATCTCTCAACCCCTGACACCGCGAAGGTATTTGATTTGGGATGCACGAGAGCTATGGCTTCGAGAGTGGCCGCACAGGACCTCATGCAGTTGTGTGACAAGAATCCGAACTGTGGCATTTGGTACACCATAGCAGCCATAGCAGAGACTACGTCTCAGTTCACCTTTGCCAACTCCGAGTCGACCAAGTGCAACCAGAAGTTGGTCATTTGCATGTACGACCGTGAGTACGCAGTTCAATCGACCGAGTTCGGCATTGTGGAGCAGGGGCATGTTCCTATTCTCATGTCCTTGCCACAGATGTGCGCAACCTAAGCTTCCAGTTCGAACTCCATCCGGACAAGGCATTGCTTAGCAGCCCTGTACTGGGAATTCGAGATGTGAAACTGAAGGTTGCTCCTAGCTCACATCTGGTACTTGATCTTCTTGACCTTAGTAAGTTGATGTGGAACGTTCGTTTCGACAAGCACAAGAAGTCGAGCTTCCTCACTTACTTCTCCCACTACGAGTACGGGTTCCACCAGACCCTGGGAAGCTCTGCACGGGAAGAGGTACCCGACAATCTCGTACTGGCGACGGATGATGAGTGGGTCATCAACGAAGCCGACATGGAGATAATCCGTATCCACAAGAAGATGCGAAAGGTCAAGTACGAACCCAAAGAGGGGTTTGTGCCCATTCCGTTGGAGTATCTGGACAACAAGCGCATGATCGTGGGCAAGAGTGTGAATCAAGAAGACGACTGGCGTTCTTCTGAGTGTTCTGCCACGAGAACAACCGATTCTTGGAATTGTAGGACAATCTTCAAGATTTTGCCTGGAGGTATCAAGAGTAGGTAGGACCTCGGTACCAGCTAAGTCCAAAGATCCGACTCGTGCTCGAGTAGGATCGCCAGAGGACACGATTAGCAAAGGCAAGCCTGAAGACAGCTCGAAGAAACCAGGAGCAACCGGAAGCTTTCCTCAAGGAAAGGAACCGGTTAAACGGACGTTACGCGCAAGGGAAGCGGTCCACAGGGACCGGTACCCAAGGATGTAGCTCCTCCTATGGCTCCTGGAGATGATCCGGATCTTCAAGAGTACACCGTCCGAACGTGAGGAACCAGATTTGCCCCCTCCAAGAGCCCCAGAGGCTCAGTCACTAGAACCTAGGAGGATCGCGCTTCCATTGCCAGGTCAAGAGGTCTCAAGGGCCTCTCCGCAGTATCAGCGCATGTTGGAAAGTTGAACAATGATGTTGAGCTTTACAAGATGCATGTGAAGCATTACCACATGAGTTCAGCTCAGTTTCGACGAAGGACCAGCATGCTTGGGCTGTCAGGAGAGATCTATGACCTATGACAAGTACGACTGCGCTGTCAAAGGCTGTAGCACCTCCGTGCCTACGCCTCCGCGAGCCAGAATCGCAGGGTTAAGAGCGTCATCCTTCGGAGATGTCATCTTTGTAGACCGCGAAGAGATCAAGTTTGGTACCAAGGCTTATCTTGCTTTGGTCATCATTGATGGCTCCTCTAATCTCCTGTGGGCTACGGCTCTTACAAGCCTGGAAGCGCCCGAGATTCTGGGAGCTTTTCGACAATGGACAGAGGAGAACAACTGCGTTCCTAAGGGAATCGTATTTGATCAAGCATTTTTCACGCCACAGTTCATGTCCCATTACAAGTTCCATGGCATTACTCCATATCCATGTGGACCTCGGGCTCCTTGGCCTAATCGAGCTGAGACTGCAGTGCGGTTGTTCAAGCGCACGTGGTCTATCATGGCTACGGCTTTGGCCGATGAAGGTTATGCAGAGAAGGTGCCTGTTCGTCAGGCAGTCAAGAAAGTGGCTTGAGCAAGAAACTGCCAGCTTACTGTCTCTGGCTATTCTCCTTTAGAGATAGCTACTGGGAGACGACCACCTGACTTACTTGACGTGGAGAACAGTACTCCTGAACAGCTCTCTGCCGAACCTGCTGAGGAGGATCGAACCACTCTGGATCTCCAGAGGATTGCCATGCGAGCTCATCAAGAGGCCAGGCAATCACTTGATCTCCGAAAGGACTTAGCACGGCGAGATATGCCGTCTGATGGTCCGTATCGGAAGGGAGATCGTGTGTTTGTTTGGTACAAGGATGAGTCGAAGAAGACATTTGAAGGAACCTGGATCATAGGTGTAGTTGTGTCACAAGAAGGAGCCATGGTGTTGGTTGAAGTCCATCGTGCCGTTCTTCGTGTCAATCAATCGAACGTGAGGCGTGATGGCGATCCATGGCATGATGTGGCTATTCCTCTGAAATCCGATGATTCACGAGGCTCTTCAACTGAAGATGTACGTGATGATGGTCCGAGACGCTCTTCTCAGGAAGAGGCACTCGACTGCGTCGGCGCTAGGATTCTTGAGCGTGCAGGTTCCGGATACTGTTATGAACATGAGATCTGTTACCACACCCTCACTTCAGGCAAGAGCGATTTCGTTGAGATCACACCTCGCCTCACCGGGCTTACTGCGTGCACCGTTCATTCTGGTCTTGATGCGAGTGAGCCTGTGTTGTTTGGTGAATGCAGTGCCAAGACGGTTCAACCTTCAGTTGAAGCTGCTTGGCAAATGATCTTGAAGGCAGGTCATGCCAGCCGAATGGCCCAGGAAGGCTGCTAGTGCCTTCTGGCACTTTTGTGCAGAGGTCTGTCGCTGGCAAGATGACAAGGGGGAAGGATACTTTGTTGCCATCATGTATCCTGCCCATTCTGGGTTTTGGCTCTCCCAGAGCAGTCGCTCGCTGAAGTGGAGAAATGGACTTTCATTCATCACTTTCAAGAACCGCGGTGAGCATCAGCATGGTGAGATTTCTTTCCTCACTAACAGGCCTGACGGATCAGTCGATCGGTTGGAGTCGCTTGATGAAGGCTATGACTCTACAACTACTCTTGATCCTAGGTTTGCTGTCTTGCTGTCTCAGTGTCTTGTTGGTGATGAGCGTTCAGATCTTTAGACAGTCGTATTTGTTCGATTATATCTTTGGGGACTTTGATGATGGAACATTGCGCGCATTGTGTTTGCAATCAGACAGTAAATCAGAAGCATTGCCGGCTCTTCCCTCTGATGAGGAGTATTCATTGCTCTCCAACAATGACTTCCGTCACCTCTGAAGTTTGTCGCTCCACAGCGTTTTGTTACATCGTCTTTGGTTCAAACCCTGTCTTACGTTGACAGTCTTCTTCCGGGTACTGAGTTGGAAGTTCACACCACCACAGCAGCTCATGCGGTCGTGTTGCGACCCATGACTAAACATGTGAGGATGTTGACTCTTCCTTACCTGGAGTTTGAGTACTGTCATGTCTACAGGGGGACTCAAGGGAAAACACTTCCTTTGGTTCATCGGCGTCCTGATGCTGTGTGATCTTGTGGCAGAAGGGTGACATGGATCATGTGTTTTTCCTGACGATGGCGCAATTGCTTCCTCGTCGCCGGAAATGCAGCGCAAGTATGCCGCCGAGATTCGCGCGGCTAAACTTGAGGAGTTCAAGAGCTACTTGGACAATGATGCTACTCGGCTCACGGACCGCCGTAAGCTTAGTCGCGATGTCATTTTTCTTACCGGACGTTGGGTCCTTACGGTGAAGGTTGACAAAAACGGTTACTGTTCCAAGTTCAAAGCCCGTTGGGTTTGTCGTGGGTTTCAGGACAAGTCTGCCTGGGATCAACAAACGGACAGCCCTACGGCTACTCGGTATGGTTTCCGTTTGGTTGCGCAGTGCGCTGCCAATCACTATTGGAACCTTTTTCATTTGGATCTTAAGACCGCTTTCCTTCAGGGGGAACACTACAATCTGTCATCTCGAATGGTTGTGGTTCAGTTGCCTCCTGACACGGACCTGCCAACTTGGATGGTCGGTCTGTGCCTTCGACCGGTCTATGGTCTGAACTCTGAACGATGCACCGAGAAGATGGCGGAATCGTTTGGACAAATTCCTCCGGTCTGTTGGCATGGAACCGACTCGAGCTGACCGATGCACTTATGTCGCATACGACGGCATCGAAGGCAAGAAAGGAAAGAACCACCTTGCAGTAGGAAGCTTCCCTCAGGAGATTGTGCCTGGTTGAAACACTGAATGTTACACATCCAGGTGCCTGTCTGTTTCACGTATCACTTGCATGTATCCATGCCTGCTGCTCAGAGTTCTAGTGCAGTGGACTACAGCTGTGCGCCTGTAGGAAAAAAGACTCCTGAGTGCCTGTGTTCCTGCACGCATACCGAGGGGATACACGTCCAGCTTACATCTCAGGGGGGGGCGGGGGGTCTGACTGAGCTTGACACACGGTTTGTGCCATCCGTCGAGACTGCAGGCGCAGAATGTGAGCCGGCAGCTCCAAAGGCGCCAAATAAACGCTCCAAGCTCAACCTCGACCTCTGAGGACGAGGACAGAAAGGCACATCTTGAGCCTCAGTGCTTCGGGCTAGATCTTGGTGGGGAAAGCCGCAACTCGAAGCTGCCTCGTTAATTTCGTAAAGGCTAAGAACCTTGGCAGCAATCCTCCGAACAGAGATCTGCTACTATTTTCGTTATCGTTGTCTGTCAAGCTTGTCTGCATGTACTGGTGAGTGAGACCTTGGAAAGGGGTCCGGTGACAGCATGTCGATCATTTGGGCTGCGGCCCCAGCTCCCTGCGTCCATGGACAGTCAGAATCTCAGCACTGATGCTGCGAACACCGAGATCGCTTGTTTCGTCAGCGGGATCCTGATGCTTGTCGCCTGCATTTCCTTTGCCGCTTGCCAGCTAAGTCATCTTGACGGTTTGACCATGTGCCATGTGCAGTTGTATTGTCTGCGGCATGGGTAGATTGCAGCATGGGGTGGCAGGTTCAGGTGACGCTGGAGTTGCTTCAATAAGAAGTCACTGAAGCCAAACCTCAACGAGCACGGAGCACCGCGATAAGGCGGTGAAAGTCCAGAGAATCAATGAAGCCAACGCGCGGTATGAGAAGGCTTCTCCTATCTTCTTAGATCTTCTGTTGCTGTGGATTCGGACTTGAGTTTCAATTTGGCTAGACCATGGTGTGCATGCCTCGCGACCTTTTGGGGTCTGGGGTCCTACCGATGACCTTGGTTCTGGCCGGATCGGATGATACGTGTGATAGTCATTAACACAGCTGCCAGAAACCGCAAACACGAACGTTGGTATGTTTTTGCTCATGATGAGCTGCGCGACTTCGATTACCTGTTTCTTGCACCTTGCAGACCATGCACGCCGTACACGGTTCTTGAACCCTGAAGTTGAAGCATGAGCCTCCGATGGCTTGGGGGGATGTCGGTGTTTCGCGGAGCGGTTGCCCAGGGGCTGCTCAAATTATGCTTCCTGGAAGGCGAAGAATGCACGAAGGACACAACCGGAACCGCAAGCCACAGGCCGGAGTTTTCTTTTGTCGCTGCTGCTCACCGGGATTTTGACAATCCGCAAGTTCATGTACTCATGTTGTATTCAAGCTTGACTGTTGCACAGACCCGCCCCTGTACTTTCGACCTGCAAAACTTAGGTTCAGCCTCGCATTTGCACGACAATGATGCATGTTACCAGCGCAGCTCAATCTACACCATTCAAGGCTTTTCTCGTTGCTTTGTCATTTGTTCTGAAAGATACGCCTGCGGCCGTGCCGAACGGTGGCAAAGCGACGATGCGCTCAGACAGTAAGGAGCTGGTCTCTAGACTTGAACGCAGTGTTTCAAGGGGTCTTTGCCCCGTTCCCGGCAGGCTTGAGCATGACGGTCTTTAGGTGAGAGGTGGCAGTGCAGGTAGCCGGCTAGCATTACAAGGTTCCCTGGTTGCCCATTTCTGCATGCCTGCTTCCTTCGAATCAAGCAGACGCGTTGCCTGATATGCCGTGTTTGCCTCATGTGCTGCTGTCATGTCTGTCTGCTTGAATTGGAGACAACCGGGCCCTGTGGATCTGTAAAATGACACGATTCCGGAGATATGGCATCCGGGCAATGTTAGCACCACTCGAGAATGGAAATCGGTGTCAAAGCTGTTGCCTGCAATGATTGCAGTCAGATGGTGTCTTGAAGCCGAACCATAATCGAATGTGCGCAAGTCACCATCTGATTGGCAAGCCGGCTGTAGCTTTTCGGGAACAACTCATATTAATTCAGACATTCTGGGGAAGCTCCCTTCAGAGGCCCTGTTCCCGAATCTCCCCACGGCACATGAAAATCCCAATAAAGGTGGAGCCGCTGAACGAGATGGCGAGAAGGAGCCTTCCAAAGTACTGGACCGGATGCCGGGAGAGTGGAAACGAAGAAGCCAACGAGCCTCGCCCAGCGACAAGTTTTCCTCAGCCTTCGGCTGTGCTCATGTCTGAAGTCTCCGTCCTGCATGGCCCAAAGGTCAACAATGACTTGGGCTTCGACAACCTTGTGCTCCTCAGATACAAGTATTGTCCTGGGGTGTTTCCCCTTGACCGAAGAGCATTGGTTTGACTACTTCGAACTAAAGTCTGCAGTAGCCGATGTCTGTTGTAAGGGTCTTCATCTTGTACAGTCGTAGCCAGCCTGATGTATCTTAGGAAGCTAGGCAAGGGCACGGACACGATAGCCGAGCTGAAGTGGTGTTAGTATGACGCAGCCAAACAAGGTATGTGCAGCACGAGCACATGCAGTTCTTCCAGGACCCTTTCCGGCACAACAACGCCTTTCCGTGTGCGACTCGGTAGTCTACAGCGACAGCGCCTGTTAAGAAACAGTTAATTTTTCGTGGGGAGGCTCGATTTGTTGGTTTTGAAGCGCGTGTTTGTTTGGTCAAAAAAGGTTTCGTTATGTGAGGGTACCCTGTTTTTAACCCAAATTTATTAATTTACAAGGGCAGCAAATAAGAAAAAACAACAACAAGAAATTAGATTACAGCAGGATTCGAGCCCGCAGCACGTTCCATTCCAGCTCATGTGCTTATCCACTCGGGCGTGGCAGCCGCCAGACTCCCCAAACGCAACTATATTCATCCCGCTTTTTCCCAGCTTGTAAGCAGCCCTTACCAGAACCCCTCAAAATAAGAAATCGAGCCCCTCAATTTCTCATTTTGGTTGTTTTTCCTATATGGCATGGAAAGTGCCGTGGGCTCGAGTCCTCCTGTGCTCTCATTCCTTGGTTTCCTTTGTAAGGGTTTGGCGCCGAGCTTTTGGAAGCTCCCTTAGTTTCTTGGTTTTTTTCGCGAACAACACCAGCCAAGACAAAATGCGAAAGAGCAAAGTAGGAAATTGGCACGCCGAGTCCAGGGTACCCTGGATTTATGTTTTTGAATGTGCACATTTTTGTATACTTTTTTTTATCGCACCGCTGTCCGAGGGTTTAAGCCAGTGATTTCTTAAGCAGTGCTGTTGCTGTAGTTGAATGCTTTTGGGCACCCATGATTACAGACGTTGCAGTGCTCAGCGGCATCGCGGGTCCGGGGTTTTTCAGAGATGGCTAGACCCCAAAACAGAAGGCCCCCCGACAGCTCGGCTTGGACAGTCCGCTCCGTCTTGCAGGAACTCGCAAACTACACCTACCGGCAGATACCGACACAAGACCGTCTATGCCCGACGGGCCAGCACGATAAGACCAAGGGCCGCTAGGCTGCATGCAGCTTGCCCATGACGGGAAAGACTGTGCAAGAGCATACACGCGTGCAGCATACTGCACGGGGACCCTCACATGCACGCGCACACACACACACACACACACACACACGCACGCACGCACACACACACACACACTCACACACACACACACACACACACATATATATATATACACACATGCTCGCACTGCTCAGGACAGGGCCCGAGTTGCACATGCGAGAGCCTTTGTAGAGGAACAGGGCGGACTCTGGCCACACCTCCCGGCAGAAGACCCCTTCGCTCAACAGCTCGACACAGAGGGGGAGGAAGATGTTGCTGAGACCACAGACGAAAGAGAAGCAGACTTCACTGTCTTCTTGCTGAAGGTCGACTATGTGCCGGAGGCAGTGACTGTCACACTCACTGCGCCAGCCGAGGTCTACCATGCTCTTGCGGCTGTCCAGAGCACACGGGATCAGGTCCATGCCCGCCTTTTTCCGACTCTGCACGTATGTGATCCTCAGCCCAGTCAAGACTACGGAATGCTGATTGCTGTTCCAGCATGGTCGCAGCACTACACCTGTGTAGTATTCGACCTCACAGATCTTGATGGTCGGGTATTCACAGTTGTTACCCCGCAGGCGGCTTCCAGGACCAACCTGCTCCAGTTGTGCGAGACTGACCCTGACTCTACAGATCTGTACGTCGGCACGAGCCATGTTCCTGCTGCAGACGAAGAGATACAGCTCTACACAGGCCTGTGCCTGTTCGTTGTCCCCCGCCATGTCCTTCCCGGGCCATACTTCAATCTCGCCAATACACTCCTCGATGCTGCATTGTGGGCTGAAAACCCCATCATGCCAGTCGGTCCCATCGAAGGTTGCTATTGTTTTGTTGGTGAAGGGGGCCATAGGAGGTATCGGGTCGGGACCTCTGCAGAACTCTTCGACCGAGAAGAACTTGCGAGATTCTTTGGTCTGAGATCCGCTGCCTTACACATACAGCCTGCAGAGCCGGCGATTGCAGATGTTGCCCTGAGCGGCTTTGTTTGCCACAATGCTTGTGCAATTGGGGAGCTGAGTGATCCGGCAGATGTCGCCGACGGTCCGGTCACACTTGCTCTTGTTGACTGCAGGGCCATCTACCAAGGCTGGCTTGCCATCATCACTGATAGTGGCTTTTGCTCGCGCAGCGACCTCGAGCTAGTTCTGACCACCTTTATGCCGCCGGGCTGGCATCTTCACCTCCAGTAGGTCCCCACAGGAGCAGATGCCTGCCGTGTCACACCAGGGCAGGTCATCTTCGCATCATTTGTCCCTTTCCCCGATCCCCGCGGAGAACCTCCCCCAACAGAGGAAGGTCACGAAAGTGAGGACTCCACAGACGATGAGACCATGTCCGTACAGGAGGACCGAGATCGGACACAGGGAAGCAGACAGAGCGAAGCCAGGTCAATAAGCTGGAATGCGGATCGCCGCAGCAGATCCCCACACAGACCTCCACGAGATCAACTTGGGGATGCTGCTTCCGACTTGCTTGTCGACCGCCAGGGGGGCTCAGCCAGAGCGGGAGCCACAACGCCACCGGATCGGAAGCTCAAGGAGAACCCCTTGATGAGGTACACCCTACAGAAGCCAGCATTACACCGGCCTTCTTTCAGGGTTCCTTCTTTATTTTCGGACAGGAATGCATGCCGGAATGGCTTCAAGTACGCATCCCGATCGGATGCGCTGACTCGGAAGCTACAAGACTTGTCAGTGCAGCTAGGAGCCCGACTGATGTTGATCGCTTCCCGGTCATTTGTCCTGCGTACCCGCAGCCTTGGCAACAGGCGGCCATCTTCATTGCGAGGCCTGCATGGGAGCCTGCTGGGGCACTGATTGTCTTTGATTGCAGCCAAATAGACGGCGCTGTGTTCTGTCTTGAGCTCCCACGCACTGTTACCAGGCGTACCCTCTGCATTGCAGCCGAGGTCGATCCAGATTCCGGCTTCGATGTCTTTGTCCGCACAATGCCTTGGCCGGTGCCGGACGCATATCCCATACAGCTTGACCATGGTGATCTTGTGCAGATAGTCCCCCCGGGCACTGTTGCCCTGTTCGCGAGTGACCTCGCCGCAAGGTTGCGCAATGCAGATGGCTGGGATCAAACGTGGACCCCACCGGGAGACTACGCAGAGCGCGCTTGGATACTCGCGGACAACAGCCGGACATGCTTCACCATTGCGCCTACGCGGCGAAGACATTTCCGCCAGGACCTTGCTGCGCTCATTGCGACCGTACCCGGCGCGCTGCGTCTTTGCCCTGCAAACCCTCCACTTGCTGACCACGCCCACTCGGGTTGGCTAGTCAGACATCTGTATGTCGCGACTACTGCAGCATTCCCTGGCGTTCGGGGCAACCAGGTCCCCATTTGCCTGATTGACCTCCGCCCCCTCCTCCTGGGATTCTCGTGGTATTTTGCTCCGGATAGCATCCTCCAGCCCCAACCCATTTTCGACCGACTGCAGCCTCGCATTCCGGTTGGCTTTGCACTTGGGTTCACTTGCAGAGGTAGTGAGGTACACAGGTTCAATGGACCGCTGCGAGTTAGCAACGGAGACATAGTTGCTTTTCACTTCTTCGTTCCCCCTCCGTCCGACATTTCCAGCTCCGACAGTCATGACGACGATGATCCCCCCCCTCCGAATGGGGAAGACGGCCATGGCCCTGCAAGCGATGAAACACCATCACACACAGGCGATGCCGATGGATCACACACTGCCATGTCGGACACACAATCAGCTGGCCCTGACGCCGGCACCGGTGGCTCGCAGCGACAACATCAGACATCGCCTGCTCCTACCGTCGTAGGTCGACCAGAAGGCCTCCCCCACATCGAGCCCCGAGCCAGGCAATGCCGGACATGCCGACTGGCAAGCGACTGGGACACCAGACACACCATCTACACACTTGTCGTGTTCTGTCTCTTCACGGGTATTGTATTCCTCTTCGGATGCTTCCGAACCACGGATCCGTTTCCTCTTCAGAGCCCGTCGACAATCGCTGCCTGTGTGTTGTTGAGCGGCACACCGCGCAGATGGGGTTTCCTTCTAGCCGCTACCCTAGTATGGACACAAACTCCTGCTGCTGCTGTCCAACACAGCGTTGGCATCACAAATTTTGCCACTGAACGACAGCCTTGCATCGTCGACGGTGGCAATCCAGATCTTGGCCATTGCCAGCAACGGCCCCTGAGGACGGTTCCTACTCCTTGCCGAGCGCCAAACCACATGCCCGCAATCAAAGGGCGCTCTGAGGCTCTTGACTTTGATGAGCCCCTATACACACTCCTTGAACAGAGCCTATGGGATGCAAACAACCAGGCGATGCTACTCGCCAGCACGCTTCTCGAGACTCTCGAGGAGCACTTTGCAGAGGTCAGCCCCTCTGGCCGACTCAACGCCACCGAGGGACAGACATCCCAGCACACCATTCCCAATCGCCCACCGGCCGCAGCAGGGTCTGGTGTTGTTCCTGCCGTGTGCAATGCCACGATTGTGCTTGATCTCACCTCCGCATTGCCTGCCGGCCGCAGTTTCGATCTGACTGCGACTTCCGTCGACCTGAGCTGTCACGTCGATCTAGTCATGCAGATATGTGCAAAGGGAGCCTACCCACTCGAAGACACTCTGCCCTACCATCTGCAGTTACATCCTTCGGCAGCCTGGCTGCTGGAACACTGCAGCGACAATCGTGCCGATAGGACCCTTGCCGCACTCGGCCCCATGGAATACTTTGAAGTGCACACAGATGGGTCCTTCGACGGTTGCCACAGTTCTTGGGCTTTTGTCGTCTTCGGCTGGCTTGACTCACATCCCTACTTCCTGGGTTGGCAGGCCGGCGTCACACAAACCAATGCACAGAGTCATGATTATATTGGGGCGACATGCCATTCTGCCATAGCTGTGGGGAATATTCGGCTCTTGTATGGGCCTTGCTGTGGAGTGTGCAGGCACCGAGTAGCCTTGGGCTTGACCTGTACTCCGACTGCCTTGTCGCACTTCAACAAGCCAATGGAGCATGGGGTTTCCAACCCGCCGAGGGGCTCGCTTCGGCTGCCAGAGCCCTGTTGCAGCTCCTTTGCTCCGTGCAGACGGCCTTTCGGGGTCGCATTCATCACGTTCAGTCCCATCAGGGACACCCTTGCAATGAGCTGGCTGACTCGCTTGCCAAACACTTCCTGAAATGTGCTACTCCCACCCCACTCTGTATTGCTCAGCGGATCACTGCACAGGCCATACAGGACGGCACGGTCCAATGGTGGTGGCTCGTCTTCGAAACCGCCCGAGCGCCACACCTTTGGCCTACTGCCACCGGGTCCTCTCTCGCTGATCGGGACCGCTTTACAGATGCCCTGCCCCCTTCTGAAGTTGAGGCAAAGCAATGGTTTGGATACGGGGACCCCGAGGGTAAGAGACCCGGGCAGAAAGGTCGCCTTCTCTTACTGCGGCTTCTTACGGTCAATGTCCAAACCCTCGCGGACACCGGAGAGAATACGCCATGCCAGGAGGGCTTCAAGGGCCGGGCCGCTTTTCTCAGGGAGCAACTTGATGACCTCGGCATTCATGTTGCGTGTCTGCAAGAAACGCGAGTCGCAGCTTCCGAGACGATCAGCTCAAGAACCCACCTACGCTTCTGCTCGGGCAAGGACTCGGCGGGCAACTATGGGGTAGAGTGTTGGTTCAGTCGTCTTCTGCCATTCACAGGCGAGGGGTCGGTTGACCTCTTCTTCCACCCAAATGACTTTCTGGTTCCCTTCGCCGACCCTAGGACGCTCTTTGTAAGGTTCTCTAGGGGGGGGGCTAAGGTTTTGTTTGTCTGTGTGCACGCGCCCACTACCAGCGATCCACAACGAGCCGTCTGGTGGGCCAACCTGCATGACCGCCTCCAGCAATTCGGACAAACACACGAAGTAGTCCTCATGGGTGATTTAAATACCCACTTTACGCAGCCTATCCCACACCGCGCAGGGACACTGACCATCCCGGGACAGGGCGGAGTGCCGGAGGGTCTTCTCCGAATCTTGCATTCACAGGATCTCTGGATTCCCTCTACTTTCCCAGAAGTTCACAGTGGCTCCTCCATTACTTGGGTCTCACCAAGTGGAGCTTCGTCATCACGCATCGATTACATTTTGCTCCCGATCTCCTGGCGCGTTGCGCCGGGGGCTTCTTGCGTGCAGTACGAGCTCGATTGGGGGCAGGGCCACACCGACCACTTTGCCCCACAGCTGGAGGTCTATGCACAGGCAGGTGCCATGCAGCGTACTGCCCGTACAGGTCTCCAAGTCGATCGTGCAGCCATTGGTACACAGAGCGGGCAGGAGGCATTGGCTGACATCTGGCGCAACGCGCCGAAAGTGCCCTGGTGTGTGAACGTCCATCGACACTGGGCGCAACTGGAAGCCTATCTACAGGACGCCCTAACCGAGACGTTCCCCAACCGAAGGGGACACTGCCGCTCATCGCACTTCGGGACCCACACTTGGCAGTTGAGACAACGCAGGGTCTGGCTCCGCAGACAGGTTGTCAGACTACGTGACTTCATCTGTCATGCTATGCTCAGAGCACCGTTCAGGGCGTGGAGGAGAGGCTTGCGATTTGTTGCGTGCGAAATCTCCTCGCTTTTCGCTGTCGCCTTGCAACATCGGCGCATTGGTGACCTCGCTGCACAGCTCAAGGAGACCAAGCGCGCCCTTCGGCAGTCCATACGCCAAGATACTGTACGGCACATTGTTGACACAGCGGAGCTTGCCACCCGCTGTCCCCCTGCGGAGGCAGTCCGACGACTCAAGCCTATCCTGGGCCCACCCAAGAGGCGTGCCAAGACGCGAAATGGCCTCCCACTCGTCCTCCGCTCAGATGGACTTCCTGCAACCACACCTGAGGAGGTTGAGGATGCCTGGATTGACCACTTCGCTGGGATAGAAGATGGGCAAAGAGTCACTCCCCATGAACTCGCCACCAGCTGCATGCGTCAACAGCTCGCGAGGGATCTAGACGCCCTCGACATTTGCCGATCTGAGCTGCCGACGAGGATTGAGCTTGAGACGGCACTTCGTGCCACAGCCACCGGACGCTCAGCTGGACTGGACCTCATTCCGGGAGAAGTTCTTCACTTTGCTGCCGCTGATGCATCATCTGCCCTGTACCCCATCCTGCTCAAGACGAGCTTCAGGATATCGGAGCCGGTCCAGTTCAAAGGAGGGAGCCTGCAGGCTGCTTGGAAAGGCAAGAGCTCGCCGGCGCTCTGCTCATCCCATCGAGGCCTGCTCATTTCAGCCACAACGGGAAAAGCCTTTCATCGACTCTTCAGAGCTAGGTGTGTGCCACCACTCGCCTCGGTGGCATCGCCTCTGCAACTCGGCGGGCTACCCGCCTGCCCCGTCACGGCAGTCTCACATTCAGTCCGCATGTTCATCACAGCCGCAAAGAAGCACAAAGTGTCATTCGCTGTCCTCTTTCTTGACCTCCAAGAGGCCTTTTATCGTGTCTGTCGGCCTCTGCTTACAGGCACGACAGTTGATGACAGCACGGTCGCTCACATTGCGGCGACAGTTAAACTCCCTCCGGGAGTCATGCACTCCCTCCATAGACACTTGAAGGAACAGTCGATCTTCGCAGAGAGTGGTGCATCGCCGTGGCTGGCGGCATCCATGACTGAAATCCTTGATGCTACCTGGTTCAGGTTCAGGTCGGGTCAAACACTGATTCGCACAGGAATAGGTAGCCGACCAGGAGATAACTGTGCAGACGTCATCTTCTCGTTTCTCTTTTCGCAGGTCCTCGCCGACCTCACACAAGAGCTAAAGTGCAAAGGCTGCTGCACGCAACTCCCCTTCACCACCTCCATGCGGGACTGCATTTTTGACCGACCAGCCAGTGCAGCAGGATCTACTGAGCAGGTCGATCTGACAGATGCCACATGGATGGATGACCTTGCTCTGATGCTGACGTCCGATTCTGCAGCTGGCATTGTCGAGAAGGCACGCATTGCCTCCGGCGTCTTGCTCGATGCCTGCTTGTCAAGAGCCATGCTCCCCAACTTAGAGCGTGGTAAAACTGAGCTCATCCTCGTGCCTACTGGTAAGGACTCTCAGAAGGTCCGGGCCGCACTCTTCCGAGACAAAGATCCAGTCTTGCATATCCCTGCTGATGCTCTGTGGCCGGAGGCCAAGACTCGGCTCGTCACCAGTTACAAACACCTTGGAGGGATACTGCACTGTGCTGGGGATCTTTCTCGTGAAATCCGGGCGCGTGCCGCGCAGGCCCATGAGGCTTTTCAAAAACGCAAGAGACAGGTCTTCGGATCTCCGGCTGTGCCGGTGACAGCAAAGGCAAGCCTCTTCACGTCACTTGTTTTGTCTGTACTCCTGCACGGAGCCGGCACTTGGCCTTTGCCGGGTCCCAAGGTCTTGTCCGCTGTCAGTTCGGCACAGGAACTTATGGCATGCCACATGTGCAGACCCACATGGGATTTCGACACTGCTCTGCACGCTGGTCGAGACCAGGTACTCGCCTTTGTCGGGATCCTTTCCATTCCAGCCCAGCTCCACATCCACCGATTGCGGCACCTTCTTCTCTTTGTCAGACTTGGCATTCCCCAGCTCTGGGCTCTTGCCCACTGGGAAGGTGGCTGGCTTGCCTCGGTGCGTGACTCACTCGCTTGGCTATGGGACGCTGTAGATGGTGGAGCCCAATGCGGTGACTGGACAGTCGCATGGCGGCACTGGCTCGTCCTTCTGCAGGAAGCACCGGGTCGATGGAAGCGTTTGCTGCGAAAGGCTGCAGCCTACACTGTTCAACAAGAAGCAAGGCTTGCTGCGCTCCAGCAACATCATGCCCTACTCGTACGCCAGCTCAAACTCCATGGCGCGCTTCTGCACGGCACCACGCTTGATCACGCTGATGCGGTACATGGTTGCGCGCCGTGTCAGCGCATCTTTAAGTCCAGGCAGAGCTGGGCAGTCCATGCGTTTAAGCGACATGGACGCCGTGCCCAGGGTCGAGGGATATTGGCCGGCCGTCAATGTCAGGCATGCCTACGGACCTATGCCAGCAATGTCAGGTTGTGTCGGCATTTGCGCTATAGTGCGTCCTGTCGTGAGAGCCTCCAAGCGACAGGGCACTCATGCGACATAGTGCCTGGTGTTGGCAGCCGCAAGGATGATGACAAGCAGTCAGGCCTCTGCCCTCCGCTCGTAGCCGAGGGCCCCTGCCTCCGTTTTCCAGGAGCCTTTCCGGCTTCGCAGGATTTATGCCCCGTTGCTGAAGTCTGGGAATGTCTTCACCTCCTTGATTTTGACGGCCTGCGTGTGTGCACCCACCGACAGACTTCGGGCGACTGTGATGGCTTGGAGACACCACCTCGACGCCAACGAGGGGTGTCCTCGACTCAAGGCGTGTGCAGAATGGCTTTGTTCCGCGGACCTGATCCTTTGGCTGATCCCGCATGCCGCCGACAGGCAGGTGCAGACGTGCTCGTTCCGTGACGCTGGCAACATCCTCAGTATGCTCGATACGTCACCGGTCGCCATTCGACAACCAGACTTTTTCGAGTCAGATTCCACGATTGTCTGGGTCCGATCGGAGGAACGGACTAGTCAGAGCACTGTTGATGGTGACAATGTCATCGTTTACGGTCATGCTGAGTGCCTTCACCGTATCAGGTGTGGGTGCCCCATCACTTTCTTTGAAGGGCCTTTTGATGGAGTTGCGTTTGTCTTGGATGTCAGGGGTCTCCCCACGCTTGGACGGACACTGACGGCGCAACAGAAGCTGCATACACTCCCTGACAAACTTGCCGCAGCTGTCTTCGCGGGTGACTTAGTGCGCTTCTTCCTCCGTCTTTCGCTGCTGGGTGTTGCAAGCCTCCTTGTCGTCCATGAGTCTGCCGAGCTTGACTTGCAGGCAGTCTCTGCACTTCCCGGGGTGCTCCGCTACCACAGGGACGGCACCTGTTTGCTCGCTCAGACCAGCGCCCTTCAAATGCTCCAACGTTTCACTTCTCCTTAATTAATGCAAGCTCAAAGGGCTGCAACCAACATGGAGTCTATGCCCCAAATGCGAGAAATGCGAGATACACACATGCATTATATCTGTGTATGTATACGGATGCCATGAAGGTGGATGCCCCTGTGTGCAGCCTGGTGGTGACCCTGGGCTACCTACAGGCTACCAGGCCCGGCTCGTCCAAAAACGGGCCTTGCGGGTTGAGGCCATTGAGGCCCGAGGCTTAGGCCTAAGGCGCATCAAGTGACTTTAGCAGCAGTTGCTCTAGGACTACAAGCCACGGTGCCTTAATCGGATGCATTTCCCGACGGCATGGTCTCAACCCGGACCACGAGATTGTGGCATAAGTCGGTGAGACGCAGCCGAATTGGCCGGGGTCTCCATACTTGTACGTTTGCTCCAGGGCCGCGAAACACGAAATTCGCGTGCTGTGGTAAGCGCGCAGGTCCTAGAATGCTTGGAAGCCAACCTGACAGTTGCTCGCATCTTCCCGAGGTCATGAATAAACTCTACTCTAAGCCTATTCTCTCACTGCTGCCTCGAAGTCGACTTGCTCTGAGATCAAGCGCGTCATCCGTGTGGAAAACTCCGCGATGTGGCTCGGAGAAGACAGCGACATCACCTTTGACGTAGTGCAGGTCAAGTCAGCATTCGATTGTGCCAGTCGTGTTGGGGTCTTGAGAGTTCGTTAATGCCTTCCGACTTCCTCGGGGTTTCAGGCTCCAGGCTCAGCTCTCGCTAAGACAGCTAGGTTCTCAGCTGGCACAGTTGGAAAGCCTGGCATGACGCAGGTCAGAGAGGATTCGTCAAGCCAGCAGTCGGTGCAGACACAACCCATTGTTAGTATGCCAAGCGCAATCTACCACCCTAGACAGTTCTTCCGAACATGCCCAAGCACTTCAGGTTCACTCGCTACATCGACAGACGCCTCCTGGCAAAGAGAAGCCAGCTTCTGTGCAGGGAGCATCTACTCCTGTGGGTGACAACCTGCACTGCGACTGAAGGGAGCTGTTTCACAGTTTCATTGGATGATTCGGAGTTCCACTCCGGGGGCGGACCTGAGGCGACCAAATCAAAAGGTCGCGGTCGTCGTGCGAAGCTCCGGACCCCAAGATTTTCACACATGCGAAAATGGAAGCCGCCAGTGGCTCACCTGCACCTCGAGACTCGGTGCGCGTAGTACAAGTGGTCCGCGCGATAGGAGTAAGCATCTTCTCTTCACGTTGGATGTCATGCGTTTTGTCGGACATAAACCTACTTGTGTTCAAGGCAGGATGTTCAGTTTGTTTACCAAGGTGGGTTGACCGACGTCTTGTGTGATGTTGATGGAAGCATCAACGAGGCGAGCAGTCGCAGACCGCCTTGTGGTTGGGATTGATCCACGGCTTCAAGAATGCGCTACGCTTAGAAACCCGCTGTGTATCCAGCTAGACCCTGTGAGCAGCCGGGCGCAGACAGATACCAGATAGTATGCCAGTCCGAAGGGGGCAGACGAACCGCCTATTTCGGGTGAGCGCCGAGTCAGAGCCCATGCATGACTCCAGTGCAGTCTCTGTGGCCCCGTGCTATGGTAGCTGATGGGGTGTTGCAAGCCAGAATTGTGGGAGAAGTAGAGTAGCTGACTGAAGGTCAGGCTGCTATGGATCATGATTAACAGTTACCGTTACTGGTAAATCAAAGTCCTGGCAAGGGCTCGTGACATGGTACTCCAGCATCAGTCGTTTCCTGAACGTTCACTCAAACCAATGCAAACCTTGGAATTAGAAAGCGGCAGTGAACATGCACCATACACATTCGTAGATGATAACGGTCAGAAGCAATCTGTGCAGGGACATGTTTGTGCGGCCAGAACACTATGTACAGTACTACCAGGACAAGAGCGGTCTTTCACCGTGCCAGCACTATCCAGCACTGTTGTCCTCCTGGCACCCCGGACCCATCTCCCTGGCGTGCCGAACCTGTCCTGTTCCCGATGCTTCCAGTATCTCCAGACTTTGCATCTTTCCACCCCAACCCCTACCTTCTCATACCTCCAGGACCTAGGAAGCCAGCCACATACTAAGTCGACAAGTCTGTGCAGGTTTACCTTTGGCACGGAACGCAAGTTCGAGCCGGCCTGGCGATAGCCCAATCAGACCGGGCCAGATTCACTGGAGTTCTTCGGAAGCTTGAGTTTTTCACCAGACCTCACACAGGGGCCAAGCAGGTGGGTGGCAACAACCCCTGTCATCCATCAAGCATATATGCTTTCCCAGCAGCATGCTGGGCTGTTTTGGTTTGATTCTCGGGCTGTTGCAGGCAATTTTCCGGGTCCTGCTCGGACTATCTCTAGAGCCTCCCAGCTAGATCCTGAACTTTCCCAGCGCTTGTAGCCCGTCATCCAACCTCTTCGCTTCGCACACTCCCCAAGCCACTGTTGTTCTTGAGAGCTTCTTGTATAGACCAGTCGCAGGATTTCAGCCTGAACTTTGCCGGTTCGGGTGGTGGCACGATGTACGGGAAGGCGTCGCTGGAGCGAAGCGGGCGCTTGGGGAGTTTGAGCGGTCAGCAGGTTGAGGTGAATGCTACTTGTCATTGTTCTGAGGGGATTGCGAATCCAATGCCGTCCGGTCCCACGACCGGTGAAGCGACTTTTCGGCTGTCTGTCTTGGTTGTTAGCTGCAGAGCTTTAGCAGTCTGTTGGCTCACATGAGCAAGCGGTACCCGCATGGTGCGCGCGGTGCATACCTACTACAGCATCCTATAGCTTTGTCTGGCGGTCTTGGAGTGAGCCAAAATTGAGAGCGACCTTGCCTTGTGCCCATGCCCCTAAAACAGGCCAACAACCACACAGAATGACATGTAACATAAACACGAGGTCTTTATGGTAACGAAGCCTGTGACGCTCGGAAGGGCTTGTACTTCTCGGAGAGCTGCACGAAGGCCAAGTGATTTCTTTAGGCTTGAGCTTTGCTGATGGGATCTCACGTCCCAGAGAGGTAAGTAGAAGTTTCGAAGCCATTCAGGGCCCAGAGTCATGTGGCCATTTTGTCACTTGCTGCCTGGTGCGCCTGTGTCGCCCCGACCAGCCGTGATTGCAGCATGAGCTATTTCAGATTCCATGTCCACCCAACCGAATCGCCGTCCTTAGATCCCAGATGCAACTACAGTACGCTTGAGGCCGACGAGTACGCCTTGAATGAGCCTCGTGGCCACTACGACGGTGTGAGGGGCTTGCTCTTGTGCCGTGTGTGCTTAGGCGGGGGGGGCCCCGTCGGGCCCGGGGGTTGGGCGGGGAGGGATGAGTGACAAAACACACGCAGTACGCTGTACGCCGTACAGCAGCATAACGGTGGCTTAGGCTTCCCTGCTCTTCGAAGAACGGCTAGCGAAAAGCTTCACGGATTTAGTTTGAAGTCGCCCTGGCCCTTACGATCTATTTAATATAGGCCCTGCGAAGGCAAATTCCATTACACCTTGGATCGCGAGCCATCTGCCATTGAAAAGTACACGAATGGCGAGTGCGACAGCTTCTTGCGCCAACATTGGCTTTCTTCCGTGGTAGCCAAGTTGCTTCCAGCCACCGCCTGGAGTGAGGCACTTGGAACTAGAATTGAGCATGGCAGACAGAGTTCGGGTGAGACGACAAGTTTGGGCTTGTGCCAACACCACGAGAAGCCCTTCATTCTATCTCTACCCACCTTCGACCCCGCAAGCGGCACACAGCTGCATAGGGGAGACCCCGTACAAGGCGCATAGTCAGTTAGAGCTGTGTCTGTCACATTGAGATCAGCTCAGCTTGTGGTGTTCAGGCAGGATCTGCAGTTGCACGACGTGCTAGAAGGAAGACTAGACTGAGCACAGCGAATCGTCTTTGATCCGTTTTTCTTGGTTCTGCTTGGGTAAGGCACCATCGGCGACCGTGCGAAAGCCGCGAACACTTACCGGGAGATGGTCGTCTACGATCGCGACCAGGCCTCTGGGCGCCTTCAGCCTTCATTCAGCACCGGGGACCGGAAGCGGGCTGTTTTCTTAGTCGTCGGCGTCTCCATGGCAGGTCTATCCAGAATACTTGGTCCTCTACGAGCGCTTGCAAAAGGGCACCTTGGCGAGAAATCCCAGGAGACGGGCCAGCACTCTCGAATCCGAGTCCTTCACTTGAGTCAAGTGCTCTAAACTACAAAGCTGCAGAGCTCCAGAGCGCAACTCCCCTTGCTCTTCATGAATCGCCGAATCGCCACAAAGGCGAGATGCCACAGTTGCCGCCGAAGGACGTGCCGTTCTTGCTCCTCAGAGAGATCATGCATGAGTGTGTTGGTGGTGGGGAGTAGAAGTTTAAAGGTTGGATGAGCTTCGCACGCTCACATTCTTCCACTGCAGACACCAATCGACTTTCGAGGCTGGAGCTGCCTTTGCCGCAGGGCTGCAGTGGGATTCCACATCTTCGGGGCTTCACATGCTTGAGGCGGCAGGAGAGCTTCCTGGATGCGAGCTTGGGAAGAGAAACACCAGAAGAAGCTGGTACCAAGCGCATGTAAGGCATTGCTGAAGACACGGTTTATACTTATTTCTCTAGGTAGACTTGCGTGCTTGCATGTTGCACTTGTTCACATGTCGTGGAAAATGGATGTTGAGGTACTGGAGGAATGTCGGCCGCAATCCGTACACGGAGGGCTTCCGAGAGTCTCGGATGAGACCCGGAACGGCGCTCGCATTTTGCATTCATTTGTGCAAGACTCACGTAGCGTTGCTCAGAGCAGAACGCGAGACAGAAATGTGAAGGTAGCCTCTGCGACTCTGTGCGAAATCTGAGGAACAATGGCTGGTGAAGCCAATGACCGGGCACACTTTTCAGCTTTGCATTGTAGGGTGTGCCAGGATGACTAGGCAGGTTTCAGGCAAGGACATCATGACTCTTCGGATTGCGGGAGCTTTGCTTCTGTTGACCTCGGTCAGTCGCCCCTGCCAGGATCCACGAGCTCATTCAGCGCTTGGCCAATGGGTCATGCGGGCGAGACGGAGCGACGCCCAAGGCAGAAGAGCATGGCGTAAACCGCAAAAGCATGCTGCTTCCTATCTACAACCGAGCTTTCGACTCACGGCAACCAGAGTCAGCACGCCTCCTTGTGACGTATGGAACCATGCTCACCACATCTTCGGTGCGCGCCAAAGAGCTGCGACTTGCCCAGAAATGGCACAGAACTTGCTATGCTTGCCTGTTGTCGAAAACTCGAGTCGAAGCAATCCAAAGATATGTTGCACGCACCTGGGCCCGAAGGAACGACCTTCCTGGACTCATGCGTAGAGGGGGGGTGGTGGGGAAGGGGTATTCCCGAAAAAATGCCCACTTTTCTAGCCGTGAGGCAATCCTCCATGGATCACAGTAGCAAACCAGCAAGCACTCGAGGAGTACACTGCGTAAGGTTCCATTGACAGATCCTGGAGTTGTCTCGCAAAGAAAGCACTTCGTGTTCAGAATTCTGTGTGAGCTAGCGTCCGCAAGGTCGGTATAAAGAATCGGCAATGGGGCGGCCAAACAAGGGAAAGCGCTTGCATTGCATTTGCTTTGTGTGAAACGCCAGAGAAAAAAGGCCACTCTACATCATGCCTCAGATTAAGGCAACACCAAACCCGCTAGACCACTTCAACCGGCAAATTTCTCGTGTGTGCCTTGAGAAAACACTTCTCCGTAAGTGCCGTTTCTGAAACGATCGGCGATCAGGAAAAAACAAGGTTCATTGGCGTGGCATACGAAAAGAATTCGTGAAAGCCTGAAAAACACACTTGTCCATGGCACCCTTCGGAAAAGTGAGATGACTAGCTTCAGATCCATGGTGATTTGCTCGAATTTCTCGCAAACTTAACAGATACATGAAAAAAGTAGCGTTTTTCCTGATCTCAGGTGCGTTTTCGATCCGAAAAACAATTACCCGTGACGCCGTCGTCTTGCTCTGAATCCACATCGAAAATTTGACAACGGGTATGAATCGGCAGGCTAGGACAAGTGGGGGAGGGCGGGATAGCGTGACAACCTTAAGCTCTCGCTGCTCTCGCTTACCTGTTTTGGGTCAGACACCGGCCTGGGCTTCAATGCTGTGCGGAAGCCAAGCGCATGGACAGGTGTTCCGGGCAAGGCGCATCGAGGACTCAGTGCTGTGGTGTCGTGACTCAGACCGCAAGCAGTCAGTCGGCTGTGGCAAAACAGACTCGACGCTGGCTTTTAATCTTTCAGCCCGTTCCTGTGTTTGTCGTGTGTTTGGGGAGCGAGCCATGGGTTGTTTGCGTGCCTCAGCATCCGATAGCATCCTTGAACAACTTGCTGTGGCACCCTCGTAACCGAGACCAAGAGCAGCTGAGCAGAGTTCGCCCGGAGCTCAAGCTCCCTAAGCAGACCAACTCAGGTTACATCGACTGGAAGCGATCTTTAGGCCGCGAGGGCTTAAAGCAGGGAGATCGGAGAGATCGGCTTGCGCTTTCCGTCGATGGTGCTATTCTGCCTGCTGGTCAAGAAGAGCGTCGTCAGGAAATGCCAAGCTTTACCGGTTGGAAAATTTCGAGGGTTCAAGGGTTCAACATAGCTCACGCGACTTGACGGACATCGGCTTGCAGTTAAAGTTGCTCACCACAACATTTTGGGTTTGATCTTGGCAGCTGCTTAATGCTGATGTCGCGTCAGCTCACACGAAACTGGCTACGATCCCCGCGATGCTATGCCTGTTTGCTAAATCCCTGGACACACAGCCCTGTTGGAAGGTGCAAGTCTCAATGCCAACGGTGAACTCAAGTGTCGCTTCCACAGCAGTTTAGTGACGGTGCCATAGCTCATGTAGCGTATGCAACTCCGTGCAGAATCCGTTTTCGCCGTTTACGTGGTTTCCCCATGCTACCTTTGCATTCACAACTTAGCCTGCCAGGTACACCCCCAAACGAGCTAGACGGAAATCTGGAATCCGGCCACGCGCTGACCGCCGCCTCTGTTGCGATTACATTTGGGATAGCCCCGCAATGCAATATACGAACTTGGATGTAGGCCGAAAGCGGTTTAGGTCACCGAGTCTTCGGCGACGCATCTTGCCGGAGGAAGCGAGGATGGGAAGTTGAGTAGGTTTGGGGTCACAGTTTTGGCTTTTGTTTTGCAAGCAGACCAACTCAGACAGGCGGCCTCAGTCATCAATTCAATGATTGCTACATCCTGCGCACAGTATCTCACCGATGACCTCAATCCTAACCCATGTACATCCAAGTTTACCTCCACTGCCACTGCTGCTCATCCTCGTGCTTCGACATAGTACGGCTCGAGTACTAATACTGCTGCTACTCCCATGCCCTATGCACTGCACCCGAATATTTGCTCACACTCCTGCCTGCAGTGTTCTTTGGCATTCGAAAAGCATCCAAGGAATCCGTTCCCTCTGGAGACAAGAGCCCTGTTATTCCTTCTCTGACACTCCCACCAGCCGCAAAGTCTCCAAAGCACAACCTCTTGCAAGCTCCAAGGCAACGATCTTGGCAGAGTTCCACTGCGACGAAGCCATCTCTGTCTTTCGGCGTCAGAGGGGTTCCGGCTTGGGAGGCCTTGGCATTTCAAGCTGGAAAGGCTTCCCGTCTTTCTTGGAGGGGCCGTGGCCGAGGTGCGATGGATGTAGTGAACAGTAAACGGTATGTCGGTTTCGTTCCTAGGATGCTCAGCATGGTTCACCGCCCAGGTGGAGAACATGGCGCCGGGTTTGAATGAGATGCTTTTGTGGCACGGCACCTCACAGGAGGCCGGCAGCCGCCAAGCCGCCAAGCCCTGCGACAAATGGGCGCTGGATTCCTGGATTCTGCTCCTCGCGGCTGCGCGAAGATCGTGGAGTCTACTTGTAGCCGTGTAGCCAAAGTCGACGCACGGCGGCGCGCATCTCATCGGCTCTTTACTGGCAGGCAGCGGATGCTATCGCTGGGACAGGTTTCGAGATCAACACGATGCTCGGCGCAAGAAGCTGAGTGTTCCAGTCCAGCTACTTCCCTACTTCAATGTTTTTGATTTTGGCAGAAGTTTGCCGGGTCTGTGGCTCCTACAGCTCCGCTGGATAGTGATCGCTTTGCTTGGCGTCCACAGGCTGCAATACCCGGAGAATCCCAAGAAACAGAACTACATTGAGCGAGGTAATCATCCATCCATCATTCCATCCAGGCATCCAGTCAGCCAGTCAGCCATCCTCCCGTGCGCCCGTCAACTCATCCACCCAATCACCCATCAATCAAGCCATCCAGCCATCCATCCATGCACCCGTCTATTCACTCGTCCAAATTCTTCTACGCACCCTGTTCAAAACTGCGACCAACATACTTCCACCCCATGTATTGAATATGTATGGGGTCGTTGTTACCCTCAGGCGCGGTTTGGACTCGTGGGGTTTGAACATGAAGAGCTACAAGGGCTAGTTCTTGCATGGGGCTGTCGGACCGTGAGGAAATGTGCAACAGGTTGTTCAATGCTGTAGATGCTCTTTCCCTACTAGGTCTACGCTGGATCATGGAGACAAGAGGGCGCTCAATCCTCGAAATCGAAGGGACCCCCAAAGAGCGAAACCACCCCAGGAGCGGCACGCACGGTCGTCGTTTCGGCGATGGGGTTTACCTCGCAGAGGACTCAACTAAGGGCCTCAGATTGGCCTTGTGTCCCAGAGTGTTTGGCTTCGCAGTGACTGCTCGTTTGCAGACTTACACGCTTGGATTGACCGTGCTTGAAACCTTCAGTTACTTCAGAAGAGCCTCAACACTCCATCGGTAGCAGAATCAGAAGCCGAGCCACAAAGCAGAAACTGCACATCAGAACCAGGAGCGCATCGGAAACCGCCTCGCATGAGAAACTAAGTGCTGAAGCTTTCAAAATGCAGGGGTTGTTTTCCCAGCTTTGAAGCGGTCAAAGATTATCGTGCTAATAGATTGGCCCAGCCAGCTTGACTTTCCCCGAAGGACTTGAACAAAAGCCTCAGCAGCTTGGCTGTGGAAGCTGATGACTCGTGCATTCCACTTCCGGCAGCGGACCAATAGGTTGAGGTTCTGGAATTCCTGGCATGAGCGAGTGAGAAATCGACATACTCATCTTGCTCTCGTGGAAAAGGAGAAGTTTTCTGAGTGCCGAGGCTACTGTACTTCAAGCTTTACTGCAAACGGCAACGCATCCTGGCAGCAATGCAGGAAGAGCCCTGATGACTCTTGGACTCCTGGCACTGAGTTCGTGCGAAACATGAGACGTCGCACGTCACTGCCTTGTAGTTGTCGCTAGTCTATGGCCGCAGATGCAGGCTTGAGATCTAGGCTTTGACAGGGGCACACAGTACAAACAGCATGGACGGGATGGATAGCTTTTCGACCATAAGCTCCAAACGAAAGACATCGCAGCAACTTCCTGTAGCTCCCACGCAAAAGTCCACGGAGCCGTGCTGCACGAGAACTGTCGCCGAGGTGAAATATGTCTTACTCTGCCGAGCAGACCCCTGGCAGCAGCAGCGTATATGTTCATGAGTGAGGTGCTGCTGTGGCAGAAACAAAGCCACGAAGCCTAGATGAAGCAGTTGGAGATGCATTCGCTCCTGTGTCTCTGCGGCTGAAGAGCCATAAAAGGGGCATCATCCTCGTCCTACCGACAAGTGCTGCCAGGGCAGCTGACTGTGCCATTGGGGCAAATAAGCCTGTCCCACCAGCTTACACGCTTCTCCCAACACAAATCTGGTTCAGATCGACAACTGAAAGCGCAACAGAGTTGATGCTGGGCCGAGGGCTTGCATGTTGAGGCCAATTGGGATGTTGACAGAGTTTAGGCGAGGAAGACCAATCATGCCCGGGCTTAATTTTCTAGCAGCTGCGCCCACGGGCGGGCAGCGCAGGTAGAAGCCTGAAGCAAGGCCACGCAGCCGCCCTTTTGTTTGCCCCTCCTCTTGCCCTTTCAGCCCTCGTCGGTCCTCCATGTAGCCCGCATCCCCGCGTCCGCCGAACACCGCTGATGCTGATGATGCGCGCCCTTTAGGGGCTTCCGCAACCCATTGAAAAAAATTGCAAAACATCGCCGCGCGCCACCTGGCCGGTTGCGGGCGACCGTGTGCTGATGATGCTCGCCGGCTGGCCTCCTGGAACCATGCACGGCGGCCCTGAAACCCGCCATAGCCCGGGGAATGGCTGCGAAACGCGCGCGCGCGCGCGTTCCGGGAGGCCTTCGGGCGATGGCCCGCGGGGCCCGATGGAGAAACGAAGGTCCGATGAAGCAGGGTCGGCGGCATTGGCGTTCGCGGCTTCTTGCTTCGCATAGCTTGAACGGCTCGACCGAGCCAAGCTCGGAACTCACAGGACGCAAGCGCTCGGGGACCGAGCGCTGCGAGCGCTGCCCGATCGAATGGCTACGGCCAATGCCGCCGACCCCGAAAGCTGTCTACGCAGTGGGTCCAAGTAGGGTTGGGTGGGGCGGCGTGGTGCGGGGAGGGGCTGGGCATGCATTGGGCTCCAAGAAAATTCTTCAATTTGTAGGTAATCGCGCCAAACCTGACCCACGCACTCGGGCCAAGTAGGGTTGGGTGGGGCGGAGTAGTGCGGGGGGGGGAGCTGGGCATGCATTGGGCTCCAAGGTATACCTTACTCAAATACTACCAAATATTGGGAAACTCGCGCTAAAACTGACCACGCAGTGGGGTGGGCATGCATTCTCAAATACGACCAAATACCGGGAAAATCGTGCTAAAGCTGACCACGCAGTGGGGCCAGGTGCGGCTGAGTGGGGCTGAGTAGGGTTGGGTGGGGCGGGGGGGCGGGGGAGGTGGGTTGGGCATGCATTGGGCTCCAATGAAATTACTCAAATAGTACTAATACTGACCACGCAGTCTGCCAGATGGGGCTGAGCAGGGTTGGGTGGGGCGCAGTAGTGCGGGGGGGGGGGGGAGCTGGGCATGCATTGGGCTCCAACTAGATTACTCTATAAAACGCTCTAAAACAGTTGAATAAGCCCGCTACTGCCCTGGACAAGGTTCCAGAAGGCTTGGTGGGGCAACAGGGGTTTCGGGGGGCGCAGGGGTGGTTGGGCACGCATTGGGATGGAATTAAACAAGAAACAACTCTATAGAAACTCTATAGAGCATTCTAAAACAGCTAGATAAGCTAAAACTAACCCCGCACAAAAACCTCCAGCAACAGGAAGTCTAACTTCTGGGCGCCGCCCCAGCCGGGGTCGGCGGATATTCAGTTGGCACAGCATCCTGTCGCTTAAGGCAAAGTCTTGACAGCAACACCCGGCGACAAGATAAGGCTCGGGCGGGCAACCAAGGCTCCCGTGAATGAGGTCTTCCATTTTTACGGGCACAGGCACAGGTGTAGTTCCAAGAGAGAAACTCGGATGATTTGATGCTGTAACCAGAATTGGGCTCCCAAGTCAGGTCTGTGGCCACATTTACTACACGGAGGAGAGGTCGTGCCAGGACGCGACGAGCGAAGCTTTACAGCTGGGGCCACTCAACCTATGTTTTTGTTTCAACCCTTCTGGGCATGTCTCCGATCCAGAAAGGGTTTGGGGAGGTGTGCAGGGCCTGGCATTCTAAGAGTGCCTGCTAAGGAAGCACAGCGTACTCGCGAATCCAGAAGGAATTGGCCCCAGAGAGTACATCGTTTTGAAAAAGGAACATGTGCACCTTGGCTGATGAAACTTCTGCAGCATCTCAAGTCCTTGCAGGATGCAAAAGCAAAGGTCTAAATTGGAGTCTGCATGGATCTGCACTTGTGTGATGCTCTTTTAAAAGCATGCCAGACCAGTAGATTTGGAGGAGACGGGCCGGGTGACATTGAAGTCTTTGGGCGGTCATTATAAAGCAGCTATCCGGCAAGATTTGGCCTTACAGGTATAAGAGCCTTCGAGCAGCTGTAATGCGCAATCGGAATCGATTGAAGCTGCCGCTTTACCAAATACCTGTAGACATTTGATTAAGCTGGGTGCAGGGTTTGAGCCGCTATATGCGAATGGTTGTCTTGTTGTCCAACTAAATTACGTTTCATGATATAATATACTTGCAACGGCAGGTTGAAACCCCCTGAATCCTTTGAGGGGTTGGAAGCCCCTCCAGCAAGCACTTGACGGTGCATTTTCTGCAACGGGCTGCCTTGCGGAATTCACTCCAGAGGTATCCGGAGTACATCGTGGAGTTCGAAGACTGAACCCTGGGTGCGGCCACCTGCGGCCCTGTGAGCATGTTGCCCAGGGTCCGGATGCAATTAAGCCAGTCGCGTCATCCTGTATTGATCACAGTAATTCCAAAGTGAGAGGCAGCTCGAGTTTCTGGCAGCGTGTCGGCCAGATTTTCATAGATTTTCTTTGAGGTGTTGGACGAATTGCCAGTCAGGAGAATCGTGGTGCCTGCGTAACCTTCCCGGCCGACCCCCAAGCCCGGATGCAAAAAGGAGAATCGTGGTGGACCTTTAGGCCCTTGGTTCTCTTGACGACGGCATTGCGAGGATTCGTGTCCAACATGCAGGAGGCAGCAGTCCAGCTGTCGGCAAGGATGCTGAATAGCTTCCTACCAGTCACCAATCTATCCGCTGATGCCGGATGCGTTAAATGTTCTGTCAGAATTGCCAGAAAGCAGGTCCAGTAAGACGAACTTGAAGTGAGAGTCTGATACTGCAGTGAGAAATCGTTGCAACTACGAATGGGAGTGAGGCTCGCTTGCGCTCGGACTGGTACCTGCTCTGTCTCGGCGAATGTCTCGTCGGGCAGCTAGGTGAGACGCCCCAGTTTTCTGCAGACAGCTTAAGCTACTGCAAAATTCTAACTAGTTGGATGTGCCCCCCAAGCCTGGTTCTGGGGAGGCTGGTGTGCAGGTGACACTCAGGTGGCATGCAGCCCCGGTCTGGGTGTGGGATTCACACACGCCTCCCTTTGGCGGGATTTGAGTTATGTTGCTGTTTCTGCGCATGCTTCGTATAACTCCCCCTTCGCGTTGGATATCTCGACAAGCCCTTCTATGTGTCATGCGAACTCCCTGCACTGCAAAGGCTTAGGCTTGCCTCTTTTTTGGGGGGGAGTTGCCTGCATCTCCGGCCCTCTTTTGACTGCTTTTGGGCTCCGCTCCCTCCTACTACGGGTGCTGTTCTTGGATAACATGCAAGGCTACCTCAGTGGTTTCGCGGGGGTTCCATCTTGTGGCGGGACGTGACCTGGCTTGCTTGTGGATGCTTCGAGTCGCCCGACATCGGAGGCTGTCTTGCTGGATTTCAGGACACCTCGCTCACGTGCGTAAGCTCCCCGTTTCGTGCAACCCGCTGCAGGCGAACTTTTCACTTCTGGACTCCTCTCAGAAATCTCGTACTCAGTACTCGGTGTTGGATGTGAACCCCTGCGTGCTTGCATTCCTAATAAAGCTCTGCATGGGGTTTCCTTTTTTTGATGTTGCTTGAAATGGACTGCAGTGCTGCGCTTGGACTGTGATCTCCCTATCGTATGAATGCCTCCTGCGCAGCATGTTGGATATGACCCTCAACTCTCCAGTCTCCAGTTGGTCAATCTCCTTTACTTTGAGGCCGTCTTTCGTCTGGGAGACGTGTATGTGAAACCCCGCCCCCGCCCCTGCTTGGGTTGGATGTTTTGGCTATTGCCTCGGTTGCCTGGCGATGCGTCACATACAGTAACTGCTCTTCGTCTTGGAGTGGCATTGTGCAGCTCACCTCGGAACTTAAGCGAGTGACCTTGTTCAGTCTTGTCTTTGGAGTGGGTTCGTCTCAGTAGCCCGAAACTCATACAGTCCCGTCCCCCAAGCAGGGCACAGCAAGAAACCCTGCGCCAGGCTCCAGTCAGGTTTCAGTTGAAAGCGCTGGCGTCGCACCTCTGGGGCCAGACCGTGGTCGAACTGGAATACGACCCTGCACACAATTTTCTTGCATCCTTTAAGGATTTGCATCCTGGTCTCCCACTGCCGAGTCGTCGGTCTCAGCGGGGGGCCACTTTTTATCAGCAGGGAGTTGAAAAGGAGCGTAGCAGGAAGCCCTATCGTCGTGGCATCAAAGCTTTCATGTCCCCACTTCTGCCGGCCTTAGCTTCGAAGATAATGCTCATGGCAAGCCGAGAACAAGTCCACGCCGCACGCGGCCGCTGCATCGCTTATCTCCACTGTGGGAAGCTGACAGCTGATACTAGTATGTGGGTGCCCGGGTAACCCGAATGTATGGCATTGTATGGCTTTCCTGGGACCACGGCCCTGTTGGAATCATTCCTGGACTCCTAGCTCTACTACATGTAGGCCTTGTGAATACGATCGTCGACTGCAAAGTGTCAGGGTTGACCATCACGACTAAGTGACCAGCTGTATATACTTTCATGTCGGAAGTTGATGTCGCCATCGTCGGCGCCGGCGTTGCCGGGTTGGCAGCCGCGGCTTCTCAGTCGAATTTGGCAGGTTTCCAACTGTTGGGCTAGGTTGTGATTCAGTTCCTTGGATTAGGGTCTTCATCCCTGGTACAGCTGCGGAGATGCGGCAGCCTTTGGCTTTGGGTGTCTGCACGTCTAAACGTTGGATGGAAGCCTCAGTAGGCCTGAGCCTTGCAGCACGGTGCCTTCTTCTTCACCTTTCGCACACTTGGGTTGGCTCCGGGCCTGGAGCTGCCTGCAGCTGCCTGCAGCTGCCTGCAGCTGCCTGCAGCCTGCGATTCGGGGGAGGAGATGTGAAGAGAGCTGCAGGGAACTCACACTGCGCACTGCAGGTGACTTTGGCGGAGGAGGGGCTGAAGGTTCTGGTCCTCGAGAGCCGATCCATCCTCGGAGGGCGGGCCCGCAGCTGGGTGGATGGTGCGGCCTGGTGTGAAACATCAGAAACTCTCTTGAGGAATCTTCGGGCAGTTCCCACTGCCGGCGGCTACAGGTTCAGTATTGCAGCTTGTCCAGTGCACCCTGCGACAAGAACCTTTCTGCTCAGAAGGCATGGTATTCAGCCCGCCAAGGGTTAAAATAACCCAGATAGCTTGTTTCTGGCACTTCTGCTTTTAGGCATGCCCACCATTTGAGCCGCGAAGGTCACACGTGATCCGGTGCACATCGGCCCTCATGTGGTAGTGCCTTGGACATGGCTCTCGGGGGATTCATGCCAGCAAGCGAAGCTTTCTGTCGACCGAGGTTTCAGAGTACCCTAACTTCTTCAAGCTATTGGAGAAGCTGCAGACGCTGGACAAGCCGCTCGTCGGCTACGCAGGGCACGCGTGGGTGATGTTGGGTGTCGCTTTAGCCATCTTCCAGTCGCGCACTGACCCGAGCAAGCTTTCATTAGCAGCTTTTATAGAGGAAAACTAGAATCTTCCTTTGCCCAGGAATCATTCAAGCTTCAACCGCTTGCTTTTTCAACATCCCTTTGCTCAGCACCTGTGAGCCGGCTTGAAGCCCTTGTGCGCTGGCCTTTCCGCTTGCCAGGATCGTGTGGCAGCCCTGGCGCCACTTCGTGACCTTCGTGCAGGGCAAGGAAGACTACCACATTAGGACGCCCAAGCGCGAGAGAAGGGGTATCGGCTCTTCAGACTGAGCACCCTTCCGCTCCTGTCCCAGGACACAACCGCTGCCTGCCCCAGCCTCCTGGGGTCCAGCTTCCATAATGGACCCGCCCCTCGGCTCTGGAAGCTGAGCTGCTGGGCTCTCGGCGGACATTGCATGGCAGAGGTCGTTATAGCTTTGTCGCGGGACGACAGTTGGGAACGTCACGGCCCGTACAGGTATGAGATAAAGCTGAAAGCTCTTGCTGGAGGGCTTGCGCTTGCCGGATTGTTGGACGCGCGCCCAAACCAGCTGACATGTTTGCATTTGTCAGCTAATGAAGCTAATGCGTGTGAGGGATCGAGTGTTTGAGTGGGAGCTTGCTGTCTGTGTTAGTTTGCCGCTGTCTGTCCGGATATGTGGGCGACTTTGACTTGTGACTCAGCTTGCAACCTGGATTTCGAGCACATGATTAAGCAGCTTAGGCCTCGTGCTTTTAGTTTCCCTGCATCCTTTGTGTGGCCCTTGGGTGACATTCCGAGGTTCGTTACTTGGGCCGACAAGCACTCGACGGTCCCGGCCGCAGTGCACCGCGGCGATGCGAGGAGCTTCGTGTTTGCTTCGGCTTTGCACTTCATAAGCAGGCTACTTGTAGCTTCCGTCATTGAGCCGTCAGTTGTTGACACCAGTGCTGTGGATCGAATGCAATGGCAGATTTCAGCGAAGTGAGGCATTGCCTTAGCCTCGACGAATCAGAGCTCATGAAGCTCGCCACCGAGCTGCACCGAGATTGCTTGTTTCAAGCTTGAACGCATCTTGCTGTTTTGCAGGGTTGATCCTTTTAGGCAAAATCTGCTCTTTGTCACCTTGTTGCTGTCTTGACCTACCAGAACCTCGTTTGACGAGGGTATGGTGCACATGCCAGGGCTGAAGTGGAACCCATTGTGTTCCCTGAGACAGTAAGACCCTAACTGTCAAAGGTAGGGTATCACGGCTTTCGGACTCAACTGCGAGGAAGAAAAGGGCCGTTCAAAAAAAATGGTAGGGTATCCTGAGGTTTGTCTTCCGTCTCAACCTGATTTTTGCGGATGAGGTTCTGGGGCAGGGCTAAGCTTCTTACATCGTGGCTTCTTGCACAAGAACTTCACTGTGTTTCTGCATCCATGAGTTTCTACTTCTGCTTATCATCGCACTGCCCATCTGTCGACCTTGCCAGCCGCTGTCGACCTTGCCAGCCGCCATCAAATTTGCCGAGTACTTTGAAGGGATCCGACCTAGAGGAATACGCCGGGATGCGGCAGATGACCGATTGCCAATGGAAATGCATATATTCATGGTACAGATGTTGCTCAAACATTTGGCACCACGGTCGGGTCGGTTGATTGGGGCTCCGGTAGGACACGGTGGTCTCTTGTTCATGTTCAGGAGCATACACTATGCTTTGTCCGTCAGTAGCAGCATCCAAAGAATGAGAGTCGCAGCCTTCCCAGACTCACCGGCTCTTTCCGGAAAGCCCACAGTGGCATCCAAAACCTGCCCAGCAGTGTTCGGCAAAGAGATTCGACTGTCAAAGCCTGCCGGATGCTAAGAAAAGCAACTTCGGAGGGCCAGCAACTTCCGAGAAGCATTCTAGAGAGACTGTTGAGAGCAGAAGGCGTTCTAAGAAGTTTCCCGGAAACTACATGTTCGTATGCCACTGCATTGGTTCGGGTCGTTTGAAAATTTGGAGGGAGTTGTGCCTCTTGTAGGCCTACCGCAACAATCGCACGAAGCCACCCGAAAGCTGCAAGCTGCAAGTTTCAGGATGGCCAGTCCGGTGCCGACTTTCTCAGAGGTCTCGGCGTCTCGGAGGCCTCTGCCGTTTGAGTCGCTAGTGGCTTTGCGAAGTTATTAAGACTGCTCCTATAGACTGCTGGGGCCTCATGGGGCCTTTGAATTCCCGCTGTGTCAGGACTACATCAACCACTTTTGGGGCTTTCTGTCCCACGCCATTCTCAATGTGCCAGTGGAGGTGCGAAGCTCAAGTCCATGTGTATAGGTATAGTGCAACCACCTCATCTTGGCTCTGTTATGTAACCTGGGCTCGGCAGTCACAATGAGCCATCGCTTGTGCGAGCAGTGTCGCGACAGTTGGTGGAGGAACTTGCGACCCTGGCTTTGCCTAGCGTTATTCGAGGCCTCAGTGTGAAAAAGATCCGGTTCCCGAGTGTAAGAAGTCAGAGCCACGCAAGCAGGAGGTGTCCGCCGCGGCTTTGGTACGCTTCTTTCGGCGCCTCGTGGGCCGCTCCTCCATGGAAATGGGCCGCTGGGCTGGGCCTGTCCGAGGTTTCACCTAAACAGGTTGCGAGTCTTGCTTGTGGGCATGGTCGGATGCGTCTCACCCAGGCATGTCTGTATAGAGTATAGACTCCAGCGCTCTACCAACCACAGTGAATACCAGGATGATTGCCATTTCAATCTGTTGCTGCTGCTGTTCTTCTTTGTTCTTAGTGATGGCGAGTTGTGCCTGAGGCTTTTCAGGATGCGGCTTGGGCGAGCTGCTTACGCCTGCGCAACTGGGACAAACAATAGAATAGCAGAGAAAAGTGCCGATAGTCACATCAGTGCTCGCTTCAACCACAATCTGCGAGCACGGGAATCCTGCCGCCAGATACTAGACTTAGATCCTTTTTCGACTAATGACCAATCCGTCCGGGTCTTCGTGAGGATTCGATTCTATACTGCTTCGTACTGTGGCTGTACGGGGGTTCCTGAGAAGTGCTTCGAGTCCTCCGACACGTTGCAGTCCCTCAGGTTGAAAATCGCGCGAGTGGGCGAACTCTATGCATGAAAGTGATAAGTGGGGGACCCTGACCGCTGAAGGAAGCAGCTTCTCGAAAAGCTTGGCTCGTCCGTCCGCACAAACGTAGAGGCGCACCTGCTCTACCAGGTACCAGAAGTGGTGGAGAGAGTCCAAGAGATGGGCAGTTCTTTAGCTGGGACACAGAGCCAGAAAATAGATTGTCAGGTGAGACTCTATATGGTCTAGCTGCAACACGTTGTGGATTCACTTGTAGTCGCCTTTGAATATCAAGGCTCCTGCTGGTTTCCCAGAACGTCTCTGCTTCCAGACGTCACGACCTTGCTTCGTCTTCAACACTTGGTTTCGGAACCCTAGCCATGAAATCACAGCAACCGTTCGCAGGCCCGATGTTCCTGCACAAATTTCCTCTAGTATGACCGATGTTATCAACGATGTGCCGCTCGGTGTGCGCCAGTGGAACTAATTGTCCATCGTCATCAAACCACTGGCCATCGTCATCAAACCTACTGTATGGTGTTCACAGCGCAAACGTTGGGGATCGCTGGGGATTCGAAGGTTCGGAATACAGAGTCGGCTATCTCGCGTGTGGTGAGCACTTGCGGAATGCTAGGTTTTCCAAGTTCTTGGGTCGACTTCTGGCGCGGGACTAGCCGTAAAACCCATGTGCAGCTGGGACTTACGGTCGCCCATTGCTTCAGACCGTCCGGCCGTAGCTGCCGCGCGCAGGTCAAGGGTTTCCTCGGCAGTGACCGCTGCGAAGGCGTGGTGCTGGATTCAGGCGCACCGCGTCTTTGGCACTAGGGAGGTAGCACAGCCAAACTGTGCCCGGCCGTAGCATGTATACCCACGAGGCGCTAGTCCCAGCCGTGGAGCCGCAGTCACAAGAGCCCTTTGCAGGTGAGGAGATCCGCCCGAAGCTGGGGGTTATCAGCTCTCTGCCGCCCCAGACTTTTCTGCCGTTGGTGCCGCCTGCGTGGGAGGGCGCGGGCTTTCGAAGTCTGGAGGCCTTGAAGCCATGCCAGTCTCTCGGACCCGGAGTTGGATGCAGGGCAGTGGGGGGTCGGGCAGAGCGCTTTTATCGATGAAACGCGGACCCCTCCAATGATTAATTGCACTGAGGTACATCTCTGTCTACATCTGGTTCGACCGGAAGGTCACGGAGGGCAAGCAGATGTGGGCGCGGACTTACAACAAGGACGACCTCAACTGTGAGTTTTACGACTTCTCCGAGATCTACCCTGGCAAGGAGTCCTGCCCGGTCGCAGCTGCATGGCTCTGGCATTTAGTGAGCGCTTCGCTTGACAGGCAATCTCCATTGTAAGTATGCTGTGGGTCTTTGCTGTTGTGAAGCTCGTTCGTCCTCAAAATCCTCCACATGACAGCTGCCCATCAAGTGACTGAAGTCTTTCATCAGTTGTCAGCCAACACCAGGCCCCCAAGTACTGTACAGCTTCACGAAGACAGGACTCTCGAGGCCAGCCGTGGAAAGAGCGTCCGTCCTTTGTCGGCTCCAACATCATCGACTCAGGAAGGTGCGCACACCCCAAAGCATGGCAGGACGAAAATACCGAACGGGTCGCAGAGTTGCACGGGGTGGGCATCTTTATAGGCTATGTTCAGTGTTACTGCTTAGCAACCTGCGGTTTCGGCCCGAAGCCGGATGCTGGAGGCTGGCGGCCTTGAGCGACGAGGAAATCGTCCAGGGCACCCTTCGAGAGATGCAGGAGCTTCTTACAGTAGCAGCTGTCATCTCCGTCCGAGCCCTGAGGCTCCAACTTTGCACTTCTTCGCAGCCCTCACGTTCTACTTCGCACGCAGCATGCAGCATGCGTCAAGCCACAGCCAACTAAATCGAAGTCACAGACCGCAAGCAACCGGGGAGCAGCATCACTCGAGACCCCTGGCGAGAAATCTGCCCCCCGCTTCTGCTTCGGCTTTCTGACAGAAACCTGCAGGAGCGGTTCCCCAGAGCCATAGAGGCGAAGGTACAACACTCCGTGGCCACTCTGCTGTCGAAGAAGAGCTCTTGCTTCTGAGCTTCTGCAAGGGGTGCGGGAGTAGCCAGAGTTTGAAGAAAGGTGAACCGCATCCCCATGGCCATCCATCGCCCTGTGGTGGGCACCGAGTCTCTCCGCCCGGATCAGGCCTTTTACGGCTCTCAAAGTGAGAGTGCCAACCGGGCTCACCAGTTCAGCCTCGCAAGCAGCCCAATCTGTCATCACGAATCACTAACACATATGGCAGGCAACGTGAAGCAAACCAGCGTGATTTCACCTTAACCCAGACCTTGGAGACATCTCCTAGTGACTACCGAAACATGATGCCAGGCAACGAAAGTTCCCGGCCTCTATCTCTCGGGTTGCTGGACGCGCACAGAGTTCCCGCACCTCGTCTTCGCAAGGGCTCACCTCTGAAGCGGCGAGCACGTTGTCGACTGCTGCTGCTACTGCCGCCGCCGTGGTTGTCTTTTGCTGGTGTTGCTGTTGCTGCTGCTGCTGCTCCTGCTCGTGCTCTTGCTGTTCTGCTGCTGCCGCCGCTCCTGCTCCTGCTGCTGGTGGTGCTGGTGGTGCGCGGCTGCGGCTGCGGCCGATTTTAGGGTGTGAGGAAAGGGGGAAACCACCCTCCGCTCTCAGCTCCGAGGAGTTCCATGGAGTCGGCGGCTCGCAGCGGCTTCCTCGCGGCAGATGCGTTGCTCCGTGGTTCCGGGCGGCAGAGCCAGCAACTTGGAGATGCGTTGGCAGGGCATTTCAGCATATTGTCCACATGTCGTTCGGAAGGCTAAGCACACTTTCCCGGAAACGACTTGTGAGCTAGACACGGCAGGATGCCAACTTGTCAACCACAGAGTTTAAGGGCCTTCTGTAGGGGACGGCTGCCAGGGGCGAGCAAAGCAAACGGCTTCGCAGATTCAGAACACTCGTCATGGGTTCCACACATTCGAGTTAGACCCTATAAGAAGCTTTCATACAGAATTGAAGTGCCCTTTCGTAAAAGTTGGGGTTAGAGTGGAAACAGAGGAGTCGCCTTCAACGGAAATCCCGTCGTCTTTGCTGCCAAGGGCTGCCGTTCCGTACGGCCCGATCTCCCTTTCAGCTCGGCTCGTTGGGAAGCTCGACATCTTGAGGCTCGCCGCTGCCACTGAACTGTAACATCTCTGCGAAAGAGCCTTTATGTAGCAGAAAGGGGGCGGCCCTGGCCATTCCCTCTGATTTTTCCATATATAGAGTTCAGAAAGATGGAAACAAGTTGTATCAGGCGCCTGCAACCTGTGCAAAACATATCAAAATTTGGGAAGTGGATTCGTGAACACACCCCAGGCTGCAGACTCGACAAGAACTGGGGAGCACAACCTGCAATGACAGCCTCAAACGCGAGCGCTTCGTTGAGCTGTCAGTCGAGAGCGTTGATCCACCACAGCTCCATGAGAAGGGAAAGCCCTCCACACTGCAGCCGGGGCTTTTGACCTCGGAGCTCTTATCCCTTCTCCATCTCTGCTAGAATCTACAAGCGAAGGAGGATGCTGTGAGAGAAGCCTTGACGGAAGGCCTCTGCTGCTCGCACCACTCTTTCGAGGGCTGGCGGTGAACTCAGTCCGATGTTTGAAAAGGAGAGGCCTTTCTTCAGCTCAGTCCGCAACATGCTGCATGAAGCCTTCGAGCTCCCCACCTCGGACTTTCGAGCTGGCGATGGCTTCTTCTTTTGGTGAGTTAGGCCACACTTGGGCATGATATGGTCTGAAGATCTTCACCCCACACTTTGAGAGCCGATTGAGAGCCGAAACCTCAACTTCACAAGCCTTTCTCCCGCTCTGCATTTCTTAGGTTAGCTTGAGCGGCGGCGCGACGCCGAAGAGCAAGCTCTGAGATGCTTTCGCTTTGAGATGAGCACATGCTATATGTATGAGGTCTGGGGGATTTTCCAGGTTCCATCGGGTCTAATTCGAGAAAATCAGATGATGATTCAAGGGGCCCTACATGCATTTAAGGCTTGTGAAGCAAAGGGTGTCTCGAGCAAGTGCTCGGCTGCGAACGGCTCCCGAGGACTTTCGTTGCACATGAGATCGGCTTTTCATCCAGAACCCTTTGTGAAGAAGGTCAGTGATTAGTGATTCGCGATTACAAGGTTTAACAGTAGGTTGCGCCGCGAACTGTGCAGCGCGGTCGAGGGCTTAGCGCAATTGTGCCGCACCGGTGGTGGGCCGAATTTTCCTCTGATCTCCCGGGCAGGGAGTTGACAGAGCTGCGGTTAATATCAACTCGCGTGGCTCATGGTAGCAGAGTTTGCGCGGAAGTTCACAAGATGTGCGACGGTCAAAATCCTCATGAAGCAGATGCCAAGCCTTTTAGTTTCCGTTCTTGCGGAGATTTGGATTAGCATAACCTTTGATGTATTGTGTGTCTGTGCCATAGATCTCCTATCTCATCGTCCGAAAGAGGGACGGCCCGCAAGCGGTGCGAAAATGATGGTCGAGCCGCTTCCTCCTGCCCCGCGATGGTGCAGCTATGACTTGAGAGCAGTTTGTTAGCTATCAGCCCTTGTCACTTGAGGTATGGGTCAGGGGATTCTTGCAAACTAGCAACCTACACGTGCATGCAATTCATGCACAACCCGGAAGCAAGCTCGAAATCCACACGCCCGTCAGGGGCGACAGGGACCAAGGACAAAACGAGAGATAGCGAGAGGGTGAGAGAGTGAAGAGCACACCGAGGCGACTCCCAAAAGCTCAGCCCTGGCGAAAGAAAGAGAGAGGAGAGAGAGAAGCGAAGGACATCGAACACAACCATAGGTCATAGTGGGGAAGCAGACACGGCAGACACGGAAGATGGCATCATCTGGACAGATGAACCAAGCGGGAACTTTGCATGCATGTGAGTGCTGCCAGGCGCGCATCCCATCACCGTTGCCTGTGTCTGCGCTGCGAGAGGCCCACGCATGTGATTCTGGCCAATTCTGTTCATGTGAAGCCGTGGAAACGAACCCCCTTCTTTCGAAGGCCCTTGAAACCTTCAGTCCGAGAAAGCTCTGTAGAAGTTGGTCTGGGCTCCAAATTTATGGTATATCACATTCCGGGGCATGAGCACACGGAATCCTTGATGCCTTGGCCGCGAGGGCTCTGATGCGCAGGGCTGGTGGCAGGCTGTGACCCCAGCTCTGGAGCCGCTTCTGCGGATGTTTAAATTGAACCCTGGGTATTTGTTCAAGCTTCTTCACTCTCGGTGCATCCTTCGTGGCGTAGTGGCTTGGCGACTTGATGCCCAGATTCTCGCGGAGACGAGAGCTCAACGGCGGGAGCTTGAACACCGAGGCATGCCCGATCAAGATGAGGGATGTTTGCCTCTCGCTCTCTCGCACACATCAAATCTGTATGCTGCACCCTAAACCCCAACACTAGGAACCACAGCATGACATGCGACAGTGCTGCTTAACACCTCTTTGCCCCTTCATACTTTTGCGCACGTCTTATACTGTGAAACATGAAACTGGTGTTAGCAGCCTGATCAGCATGTCACAGTAGTAACGGTAGCAATGGACCCGGAAGCCGTGCCTGCGTCAGCGAGTGTGCGAGTCGAAAACCAGGTAGACAGCAAGCATATATGATCCCGGTTCGGCCGGCTTTCCCCCCCCCCCCCCCCCCCCCCAATGGTTCCTCCTCCCCCCCTGTGGTGTGGTGTGGTTGTGGGTTGCTTGCCTCTGCCTGTGGTGTGGTGTGGTGTGGTTCGGGAGTGGGTCTGCTTAGGCTGGTTACCCCACTCCTCCCTGTGGTGTGGTGTGGTTTGGGTTTCCTGCGTGGGTCTGCTGTGGTGTGGCGTGGTTGTGGGTTGCTTCCCCCTCCCTGTGGTGTGGTGTGGTGTGCTTAGGCTGGTTACCCCACTCCCCCCTGTGGTGTGGTGTGGTTTGGGTTTCCTGCGTGGGTCTGTTGTGGTGTGGTGTGGTTGTGGGTTGCTTCCCCCTCCCTCCCTGTGGTGCCGTTGTGGTGTGGTTCGGGAGTGGGTCTGCTTAGGCTGGTGACCCCGCTCCCCCCTGTGGTGTGGTGTGGTTTGGGTTTCCTGAGTGGGTCTGCTTGGCGTGTGAGCCCTCGTGTGGAAAAAGCTTGCACAGTCACACACAGATTCGGCTTGGGGAGCTTGGGGGGGTGAAACACTGAATGTTACACATCCAGGTGCCTGTCTGTTTCACGTATCACTTGCATGTATCCATGCCTGTTGCTCAAGGTTCTAGTGCAGTGGACTACAGCTGTGCGCCTGTAGCAAAAGAGACACCTGAGTGCCTGTGTTCCTGTACGCCTAGCGAGGGGATACACGTCCAGGTTACATCTCAACGTGGTAGCGGAGCTCCCGGGAAACGGGAAGCTTCACACTTGTGGAGGTACCCGTTCGGTACTCTCTACACAGGTGGAGGCAACCGGAATACCCGGTGTGCTTCACTCAGGTGAAGGTGACCGGAGTCTCTCCGGCACACTTCACTCAGGTGAAGATAACCGGAAGAGGTTTCTCCCGGGGCTCGATCCAAGAACAGCGCAATGGCTAGCCACTCTGCGACTATCTTTGAGCATGAAGGAGGAGATGATGACTACCTCCTCCACGGAAATGAATCTTTCGCGACTAATCATCGTCATCTCAATGAATTACACCGTCTTTCAGCTTTCCAGCAGGTGACCACCAAAGTACCTCCATCTTATGATGGTAGAAGCAGTTGGTTTGCCTATGAAGATGCGATCGATGACTGGTGTGACATTACTGAGCTAGACAATGATAAGCGTGGACCAGCTTTGAGAAATCGGCTAGAAGGTGAAGCAGCAATCCACAAGAGACTTCTCGACAGAGATCGCCTGAAGGACCCGAACAACGGAGTGAAGTACTTCAAGAGTTTCCTGCGGCCGCTTTTCGTGAAGGGAGCAGCGAATGTTTTTCTCTATCGCTTCCAGCAGTTCATGAACATGCACCGTGGGAACGGAGACATGCTTCGTTGGATTACCAGGTTTCAACTCTCTGTTCAGAGAATGCAAGAAGCGTGGAACGATACCTATCTGCCGATCGAGGACCCGAACAATGCAGAGGTCAGAGCTTTCATAGTAGGACTTCCTCCAGAAGAACAAGAAAACCTTACGCCAGCTCAGGCAATGGAGAGAGCCAACGAACGGCTCAGAGAGCAGCATGCTCGGACCATTCCGATCACGCCCAACCTGGTCGCTTTGATCTTTGTGTCCCTGTCTGATCTGACACAGGATCAGCGTCAGGTGTTGACATCACTGATGGCGCATCGGAACCGAGTCCTGGCTGACTACAACACGGCCGAGCTTCGCGAAGTCTACCTGGAGATCTTCTGTACGACCAAGACTACCGTCGACAATCCACTCCTCGCTCCTTCCGGCCACGGTGGCCGCAAGACCTTCCTTGTGATCGATGAAGGATATTTGAACGATCATGAAGGCTACTGGGTCGAGGACGAGGAAGATGGCACCGAAGGTTTCCTCGAAGCGGATGAGGACGCCTTCTGGGTCTACGACGACGAGAACTATTCATGGTTCCAGCGGCGCTTCCAAGGCCGCAAGATGAGGCGCGGATTCAAGGGCCACCGTAAAGGCAAAGGAAAAGGTGGCAAAGGATCCAAAGGAAGGCGCTTCTTCAAAAGGAAGAAAGGCAGGTCACATCTTGCCGAAGAATCAGAAGCATGGCAAGCAGAAGGACAATGGCAAGATTACCAGTGGAGCGATCAGTCCTGGGATGACTGGTCCTGGTACGAGTCTGAGGAATCCTATGCAGCCAAAGGAAAAGGAAAGAAAGGAAAGAAGGGCAAAGGAAAGAGCAAGTTTGGCAAGGATGGAAAAGATGGAAAGTCCGGAAAAGACGGACAGAGCCAGCTTGCTGATGCTGCCCCGAGCGGCACCACAGCCGCCACAACCTTCTTCGTTGAACATCTCAACACTCCGAACTTTTCTTTCATGGCCACCGAAGAGAAGATCAATGAGATCGAGGAAGCCTTCATCTCTCAGCCCTTGACGCCGACCGCGATGGTGTTGGACCTGGGATGCACGAGAGCAATGGCTTCGAGAGTGGCCGCACAGGACCTCATGGAGTTCTGTGACAAGAACCAGAACTGTGGCATATGGTACACCATTGCTGAGACCACTTCTCAGTTCACCTTTGCCAATTCCGAGTCTACCAAATGCAACCAGAAGTTGGTCATTTGCATGTACGACCGGGACTTTGCAGTTCAATCCACAGAGTTCGACATTGTGGAACAAGGGCATGTTCCCATTCTCATGTCCTTACCTCAGATGCGCAATCTTCGTTTCCAGTTCGAGCTCCATCCGGAAAAGGCCTTACTCAGCAGCCCTGTGCTGGGAATCAAGGATGTGAGGCTGAAGGTTGCACCCAGCTCACACTTGGTACTTGATCTTCTTGAACTCAGTCAGCTGATGTGGAATGTGCGTTTCAGCAAGCATAAGAAGTCGAGCTTCCTCACCTACTTCTCCCACTACGAGTACGGCTTCCATCAGAAGACCGAGGGATGCTGTTCTCATGAACAGGTACCTGACAATCTCGTGTTGGCGACTGATGATGAATGGGTGATCAACGAAGCCGACATGGAAATGATTCGCATCCACAAGAAGATGAGAAGAGTCAAGTACGAACCCAAGGCGGGTTATGTGCCAATTCCGTTGGAGTATCTGGACACCAAGCGCAAGACGATCATGGAGTTCTCCAAGGGAAAGAGCGTTACTCAAGAAGATGACTGGCGTTCTTCTGAGCTTTCTTCAACAAGAACTACTGACTCTTGGAAAGGCAAGACCATTTTCAAGATTCTGCCTGGTGGCATCGAGAGTAGAACCTCGGTGCCAGCCAAGTCCAAGGATCCAACCCGTGGAAAGGTAGGATCTCCAGAGGACATGGTTAGCGCAGGTAAGCCTGAAGACAGCTCGAAGAACACAGGAGCATCCGGAAGCTTTCCTCAGGGAAAGGCACCGGCAAAGAGAAGGATTCGAGCCAAGGGAAGCTTTCCACAGGGAAAGGCACCCGAGGAACCGGCTCCTCCTCCTCTTGCTCCTGAGGATGATCCGGATCTTCAAGAGTACGAACCTTCCGAACCGGGGGATGCAGATTTGCTTCCTCCGAGTCCTCCGAAGGCCCCAGAGCCACAGTCGCTAGAACCTAGGAGGATCGCGCTTCCGTTGCCAGGCCACGAGGTCTCAAGGGCTTCTCCGCAGTATCAGCGCATGTTGGAAAAGCTGAACAATGATGTTGAGCTTTACAAGTTGCATGTGAAGCATTACCACATGAGTCCTGCTCAGTTTCGACGCAGGACCAGCATGCTTGGTCTGCCAGGAGAGATCTATGACAAGTACGACCGCATTGTCAAAGGCTGTCGTGTTTGCAGCACCTCGGTGCCTACGCCTCCGCGAGCCAGAATCGCAGGGTTAAGAGCATCATCCTTCGGTGATCTCATTTTTGTTGATCATGAAGAAATCAAGTTCGGTACTAAAGCCTACTTGGCTTTGGTCATCATTGATGGTGCTTCAAATCTTCTGTGGGCTACGGCTCTTACAAGCCTGGAAGCGCCAGAGACTCTGGGAGCTTTTAGACAATGGACAGAGGAGAACAACTGCGTTCCTAAGGGAATCGTAGGAGATCAAGCATTTTTCACGCCACAGTTCATGTCTTACTACAAGTTCCATGGCATTACTCCGTATCCATGTGGACCACGGACTCCTTGGCCTAATCGAGCTGAGACCGCAGTGCGTCTTTTCAAGCGCACCTGGGCAATCATGGCCAAGGCCTTAGCTGATGAGGGTTATGCAGAGAAGGTGACTGTTCGTCAAGCAGTCAAGAAGGTGGCTTGGGCAAGAAATTGCCAGCTTACCGTCTCAGGCTATTCTCCTTTGGAGATAGCTACAGGAAGACGGCCACCAGACTTGTTTGATGTCGAGAACAGTTCTCCTGAACAGCTCTCTGCTGAACCTGCCGAGGAGGATCGAACCACTCTGGAACTCCAGAGGATTGCCATGCGGGCTCATCAAGAGGCTAGACAATCACTTGACCTTCGGAAGGACCTTGCACGGAGAGTCATGCCGTCTGATGGTCCTTACTCGAAGGGTGACCGCGTGTTTGTTTGGCATAAGGATGAGTCGAAGAAGAAGTCTGAAGGAACCTGGGTCAGAGGCATAGTTGTGTCACAGGAAGGTGCCATGGTGTTGGTTGAAGTTCATCGTGCCGTTCTTCGGGTTAATCAGTCGAAGGTCAGGCGTGATGGAGATCCGTGGCATGATGTGGCCATTCCTCTGAAGAAAGATGAGGTCCCGAGACGCTCTTCTCAGGAAGAGGCACTCGACCGCATCGGCGACGATATTCTTGATCGTGCCGGTTCTGGGTTCTGCTATGAGCATGAGATCTGTTACCACACTCTCACTTCAGGCAAGAGCGATTTCGTTGAGATCACACCTCGCCTCACCGGGCTTACTGCGTGCACAGTCCATTCTGGACTTGATGCGAGTGAACCTGTGTTGTTTGGTGAATGGAGCGCCAAGTCTATCCAATCTTCGATTGAGGCCGCTTGGCGAGTGATCTTGAAGGCAGAGCCTAATCACATTTTTATTCATCCTGTCATCCCTGATGGTTGGACCAGGAAGGCCACCAATGCCTTCTGGCACTTTTGTGCCGAAGTCTGCCGTTGGCAAGATGACAAAGGTGATGGATACTTCGTGACCATCATGTATCCTTCTCATTGTGGGTTTTGGCTTTCGCAGAGTAGTCGCTCGCTGAAGTGGAGGAGAGGACTTTCATTCCACACTTTCAAGAACCGTGGTGTACTTCCTTCAGGGGGAGATGACCACGGTAAGCGTCAGCATGGTGAGCTTTCTTTTCTCACTAATCTGCCTGATGGATCATTTGGCCGTTTGGAGTCGTTGGAAGAAGGCTATGACTCTGCTAACGCACTTGATCCAAGGTTTGCTGTGCTGCTTTCGCAGTGTCTTGTGGGTGATGAACGATCAGATCTCCGACAATGTTACTTGTTCGAAGATATCTTTGAGGATTTTGATGATGGAACACTGTGTGCGTTGTGTTTGCGATCAGACCGCAATTCAGAGGCTTTACCGGTTCTTCCGTCAGAAGCAGAGTACTCATTACTCTCAAACAATGACAAAGGGAAGCTTCCGACCCCTCTGAGGTTTGTTGCGCCGCAGCGGTTTGTTACATCGTCTTTGGTCCAGACTCTGTCATATGTTGACAGTCTCCTTCCAGGTACTGAGTTGGAAGTTCACACGACCACATCGTCTGACGCGGTCGCCTTGCGGCCAATGATTAAGAATGTGCGCGTGCTAACTCTGCCGTATCTGGAGTTTGAGTACTGTAACGTTTACAGGGGGACTCAAGGGAAAACACTCCCTTTGGTTCATCGTCATCCTGATGCTGTTGTCATTTTGTGGCAGAAGGGTGATATGAATCATGTGTTTTTCGTGACGATGGCACAGTTGCTTCCTTGCCTTAAGGATATGCAATCAACGCACTGGTCCATGATAGTGTTCTGGAATGAGTCACAGAACAACAATTCCAGACGCGGGCCTGATGTTGGCTTGGACTTCACGGACCAGCCAGCGCCGGCCCCGGTTGCACCGCAACCGCCAGCCACAGACGACGATGTGGACTATCCAGGATATGATGATCCACACGGTGATATGCCTGTGGACGATGAGGAAATGCCACTACAGCATCCAGAGCAGGATTTAGATGATAATCCTGTTGAGTTGCATGTCGGTGGTGACCCTCCTTCACAACCTCCTGGAGGCGGTACTCATGTACCGGTACCCGGGGGAGATGATGATTCCGACCTGGATCACGATCCGGACGGTGATGGACATCCGCCAGGAGGCGGTCCTCAGGGACCGGGACCTGGTTATGGTCCGTCACCGGAAGAGCCTCCTCTTCCGATGGAGTTTCACGAGGAGTCGCCTCCTCCTGGAGGTCCTCCCGATTCTCCTGGGGCTCCGCCTCAGTTTGCGAACCCGGATCAGGTTCTTAGTCCACCGATGCCGTGGCCGGCACCACCTTCACCTATTGTTCCTGTTCCAATTCCGCCGCATCCTCACTTTCCGGTGCCACAGAGTATGCGACCGCCGTCGCCTCGCAATGTGTCTCAGACACGTGCCAGAGGCACACATCCTGAAGATGTGTCTAAGGCCAAGTCACGTACTGTTGTGGGACCTCCGGTTGTGTTGTTGCCTGGGCAGTCTGCGGGAAAGAAGGATCCCGATCCGTCGGGTGACTTTCCAGGTTTTCACGAGCCTGCTTCCTCTTCTTCTGATCCGGCTCCTGTTCCTGGTTTGCCGGTGACTGAGGGGGAATTTCCTATCCAGCAAACCCCACTCCCGGAACCCACCCCGGAACCGCCGGTGCCGGAAGCTGGTGAGGATACTGATTCGGATGCCACGGTTGACTATCGTGATGAAAGCTTGCTTGCTTTGGCTGTTGGAGACGACGACGTTTTGATTCGCCTTCCGTCGGACTTCAAGGTTCCGTCCTTTGTTCCGTTGGATGGTGATGGTTTTGCGTCGTGGTTGACTAAACAAGATAAAATCAAGGCAGGTACCCTCACGCCGGAGATGCAGCGCAAGTATGCCGCCGAAATTCGGAAGGCTAAACTTGAGGAGTTCAAGAGTTACTTGGACAATGATGCAATTCGGCTGACGGACCGTCGCAAGCTTAAAAACGATGTCAATTTTCTTACCGGACGTTGGGTCCTTACTGTGAAGGTTGACAAGAACGGTTACTTTTCCAAGTTCAAAGCCCGATGGGTTTGTCGTGGGTTTCAGGACAAGTTTGCCTGGGATCAACAAACGGACAGCCCTACGGCTACTCGGTATGGTTTCCGTTTGGTTGCGCAGTGCGCTGCCAATCACTATTGGGATCTTTTTCATTTGGATCTTAAGACCGCTTTCCTTCAGGGGGAACACTACAATCTGTCATCTCGCATGGTTGTGGTTCAGTTGCCTCCTGACATCGGTTTGCCTACCTGGATGGTTGGCCTTTGTCTCAGACCAGTCTATGGTCTGAACGATGCACCGAGAAGATGGTGGAATCGTTTGGACAAATTCCTCAGGTCTGTAGGCATGGAACCGACCAGAGCTGACCGATGCACTTATGTCGCATACGACGGCATAGAAGGCAAGAAGGGCAAGAGCCACCTTGCGGCAGGAAGCTCCTCTCAGGAGGAGGAACCTGAAGCAGGAAGCACCTCTCTTGAGGTGGAACCTGCCTACCTCAAGGAGGTTGCCCTTCATGCCATGACATGCTACGCATACGATGAAGGAAACCGTTCTTCCTCCGACCGTGCGGAGGAGAGATCCTATCTTTCATGTCCCGATATCGCTCAGTGCTTTAACACCGATACCAAGAAGATGGTTGACTATGCTTGGAGGCCTGTGACTGATGATAAGCTTCTCGGATTCTTGGGCAGTGTTGCTTGTAAGAAAAGAGGTTGGTTCCCTTATGAGAACGGGCATGCTCTCGTTTCTCACAGGGCCAAGGCTCTCCGTACTCCTGCACCTGTCTATCAGGTCAAGGACTACCCTTATCGAGTTTCCATGATCCTCCGTAAAGGAACATGGTGGATTGTCGAAAGGGCCCATGACCTGAGGTTGGACAAGGGCGATAAGACCTGCTTCCTTGAAGAAGAAGCTGAGGTCCTAGTCTCCTTGTTCCTTCCAGAGAAGGCTTCATACAAGGTCGAGAGCTTATCAGAGCTCTCCCCCGAGTTGGTTGATCAGCTTCTTGAACACTTTGTTGACCCTGTGCATGGAAGTCCCAGCAAAGGTCGCAGGACAGTTGGAGTGATGAGTCTTCATGTTGATGATCTCATCATAAGTGGAACCCCTGAGTTCCTCACTTGGTTCCTAAAGAAGATCAAGGAACACTTCACTGTCGGCCATGAGGACAAGAATGACCTTACGTTCACGGGACAGCGTGTTCGTTGGGTTCTTGATGCACAAGGGAAGAAGAAGTATATCTCGATCGATCAAAAGCTGTGTGTTTCAGAGCTTGAGGAGATTGTCATACCAAAGCATCTTAAGGATGCAGATGTGTGTGATAAAACTCTTCACACTTCCTATCGCTCTTTGCTTGGTAGCATCAACTGGCTTCAGTCGAGGACGCAATTTCAGGCATGTTACCAGTTCTCTCGTCTGGCATCAGCACCCGCTGCTCCGACTATTGGTCACTGCAAGGAGTTGAACAAGTTGTGTCGACAGATACGCAGTGAGGAAGTTGAGTTGCGGGTGTGGCCAGTGAAGGGATCACCGAGGATTCTTGGAATTCCTGACGCAGCTTTCCGTAACAACAGCGACAAGTCCTCACAGAGGGCGATGACTATCTTCATCGCAGATGAAAGGGTCAAGAATCGAAGAGACACCCGAGGCTCATTGGTCTTCTTCGAATCAACCAAGATTAAGAGAACGACCCTCAGTACCACTGTCGCTGAGCTTTACGCCTTGATGAAGTGTTTTGGTACCTGTCAAATGCTTCGTGGTTTGTGGAAGGACATTAGTGGTCTGGATGCCGAGATTCACATTCGCACCGATGCTAACAATCTCGTGTCTACCGCTTCTACTACTCACTCACCCGAACAACAGGAAACCATTCACATGATTCAAATGCTGAGAAAGGAAGCGTGTTCAGGTGCTATTGCTGATCTTTCTCACGTTCGAACCGAACACTGTCTTTCTGACTGTCTCACGAAACGAAGCGCTAATCCTAGAAACCTCCTGAGTTCTGTTCAAACTGGGTGGTTGAAGGAAATTGATTCACATCCTCCTTTTCGTTCCATGATTGAGCACAAGGCCTTCTTGAACGCCTGGCTCCGTAAGGAGTACGCGGTTTTGAGTGCAGTGCAACATGTCATGTTCATGCAGGAGCGTTTGTGAGTCATGTCTGCTTCATGTGTGAGCTGTCGGAGCAATTCAATGCATGTGCTTCATGAAGAGTTGTTGGTCTCTTTTTAAATTTGTGCCTGCATTGCTCAAATCAGCTGGTTCAAAACTCAAGTGAGAAAGTAGCCCACAACTTCCTCTTCTTCTGTTACCAGCATGGCTGCGGCAGGACCCTCGATGGACACTGGACGCTCCTCTCATGAGGAGGCACCATTCCAGGTCTACTGGACACCGACAACGGGATGCAACTTCAAGATTGACGTCCGCACTGGTGTCCCCGACCTGTCCTTGTACCAACAGAGCGCGTCCTGGGCAAACCGTCGTGTACTCCGAACAGTTGGAGATGGCGACGGTAATGCCAGCTATCCTACAAGGGATCGTCGAGCCTATCCTGCGAGTGCTCCGGTGGCCTCCCTCAGGATCATCCCAGAAGGTGTTCCACGGTTTTTCCGTCAGCAGGACACCACGGCGTACTTCCCTCAGGGGGAGATGGCCGCGGTGAACATTCTGGAAGGACAGTTGGCCTTTCTGTCACACGTCCTGCTGTACGAGGAAACTCACCCTGGGACCCATGTGTTGCAGCGGCACCTCACGTGGAAGTTCGACTTCCTCCGGTGCTTTCTTGGATGTCTGACCGGCGACGAGCTCACCGAGCTCGATCGTGAAATCTTCAACATTCACCAGATGCGCCACAATCACGGTGGATGGGCGGTGAAGTCATCCAAACAGCTGTCATCATTGACCAGGCACGACACGAGGGTCACGCCGGGTCGATACATGGAGATCCCGTTGGAGACGATGATGAAGCACCCCATCAGGCCTTTCGAGTGGGAGCCCAAGAAGTTCTTCGCCTTCTTGATGGCGAACTCGAAGGGTCGCTTCAACATCTGGGTGGCCCCGGTGGCTCTGCAGTTCGAGCGGTTCTTTGACTTCGACTTCTATGTCGGGGTCTCCGCCGTCCAGGGTCACTCACGGATGCCCGAGCGGGTCTCTGATGTTGCTCTCGGGGAAAGGCTCACCTTGGAGCGATGCCGCCAGCTTGGAACGATTTTCCACGCCTCGGATAACTCCAACTACGAGAGCATCCGGGAAAACGGCTTAAAGCTGGAGGCGACGAAGGCGGCGTGGCAGCGGCACAGGAAGGCCATCCACCTCGTTTATGCGGGTGGAGTGGTTTCTCCTGGGGCTGGGACCGTCATTAAGTACGGTACCTACGTCTTCTACGCCAAGCTCGATTACGAGTGCTACCTGAGTCACGGCCACAATCTGTTTCTTACAGACAACGGCGTGGTGCTCTCGTACCAGGACATTCCGGCGATGTATCTCACACATCACTACCCAAGAGACTGGGTTATACTAAAAACCACAGAATCAACAGAACGTAGGAATCAATTGAATTTGTAAAACGGACAAGCTAAGGAATCAATTGATTTTCAGAGAAAAATTAAACGAACGTGAATGGACGCAAAATGAAACGAATTCGTGGGAGTGAAGCTAAAACGGCGAAGAAATGTGTACAGATTTCTTCGTTTTCGGTTGTTCGGCGGAGGGGCTGCGGAGAGGAAGTTTCGAGGAAACTTCCTCTAAACTTCCGGCCGGGGCTGTGGAAGTTTGGCCGGGTCGGAGAGGAAGTTTGGTGGAAGTTTGGGGCTGTATTTTGTCGGCACAAACACACAGACATACATAAGATCGTGCGGATCTCACTCAAAATTCTGACACAAATTCGGCTGTATATGCCGAAAACATAGTGAAGCATGTCTTCAAAACCACGGAAAACCTAGCTTTCAAGCACCAAAAAGCGAGTGGAAGTTTCAGCCGTGGGGTGTGGAAGTTTGGTGGAAGTTTGGCCCCGGCCGGTTCTACAGAATCCGAGAGAATCTCTCGGATTCTACAAAACCCTGCTGTACAGATTCTCACGAAATCTACAACGCAATGGGTGTTAAAAATCTGTACGCACTTTCTCCTCGTTTCCACAAATTAGTTTGCAAAAGTGTGCTTCAATTTCGGTTAATCTTGGTGTTGACGAAATCGTAGGAATCAATTGATTCCTATGAAACCAACTGATCTAAGTTTTTAGTATAACCCAGTCTCTTGGGTACCGTCCTCCTCACGAGCAAGATCCGGGTGGCATTCGCCACGAGAGGAAGCAGCAAAGCGCAGGGGTAGGCTCTTCTCAGGAAGAGGGAACCTCAGCGTCTGCTTCCGCATCTGCTTCCGGAGGCCCTCCACAGGGAGGGGTACCGGGTAGCAGCTCGGATCCAATGCCTTCGAAGCCAGCTCCCAAGAAGCGGCCAAAGACATCTCAGGATGCAGGCCAAGCGTCACCGGGAAGCTTCTCTCAGGAGAAGGTACCCACATTGGACGCGGCAGCTCTCCAGAAGCTTATTCGTGACAATGAGCTTAAGGCAGAGCGGGAGCGGCAAGCCACAGCCTCCGAAGGAGACACCAAGTATGCGTATCAGTCTGGGGACACCGTCCACGGCAAGATTGATGCGCATAAGTCCCAGCAGCAGGAGGAGCTCAACGAGGTTCTCCGCAAGGCCAGGACGAATCCATGGCATCTCTTCGCGCACGGCAAGTTGCACATGGTGGACTCCTCTGGCCAGCCGATGCTTAGCACCTATGGCGATGCCCTCGTTCAGGTCACCCCCTGGCACACTTTGACTACTTCTATGAGAGAGTCTTTGGGTGGTGAATACGATTGGGCATCGTGGTTGCAGCATCCTCTTTCGGGGTACTCCCTGCACTTCTTCCTCAAGGCCTTCGAGATGGGGAAGTTGCAGGGGAACTACCTCGTGGAGCTGGACAAGAAACCGAAGGTTTACTCCAACGGTTACACGTCACCTTGGATGAACTTTAAGCGTCATCCTGGCGGTCTTGCCCAGATGCTGGACGATGTCTCCGTTGCCGCGTCGAACGAATTCAGGCCCAACTTGGGTAACATTGGATTCGATCGCCCTCGGGACAATGACTCTCGTGCAAAGATGCCAAGGACAGAGGATCCCGACTACTCTCGCAAGCTCGCCGCACACAAGGCTTTCCTCAGGGAAAGGTATGTGTATGAAGAGGTTGGCTATGTGCGAGAGGATTTCCAGATGCTCGTCCGCGTCATCAATGAGGCTTATGGAGTGGACTTCTTCTCCTACATCCAGCGCCACGCCGGTGATCTGGAGGTTCGCCGTAAATACACGGTGCGAACCCCTGAGGGCTATTGTCTCTATGACAGTACCCTGAAGCAGCCGTTCAACGGCAGCTACCTCCTGGCGGTTCTGGAGAAAGTCTTCGCTGAGTCTGACCAGCGCGATTTCAAGTCGGCTTTCGCCCGCAAGGCAAAAGCTGATTTAGTGGCGTACGAAGACTTGAAGGCGAAGAAGGAGTCTGAGCTGAATGAGCTCCTCACCCGACCATATGACGACATTATGATCGAGGAGTTCATCGAGCGACTCCCATGTCCACAGATCGAGGAGATCGAGGAGCCTCCCGCGGCTACTCAGATGGATACCTCCGAACCGTCGTCTGGATCCACGGACTTGCCACAGGGCAAGAAGGTTGATCCGGTTAAGACCGAGCCGACCGATGTGCCAATGGAGACTGAAGCTCCAGAAAGCTCTCCACAGGGAGAGGCATCTGGGGCTACTGTCGAGCCAATGGATACGGACGCTCCGGAAAGCTCTCCACATGGGGAGGCATCTGGGGTGGATGTTCCACAACAGAAGACCGAAGCCACGGAAAGCTCTCCACAGGGAGAGGCATCCGAGGTGAAGGTCGAACCTGATGTGCACATGGGTCAGGAAGGAGGTAAGTCCGAGAACGTCGAAATGGCTGAGGAAGGCTCACCACAGGGTGAGGAATCCATGCCAGACATTTCTCCCGAGAAGGATGATGAAAGTGAACTTCACGATCAAGGCATCTGGGGGAAATGCAAGACTGTTCCGGATCCTGAGTACTACCAGGCCGCGAAGGATGCAGAGGACCAGAATGAGAACGCGTTCGACAAGATGGGCAAAGCAAAGGAAAAGATCGAGCTCGTCGATCTCGAAGAGTTCAAACATTTCCTTACGCAGCTCACCGAAATCGAACGACAAAGCCCTATGCGGCTGCTCTGCAAGCAGTTGCATGGATATGGCTATTCAGGCTTGTATCATACAGGACTTCGTGATCCTGATTACGAGCCCGTTCTCGCCTACAAGGTGCAGCATATGAGTTGGAGGGTAAATGTTCCGAACCACAAGGGACAGAAATACTCTCTCTCTATGGTGGATCTATTCGACCAACTCAACAAGATGGATCCCATCTATGAGCGTCGTCCCGACAAAAAGGACGTTGTTTTTCGTTCTGGGGACGTTCGTAGCACCTTGGACGACAAGCTCATGGGCAAGGCCTCTGACATCCGAGAATCAGCACTGGATGTTATGGAAGCACTTCTTGATAAGCTGAAGTCCCTGGATGCAAGCGGCAATCCGGCAACTCGAGAAGAACTTTTGAATGCTATGCTTCACTACTTCTTGAGCACCGGAGTCGATGAAGAGGAGATCGGGGACCTCTCTCTTGAGAAGACGCCGAATCCTTATATTCATCGTTTTGGTCTGGCAGAGGACTCCAATGTCCCTATCTTCACCAGCAAGACCAAGTATGCCGCGCTCATCCTCAATCTCGGCAACATGAGCAGGGGAAGAAAGCGTTCCGCTCCTAGCTCCGTTGCTAATCACATTGACTGGGACGATGCTACACCATCTAAAGGAGCCTTGATAAAATCGATTGCACAGTCGAAGACGCATTTGTTCATGCTCTGCGAAGCGGCTAAGATCGATGACTCCGAAGAGGCCTTCCTCAAGTCACGCGGTTGGCAATTCCTTCGTAACGAGTCCAAGGACCTGATGGTGGGAAGTCGTACAAATGGTGTCGGATCTTCGATCACCCGTCTTGCCGGCTCCACTCTCAGTGGATATGCCCACGAGTCCCTTCCAATAACCTATATGGTCGCGGAAATCGTGTATGGCATGACGTTACCGACTGGTCTCCAGGGCAGTCGTGGTGATGTTCCAGATGAGTCACTGACCACGGTCTTGGAGCGAGCTGGATCCGACCGGCTAAGAGTTTGTGTCTTCCACCTCCACAACGACGCGGCGGCAGACAAAGTGGCGTTGGCTCATGAAGTGTTGGGCAACATGTTCATCGACTGCTTGCACTACCAAGTCGACCTCATCGGTGGCGACGCCAACATGGCCCTCTACCGGGCCACCGGCCGAAAGCAGGAGTCGATGGATATTCGTGGCGGAATGTACCAAAGCCTTCTCGACTACTTCTTGGAGGCATGGTCAGAAAGCCCAAAGTGCCCACACTTCTGTTCGCCTCGTGCGAGACATGTGTCAGCAAACGCCATGTGGCTTCTGAAACAGTATGAGGACACGCTGGGAATGCCATACAAGGAAGCTAAGCAACCAGACTGGAATACTTTTCCTGGTTTGGATCCTGTTATGGCTACAGTCATGGAATGGGGACACAGCATGTCGGACGATCAATGGGCGGAGTTTCCGTCTTCAAAGACTGAGTTCGACATCCATGTCTCTGAGTGGCTGTTAAACTCCACCAGCGCCGCGTACCTTCTCAACGATCGGGACTATGACGCTCACACTCCGCTCCTCATCGAGGTTCACGCGAACCAGTACTCTGGAGGCAGGATGAGAGCGCTCAACCGCAATCCCGACACCATGAAGGAAGCCGCGGACAGAAGAAAAGAGAGACAGAAGCTGAACAAGGCGCGTGGTTCTGGTTCTACTGGTCCTGCAGCCGCACCACAGGGAGCAAGCTCTTCTCAGGAAGAGGCAGCTTCTGGTGCTAAAGCTTCTGGTTCTCAACGTCCTCAAGAACCCGCACAACCTCCTGGTGGCAAAGAAGGCGGCAAAGGAGGCAAGTCCTCCAAAGGAAAAGGCAAGGACGCCGACAAGGGCAAGTCCAAAGGCAAGTCCAAGGACAAGTCCAAGGGCAAGAGCAAGGGGAAACACTGACTAGGTTCCGATTCTTCGGATGTGGAAATGGACAATGGACTCGACGAGGTTCTTTTGGAACAAGATGATGCCGTTGCTCCTGATCCACAGATCTCGTTACCTAGATCCCCTGCTGATCCCCGCGGTTACGACCCTGTTCGCCATGCTCCGGTGATGCCGATCCACACGGTTGACATTTACCGCTGGCATGGTACTGAACATTGGCGTGATAGAACCTGGCATCGCGACATAGAGTTCATCGACTGAACTGGCAGAGTGTTTCACGGAATGCTTCTTTCAGAAGAAGGTATCCACTTGAGCATTCGTCATTTCATAGGGAGATGCTTTTCTCAGGAAAAGGTACTTCCTAAAGAACTCTTTCTCAAAGAAAGATACTTATCTCAAGATAAGATACTTCTCATGCCCTTATATATTTGCCGTGTCGCAAGATGTCATGCTGGCATCAAGTGGAGCTAAGCTCTACAATCTTTTATGTGACAGTAAGCTTTCCGCCTGGAGAGGAAACTGAACACAAGTGGGCAACTTTCAAGCAAAAGTTTTCAGTTGAAGATCCGTTTGCGTTTTCGTGCGTGTTCTGCTCTTTTCATTGAAGCTGTCTTCAGGTGAGAGATGTATAGATTCTCTTCAAGTCGCAGATGTAGCTCAATACTCCGCTAATTCGACCGAGAGCAATAACAGGCTAGTTGAATGCCGACTCCACGGCCATGCAGCTCTACGTGTTTTAAATTTGTGCCTGGTTGAAACACTGAATGTTACACATCCAGGTGCCTGTCTGTTTCACGTATCACTTGCATGTATCCATGCCTGTTGCTCAAGGTTCTACTGCAGTGGACTACAGCTGTGCGCCTGTAGCAAAAGAGACACCTGAGTGCCTGTGTTCCTGTACGCCTAGCGAGGGGATACACGTCCAGGTTACATCTCAACGGGGGGGGGGGGATACCATTGAGGGGGGGGGGGGGGGGTGAACCGAGAACCGGGATCATATATGGTCAGGCGTCTGGCGTTCCCAGGGGCTGGCGTGTGCGGAAAGCTGTCGGGGCCAGCTGCCACTGGATGGTGGGATGGTGCTGGCGCCAGGGCTCACACGCGAGCCCTTCGTCGCAAGCAAGCTGTAAACCCTATAACGCAGCGCATGCCCCTGTTTTGAGTAACCTTAACTTGTACTTCAAGCCCTACACCCAACCGTAAACCCCACCTAACTGCAGGCTCTAAGCCTAAAGCAGAACCAAATCCTCCCTAAGCCCTTGTCGACTCGAAGCGTTATACCTTGTATTGTAACCGTAAACCCAACACTCAAAAGCTTAAGCTAAACCCTAAAACCCAAAACCCACGACCACCCCACAGGGGGAAGAGGCCCACACCCCACACCACACAGAACGGGGAGTCCCACCCTATATCCGGACCATTGACCTTTGGGGGGGGAGGGGGGGGGCCGCGGAGGGCGTGACCATGGAAGCACGCCAGGCATGTTTGCACACTTGATCAGGCGAGCTTGCGCTTGCCGCGCAGGAGGTGGCATAAGCGGAGAAGCTCGGGGGGCCCAAAGACCGCCCCCCCCGTTTGGAGCTTCAGCTTGGAGCAGGGCTCGACACGGTCGAAACATACCACAAAGTCGAAGATTGCCTTAGGGGTGCCTAAATGATACACTGCCTGAGCTCAGGGCTCAAGTCTCAGCGCCCCTTGGGCGTAAGCTTCGTGCAATCTTTGCATTGGCGCCATTCGATGATGCTGTCCGCAGAGACTTTGTAGCAAGGAAGCATCGATAAGCAACGAGGTTCAGACGATGATTGATGGTTATAGTGGCTCTTCGTGCAGAGATGCGTAGATCACTCGGGCGGCCTGGCCTGTCATGTTCGGTTTTTTTGACAGCTGGTTGTTGGTCTGGCCTTCAGGTAAGTAACCATCATAGTGCAAATCACAGACAAGAAATCCTTGCGGCTGTAGTTGTAGTGGAGGTTTCTTTGCACACGTGCCTTTACCAGGTCCTTGGGCTTAGGCCATTTGGTGGCTCATGATCGATGAACCAGGTGCTGTTTCATTGGCGGTAATGGCCAGCTGAAGACTTACCTTCGAAATCCGCATCATCGGATGTACAGCTCCAGTCGGTTTCTAACCACCCAGGTTGTCTCACGACGATCGCCTCAGTTTCGGGTTTATGTAAAACCACGGTTCGGCTTGATGCAAATGCCCAAACTTGGCTCAGAAAGAATCGAACGCAGAGACATTCGATCTTCGTGCTTCCCGGGTGTCCTTAGCGTGCGGGGATCCAGCGGCCAAGCCTTTGTTCTTCAAGCTGCTGTAGAGAATCGTGTGAGTAGCTGTTCGAACCGTTATGTAAGTGTGGAAGAAGAATATGTAGAGGCTATATAGTGTATGAGTGTATGGATGCATAAATGCCTCTAGTTCATTCAACGGGAGGTTACACCCACAGACATGTCTCACGGCCCACCCTCGCAGCGAATTCAGCGAATGCTTCAGATGTAGATGCTCCGTTTGACCATAGAGAGGAAAAGGGCGCCTGAGGATGCCCGGATCCGTGGGGCAGCGACAGCAGAGCCTTTCACGGCTGATCGACTTGAGGTAGTCCCGGAAACCTGAGGTTGGGAGGCATTGCAAGGGTTCTGGGGCAAAATTATCAGGCCATTAGGGCGTGCCCACACTCGATGTCTCGATGTCCGGACCGGTCAGATTTCGGCTTCAGCGTCGAAGTTGGGCAGCTTGCAGGACCGCTGCCATACGCGCAGCGCAAAGCATGGAATGCGCGAGCTGCAAGCTCGAAGCCAAGATCTCCACAACTTTCCCCTTCGCCCCCCCCTCCACAGAAAGCGAAAGGCGAAGTTGAGAGAAGACAGCCGCGGGTTAGGCCCTAGGCCAGGTTAGGTTTACAGCGTGTATAACTTCTGAGGCATCGTTCTGTGGAAATACCTCCGCAAGCAGGGTCTGCATTGTAAAGAGGCTATGCATCCTTTTTTGCTCGGGCCCAGCTTCCTTACGAAAATAACTGAAAAGTAGCCGCTGCCTTTTTGTTTCTGGGTCTCTTTGTGTTGTTTGCATGAGTAACGCCTAGCAGATCATAGTTTATGCCTTCAGCATCCTTTGCATAAGCTGCCGAGGAAACTTCTGGATACCTGCGACGAGCAGGACTACTACGCTCTGTGCGCCCCTGCAGTATCCGTACCAGTGGCTTAAGCCCGATAAGGCCAGTTCCGGTCAGCAATGTGCCGGGTCCCCGCCAAGTGATTCAAGAGTGTCGTTCGATTTGCAAGCTACGTCATCTCCGAACAGCCATCGCTTTATCAGACATTAGTAGCTCATACTGACAACACTTTCCATTCCTCATCAGATCGCCTTCCAAAGCATCTGTGGCCAGCATGATGCCGTGCATTAGCGGCCAAGCGGTCATTCACAGACATGCTCTGGCCCACTCTGGGTGTTCATATCAGGTGGCGATGTGAAGACGGGCACGAGTTCTTTGTGTGCCAGGAGCCGTGAAGCCTTGTCTGCTCTGGGTTTTGCTTCAGCCTCGCCCGGCTCGATTTGAGATGTTCCATCGCACTATTGAGTAGTTGTGCTGCAGAAGTCCTGGCTTCACCAAGGAATCTCAATGCAACAAGCGATCCAGCCTATGGCCTAGAGTACACCAGACTCACACTGACAGGAGGCATGCGAGCAGAAGTTCAAGGAAAGATGGGACGAGGTTCTGGAGTCAGGGATCGGTTTCCTTCGAAATTCCATGAGGCTTACGCGGCTAAACGAGGTGGCCGTTTGATCCCAGGCATCGTGCAGACAAGCCCTTCTAGGCTTTCGAGTGGTGCAACTCATAACAGGGGTCATAGGGGGGCCCTGTCAGGCTTCGGGGAGTTCCAAGCTTTTCCGGCATAAGCTTTCACAAGCTCTTTCTGAGGGCAATACAAATCCCCCTGTGAGTCGACCAACCATACATCAGGAATGCCATTCTTTGATGTGGTTCCAGCACAGGTCGAGAAGGAGAACTCGCTGCGCCTGCGAGGACTCAACCAGGTCGGCTCCGCAGAGTTGCCGTACGGACTCTCGCAAGTGCCTGTGGAGTATGCCGAGAAGCAAAGTGAAGCAATTAGCCTCGGATGTACCATGAACTAGACCCGGATGTTCAGTTTTTCCCGCAGCACACCTGGCGAAGCTGGACATCAACACCCAGATTCAAACGTGAGATAGACATGACACAACTACTCCAGTGAAACTCTCTCGCAGAGTTCATCCGTGCAGGGCCATGCCCGGAAGAAAATCACCAATCATGAAGAGAGGCGGGATCTGCGGGGAAACAGAGAGTGGTTCGTTACCACAGCCAGAATGGGAGACCTTCGGGTCCGGCAGCGTGGTGATGGGAGCTACGGCAATCCTTGCACAGCGAGCTTGTGTGTCACAGAATGTCCCAGAGCCGAATCGGATGTGGACTTCATGTCTCGACGGGCAGCTGCAGGCCCTGGCATCGGTTAATATGTTTCCAGGATCCTGATGCATCTGTTCGGATTGTGCATTGTTTGGGGTTTAGGGCAGTGCCTCCACAGGCTGAAGAGAAAGGAAGGCTACGAAGGTCGCTGCCCCGCTGAGAGCAACGACGCTTTGGCAGCAGCTGGGGTCATGCTGTGAAGGCTGGAGTGATGTGTCTCGGTCTCAATCGAAGCTTAGCTTCGGAGACATCAGAAGCTCAGAAGCAAAACTTGATATCACGCCTCAGCCGCAAAAGAAGCCAAGGACCGTGGCATGAAGCATTGCTCGAAAGGGCTGCAGAGGGCGCTCCGAGCTGAAGGGACTACTGACCGCTTTCGGCTTCGGGCTTCTGATGATCTATGAATCTATGACCTCTTCTTTCGCGGATTTGGCGCCAGGTCGTTTATGCAGTAGGTCGATGTAGACTGCAAACCCCGACTCAACTAATTAGTTGGACTTCAGTTCCGCGTTTGTCATTCTGCCGGAGTGCTCTCAGCACACTCTCAAAGCTCTGTGTTGGCCGGGGCAGGTGTCAGGCCGCAGTGTGAAGGACAAGGCCAGGGCTTCTTTCGGTTGCAGCGCTTGGCATCCCCGCCGTAGCATGCCGGCATGCCGAGTCCTGTAGTCGTGTAAGTCAGAAGAAGCACGGCCACGAGCTCCCACTCGCTTCACAGACCGCCACGAGCCAGCGTGAAGCGGAGACTGAGACGCCCCAGAAGCGAGTCAGGCCAGCGACGGCTCAAGGCTTATACGGCTAATTAAGGGCACTGTGGGCACTGTTCCGAAATCAAGCCACTAGCCCAAGCACATCCTAAGCTTTCCGTCAAGGGTTCCGGATATGCTGATTTTGGATTGTGGTCTCTTGGCTGAGCCACGGCATAGAAACCACATGCTTTTCCTACAGGGGCGGTGATTCGCCTCCGCAGCCTGGCACGGCAACGTTGGTAGAGCTTAGCAGTTCGGCGCTGGCTCTTAGACCCCCAAGTACCCCTTGTTATACCCCAAATACCCACCAGCAAGGACCATAAGGGCTCTGTTAAAGGGCCATTGGGGGTCCTGGCTGACTGCCTGTTGGTACTTGTTCCTTTGCGTAGCATTGCTCGTCGGCGCACGCCTGCGACAATCCTGATTGACCCCGACATGCAGGAGCCATTTGTTTCTGAGGACTTCATTCGCTTGTCAAAGAAGTGAGGAGCAAGCCTACTTAGATCGCACGACCTCAGTGACCTCTGGCCCCGAAACACTTTTGATTAAAGTCCAGGAATGATCTTCCACGAGTTTGGAGGTTCCGATTTAAGCTTCGGCATACAAGTGCTGTCCTACAGAGTCCTGAGCGCATCCACACAAACGGTCGGGGGGCCATGGCGGACAATGTCGGCAACGAGCATTCCGACTGGGATGGTTCGGCAACAGAGGAGTCCGAGGCCGGCTGTTGACTTGAGGTTCCTGGGCCTGGGCTGCCTGGGCTGTGTAGAGCAGTGCTCCATTGCTACTGTACCAGTCGTCTGCTGATTGAATCCCATTTAAACTCTTCCTGTTTCCAGTATGCTGTGAGAGTTGGCCAACCCCGAAACGTACCTGGTCCACCTCCTACTGAGCAGCCATTGGTCAGTCTTTCGACTCGGCGACGCAGATTGAGCTCGAAGATCATTTGCCACCAGACCTGACTTAGTGAGATTGCAAACGGTCGTTCGAAGTTAGCGCCGTAAGCTGCGAAGGGCCGTGACAGCTCAGGCTTCGGGAGTCTTGGGAAAGTTGCGGAACTTCTGGGTTTGTCCAACCTCTCTGTTTTGGCGGGTGGGGACTGGGCAGCTGGCTGCCCGGTTCGGTCCACACAGGCCTGGGACGGTTCTATTTGGAAGATCATCTGGGGCTCCAGACGTACTGGGATCATTCCCCGGAGGTACATGCCTCTCTCGGCACTCCTCCTGATCCCATTTGGGTGTCCGGCATAACGTCTCAAGCAAACGCTGGAACATATATAGAGTCAAGCCCAGACGCTTAGCTCAGCCCCTCAACCCTTGGACCGAACGATAACCGGTGGAACATCACCCATCCAGAGAGCGAGCGTTTCCCGTCTCGCGCACCCGACAAGCACGTCGCAAGGCCCATAAGCTGCCCGTGCCACAACCGGTGTACAAATACAGCAAACTTGACCGCTTGGCCCCCCCGGCGGTGAGTCTCGATGTTTGCGTGCTGCCAGAGTCACTCGCCATGGCCTGCCAGCTGCGAGCGCTGTGGGTCTTCCACAAGGAGTCAGAGGCCGACCGTTCAGTTTGCTGTTCGAGTGGACAGTATCGGGCGGAATCCGAAGAACCGAAGCTGCTGAAGCTCCTTCAAAGTGGAGTCAAGAAGAAAAGCTGAGCAGACGCCTTGCTGCAGGTTCGACTGCTCACGAGCCGCCGCTTTCCCACCGTGGAGCCGTGGCTGCTTGAGTGTGATGTGAGTTGCGACACGACCCGCCGTGAAGAGGCCTTACTAAACTCATGAGAATCCGAAGTGCAAGGAGAGCAAGCTCCAGCGCCTACAAGGCTCGAGCTGATCAGGCTTTCTGTTCTTGCTTGTGCTGAGGCAAGGGTATGATCCGGAAGAGAAAGTGGCGGGTCCCTTTCCAACAATGATCTCAGGTTTGCGGCTACAGCAGCAACAGAAGTGGTTCAGCTTGGGTGTTGTTTCCCGTCCGGGCCTGACAGTTTCGCGGTTTCGGGGTGCAAAGGAGAGGATTTAACAAAGGCACAAGTGTAATCGCCACTCTTTGGTTTGTTGCTCCGATCTTTGGCGCCTTGGGAAAGGTGAGCGCAGCACAGCACAGAAATCTCGGCGCATGCTCGGAATCCGTATCAGGCTTCGGTGTTCGGAAGGTCTCACTACTATGTAGGGGCAATTCCGGAGAGGCAGCAACCACGTGCCGCTTCCCTGTGACGAAGACATCAGCCACCTCTTCGTATCGGAGGCTTGCAGCTGGATCTTAGGCTCAGGAAGAGATGGATATGTGGAGATGTGGGCGGCCGCCAAGTGCTTGCTGTCGAGCTCGCGCTTCTCGAGAGTAACATGACAGCCTCCAGGGAGGCATGATTAGCCTTACCAACGGGCCCAGTGTGCCTTGCATCTCACAATTTTCAGCTCGCTTCTCACAACCGTCCTGTAGCCTGTGCCAGGTTCTGGAGGAGGAGGAAGACCACAGCCTCCCTGCAGACCTGCCGGCCCCCTTCCACGAGGATTCGGGAGGGAAAGACTTCGCCTGTTAAGAGGAGTGGTGATTAGAATTCTGCGCTGGAATCTTCCTGCCATGCTGGGGTGAAACATAGAGTCAGATCCATGAGCTTGAGTCGGGCTATCTGCTCAGCAGATTCCCATTCCCGTCGGAATCTGAGGACTTCCATCAGGGCTCCTTCAGCTGGGATCCCGCGGAGGACGGAGAGTTTCCAGCTCGGGTTGATGTGCTTCTCTTGTCATGATGCCTCTGCCCCATATCTGACGACTTGACGTCGATAAGATTCGACAAAATATCGTGTATGAATCCTGATTACAGGAAGGGCGCAAGGCTGTCGTCAAGCATTTTCGGTCGTGGTAGCTGCTTCAGAACTTCAGTGAAGAATAGCAGTGTAGCAGGGAGACATGCGCAAGATCGGGCTCGCGGCTACATGGATGTCAAGTTTCAGTTCACGTCGTCACGTGAAGGAGGCAGGCCTCCAGGTCGGATTGCAACAGGCCGGGGCAATAAAGTGCCCGCATCTCCGGAGGAGTCGCGGATGGAAAAGCTTTGGCCGCTGGGTCCGATGACAGCGCTAATGCTCCATGACTGCAAATGAAGTGGTGCTTTAAGAAGCTCATGGCAATATCAGGCGTGAAGAACCCAAGCGCACATAGCCGTGGTTATGAAAGCTATGTTGGGCGACTGCCAAGTCCCAGCTGGATATGCTGATATGCTAGGCCTGAGTTGACAGAAAGCCGGAGCTCATGGCAATGCACGGTGCCCTGCACCAGCGCAAATTCCGGCTGCATCCCATTCCGAAATTCTCTGGAAGGATTAAGCGTTCCATGCCCCGTCATCTCGCTCACGGAAAATGCATGTCATTTGCCCTTCACGGTCGCGTGCGGTGTGCACGGCGCAAAAGGCTCTCTGATTACGGAGCGATAGAGAAACCGCTGAAATTAACTTGTTGACACCTCAGCATCTTTCAGGAAAGGAAAGATATGGCCGGTGGTGTTCCTGCACAAGAAAGGCTTCTTGGAATGAATTGGGTGTCCAAAGCCCATGGAAAGCCATTGAAAACCCATGTTGCATGACCGTGCGCTGCGCTGCGTGCAGACTGCTTTGTCCAAGCTCCCGCCCTAGACTTTGGCAGGGTACTACCTGGTGACAGCCGTGGCTATCATGGATCGCAGCTATCAGGCCACATTGTGACTTGCGCAGCCTGACGGTAGAGACTCTTTTTCAAGCCTTCGAACTCCTGCACACTGAGACATGTCATGATGTAGTGAGGAGCTGTAAAACTGTTCCGTGTTGCTTTAGGGACGATCATATCAGTTCAGAATTCTCTTAGTGCTGTGGAGGTTGACTCTCAACCTGCGATGCGAGTGTCCATCTATCCAACACATTTCTTGGAGCTCTACGCACGGTGGAAGTTGCCGTGCTGATTTGCTGGTGTCTTCCTTTGATGCAGGGGGGCTGAACGGAGAGGCTCACATGCGCTCGCACCTACGCAGTTGGCCCAAAAAGCTGAATGCTGGGACACTCTTCGTTGGACAGCGGAAGCAGTTGTGAGCGGCTAAGTGTATTGTACGCCGAAGAACAGTTGAACAGAAGGCTCCGCAAATCCACTCCTCAAGCCTAAGGCACCCCACCCTGCAAGTCTGAATTCTGAGCAGGAAAAAGCTGGCGAAGGCACGTGCAGAATGTGTAATTTCTGCAGAAAAAAGGGTGCCCGTGAAGCTTGTCTTTGCCCATGTTATGGCCAGCCTCTGCCCCCCCACTCGATCCTCTCAATGGTTGAGTTCACAGCAATGCTTCCCTCACATCGCGTCACATACATCGGGCCATCATAGGCTTTGGATTTGTACCAGCTAATGGCATCAATCACCCTCAGGCCGCACGCCGGGAGATAGTCAGCATCCCATGTCCTGCACCTTGCGCCCCTTTCCCATTAAATGTAAGTCAGTGTAAGCCATGCAAGATACCAGAGTCAGGTCGTGGCAGCGATGGTCGTAACTGGCCGTACTAGTTTAGAGGCACTGCACTGTTCAGCTCTTTGGGAACACCCGCAACAGAAACGAAGCAATTGATTCTATATTTCCGGCTGCCCATCGCAATGGATAACGAAGCGTGCATAATACAGTAGTATATATCCTCTTAAGGCATCAACAAGAATGCTGCACGCGAGGGAAAGGTTCAACCAGACTATGCAGCCCTCACCTTCAACTGACCACAACCTCGTCAGTGCAAGCTGAACACAAGACGCATGCAGGGGAACGTCCCCGCGCGCTGGATTTGCCTTCAGTGACCGCCGCATTCGCGGTGCTAGAGGCGAGGTACAAACCGTTTCTCTTGAGCAGCTGAGTTCTACTGATCTACCGCTTGAGAGCCGGTTGCTTGCAAGCCTCAAGCTGTTGCAAACCAGAAGATCCTGCATGAAGTAGTTTCAGACTTCTCGTTTTTTTGGGAACCACTGCCGCTCAATAAACATGCTCTTCTCAGCAATTTTCCTTTCAATCATACTTCGTGGTCTGGGAAGCATAGGAGTCAACAGAAAGGTAACCACGAGCTTCAGGACATTTGCGACTTCATTCCGGCGAACTTATCGATATCTGATGTCACTGGCATCTCAGAGCTGCAGCCCCTTGACGGCAGTGTTCTGGCTGGATGTGACAACTCTGCAGTGGGACTTCTCGAGAAGCACGAGTTTCGTGCTCTCGAGTCGGTTTCAGAGCTTCCAACACCTTGAGTTTGTCATCGACAGGTATTACATCAGAAGCGCGTTGCCTTTTGGCAGCCCGGTTAACACCAACTTCTACTTGTTGCGAATGGTGCGGCGACTCGGCTGAACAAGCGAACAGGCTTGTCAGGATAGGCAGGTCGTTTCGCCGGTTCCGGTTCATGTACAGTACATTATTGATGTTGTTTGCTTGTTGTCTGTTTCCGACTTGACCTAATACTCCAGGCATGGCTTCCCCAACAAGGAGGACAGCTCAGACCAAATCAAATCCAAAGGCTTCAGTGTTGGGGGTCGGAGGTTACACGTACAACCGCAGGGACGGGGCAGGACATGGTTTCTCGTTTGGCTGGCTCCAGTCTAGCTTGGTTTGTCCCTGCATGGCCCACTGCTCTTTTAAAGTGCAGACCAGGAAGGCGTACGCAGGTCGCCTGCTTACAACAGTATGGAGTCTTTTCGCACATGCATCTAGGGTTATGTGTCTGGGCATGTTGGTAATATCTGACATATGCGGTGTTTTGATTTTAGAAGGTTTATCCGATTTATCCATGTACTTTGTATGTGCTAACGGCAGAGAGAGAGAGAGAGAGAGAATGCGTGTGCGTGTGTGTGTGTGTGTGTGTGTGTGTATGTATGTACTCACTGATCCAGCATACACGCTTTTCAGTTGGCATCGGCGCTGTATTCTGTATTATACCTTTGACGCGAGGATGACACTTCGCACCGATCGCCGGCATGGAAGCCCTACCTCTACAAGGGCAAAAGCAAGCTGACACTGCAACTCGACGATGGGAACCATGCATTAAGCGCTGCGTGCTGTCGCAAACCATCATGAGTCGTAGCAGGAGTGAAGAACAGAAGCGCTTGGAGGGGTGCTAAGCTTGGCGTAATTTGCACGGAGGGAGCGAGAAACCGCAGACCATTTAATGCGCTCGACAGCAAGGTCAATTGTGGAAACGATCAACTGTACCCTCTACGGCAAGCCCGAGTATGAAGATGCTGCCCGACTGGCAGAGTGTGTGCATTCGACAGCTGTAGTTGCTTCCTGAGGGCTACACGAAGCCAGGTGTGTTTGTTGAATGCTGTTGTGGACGGCCAACTGTGTCAATCCGGATAACTGGCATTGTATGGGGTCAGTTGGGCTGGCCACGTGTATTGAAGACGAATGTAATCCTTGACGGAACACCGAAAGCTTTCATAGATTGAGCCTGCAGCACCGGCACCGCAACTCCCAGCCAAGCAAATGCGACTCGACGTGACTCGACTGTCATTGGAAAGTCCGAAAGTGCATGGCAAAATCGTCCTGGTGCAAGGAGTGCTTCATCCAGGGCACTGTTTACTGTTGTGCTGACATTGCTGGAGTGCCAGAAGTGCCTCTTGGCCGGAGCAGTGGCCACCAGGGCACCTGATACCGTAGAAGTATGTTGAACAGTGAATCAGGACTTACATAGACGTTCTTTCAGACTGGCATTGGACAGGTATCTTGTGCAGTGGTTGGAAGCTGGAAGTTGGGTCGTTCGAGTTTCGGGCAGGCCCCGAGCAGGATCTAGAGCTGTAAAAAGAGAAATTATATGGAAAGGTCGGTAGAAAAAGGCTGCTCAGAGGTGCGAGTCAGAGTGCCTTCAAAGCACTGTAGCACGGCAGCTAACTGACGAGATCTCAAAGTCCTCTGCGAGTCGTGACCGGCTGCAGCCTGGGGTCCGCGACACCCTTGTTTGAGGTGGACATCGACTTACACTCGTATTCCATTCCCCATCCTGCCGCTGCCTACTAAAGTCGGAACCAATCTGTGACTTGCACCGAGCAGCACAGGTGCGTGCCTATCTCATTCCAGCCGCATACTGCCAAGACGTCCTCGGGGGCTGATGCTGAGGAGGCGCCGTTGCCTGGGAGTGGGTTGCCCATGACCCCAGAGGTTCGAGACTCGGCTTGTCATGCTTGGAACGGCAAAAGTGCGCGAACAGACGTCGTGCATTGAGGCTCCAAGCACGAAGTTCAGCACACATTTCACCAGCCGTGAAATTCACACCGTGCACAGGACACCAGCTTGCATTCCTCGCCACCAGATGCTTGGCTTATGCCGCCCCTTCTTGCGGTTTGAGAGCAGGTTCCAGCGTGCGCAGGTTAAATCTTCAGAGAGCTGCAGCTTTGCGAAACTTCACACTGGGACTCGAGCTCGATCTTTTAATCAGTTCTGTGATGGATGCGGTACTTCGCACCCCGAACCGTGCTTTGGGTCCAAGGCTCGTCGTCGGCTCTGAAAACGTATTTCTTATTGGTATAGAGTCTAGAGTATACAGTATTCACTCAGGCTTGCAGATCGGAAGCGGAATGAAGAACCAAGGAAATTAGCGTGCACAACTGCCTCTTGGATTTCCAGCTGCTGAATTTGTGTAGGCTTTCGCTGAGAATGTCTGAGTTGGGCCGAAGGAAACTAACCTTTCGCAGATGCTGTCTTGCTAGAGCGCAGAGGATGGAGTGATGGTTGGAAGTTATTGACTTTCGATCATAATCGAAGTTTGGCCGCTCACCTTCCCATAGAAGCGCATTGACTGTGCTGCGCAGTAAGGTGCACACATCGTTGGTGGCATCAAGCCAGCCAAGGACAGCGCGGCAGCACAGATGTAAAGTTCAGGGCTGCTAAATTGGATTCATCATGCCAGGATTGATTGGACGACACATGGGGGAGCGCGGCACCTTTACAAATGGTGTCAACGCTATAGGGTGCAAGGCTTGCCGGAAAGGCTGACATTCCGCGAACTCTTGGGTGGTTGGTGAGTTGTTCGGTTCGGCGTGACATAGATTTGAGTGCCTTTTGTCATCTGAGATGCAGCAGCAAGGCTTGTGCTACAGCTTCTGGTGCTTGGCTGTCCTGGCAGATGACCATACGCATGTTCCATGCTTGGCCTTCGAGGACGAGTCCTTCAAAATTTCCTGCCTGCCGCCAACAGGGCCATTCGTTCTTTGCAGGCACCCCGCTGGCATGTCAGCTAAGTGCAAGCACCGGCTCGGAGTTTGAGACTCGCACAGACGAGCGGACACAATCATTTGTGTGAGGTACAACTTCCGGCGCAGCCCCAGCATACCAGTTCGAGGCAAGCTTGATTGCGGTCTCGGGGCTTTGGATGTAGGGGGTCATGGGCAAGAAAGATTCTACAGCGCCTTCTTTGCGCCATTTTGTCTTGGGAGCTTGAGGTTATGCTCATCTCAAGTCCCTAGACTAGCCATGCCAAAGTAGACGGCTCTCAGCCATTCCATGTAGGCTGAAAGCGGCCAGACTGGACTGGACCTTCTGCCGCTCCAGGCTTCTACCAGCTGAAAGAGCTTTCGCCGGTCGAGTTTCGCCTTCTACTCCAGGCCTCCCCGGGCTTGACCTCGAGATCCCTACGTTCACAACTCCCCCACTACCTTCATCTAGATCTCAGGTCTCAGGACCGCCAAAATTTGTATGCTGTGCACGTCTTGATCCGAGACGACGTCAACAGTCCTAGCATTGCTGCAACAACCCCCGCCCGCCCCCGCCCCATCCACAGCCTGTGCTGGAGAAGCTCAGTCCCAGAGCTCTGCCAGGTCCAGCTGCATCCTCTCGTTTCTTCTGCCAGCAGCAGTGGTTCCTGGAACTGCCAAGTGAGGCTTGCGGGGAAAGTTGGGTGTGGGCCCAGGAGCTGAGAGTGCAGTAGCTTGCTGCTTGCGCATTACATCATAAACGGATCTGGCACATCACATGCCTTCAGCCACGCAGGCTCCCATTCGACCACCGTGGTGTAATCCGATCCCACGACTTGAAGTGCACCAGTGGTTCCTTCTCTCTCGCTGAGCCCTCGCTGCAGATCAGCGCAGTGGCTACGAATGGTACACACTTGTAATCATTTGTGTGCGACCTGGAGGTGGATCAGTTTCGTCTGTGATCGTAGGCCGCCGTCTTCTTGCAAGGCTTTGATGCATTGAAGTTCTCAGGATCATAGTCGGAGCATCGTGTGGAATCTCAATGTGCGGAGACCGCGAGGCACAGTTCGTCGGGCAGGGGTGTTTTCTAGAATGGGAACAGAAATCAGAACGCAGTCCTTGGGATGGGATTCAAAGAAAGCATGTGCATGCGCCATCCTCCGTTGCCGAGATGCGACAAGACATGATTCAGAGTTTTGTTCGGCAGCGATGTCCCACGGAGTGTAGGACAGGTGGTCAGTCAGCATCTGAAGTTTGAACAGGATCTGCGTGTTTCTCTAGATTCTAGACGCCTCTCTTGCTGGACCCAGCCCCACCACAAAGCGGCAGAGCAGCGTTGGAAAATGAGTGGTGAGGTAGTTGCAGTCTTTGTTTCCCAGTGCAGCCTTCGACAAGCACGGGACTTTTGTGGCATAGTTGACCGGGGGTGGAGGTACCTTGGAGGCCAACCTTCTCGGAGAACTTATCTTCGAAGCTCCACAGAAGCCGCAGCAAGAGCAGCAGACACGCGACTCTGGGAAGGTAGGGAGTGAGGTTGGAGTCTTGGAGTCCAGAGTAGGGGCGAGAGTGTGGAAACTGCAAAAAAAGCTGACTACGGCTGGATTGTAAACATGGTCCTGCGCACGAGACGGGGCCCCGACAGCTAAGGACGAAGAGGGAGCAGCAGCTCCAACAGAAGCAGCAGCTTCAGCAACAGAGCCAACAACAGCAGCAGACGCAGCAAACACAGCAACAGCAACAGCAGCAACACCATCACCAGCAGCAGCAGCAGCAGCTGCAGCCACAACAGCAGCAAGCACAGCAGCAACCATCCCAGCAGCCATCGCCACTTGGTTGCTCTGGTCTAGAATTGAACTGCTGATTGCAGCGTGCCTTGATCATTAAGCTGCAATGCACGGCGGGTCCTTTTGGATTGAATTTTTCGAAGTGCCCAGAACTGCTAAGTCCAGCTGCTCAGTTTGAATCCTCTTGTTCAGCTATGCTTGGAGCAGTGACTAGTTATGGAATGGAAGCTTTTCCAAATCATGAGGCCCCGCCCGGCTGCGGATACCGAAAGGGCCGAAAAGGCTTGGCTTTTCATCGTGTTGGAGCATTTCGTGAAGTTGTGATCGCCTGCCGTGGTGTTCGAGCTTGTGCAGGCGATACTTGAATGGAAGGGCCGTTCTCGGGGAAGCCCTTTTTGACGGCAAGTCTGAAATACCGCATGTATAATGCATCCGCGCGCCTGCGGTGGTCAAGTCCACAACACTGCCGACTGCACGCGAATCGAAACATAGGGTGCGGCTGTTATCATAGGCAGAACATGTAGGCTTTCGAGATCCCGCGACCGATTGCAGGAGGCAGCATCGGTCTCGAAAGAAGCTTAAAGCTTCAGAGCAACTCACACTTACAGAGTCAAACATGAGACACACCGCAGGCTTCCGCCGCAAGCCACACCGACACGCCTGTCGTGCCGCGGCCAGCAAATCCTCAGCCTTGTGAATGTGCTAAAATTCCGTATTGAAGTCATGGTGTGAAGCATGGACAGCCCAGTAAGGAGTCTCAAGAGCAGTCTGAGATCGAGGAGGAGACTGAGAAAGCAGGAGCTAAGGGGGGACATAGCATTCGAGTTTGGGCTTTGGGACGGTTTCGGTCTTTTGTTTGGGTCCGGCGTGCCCTCGCCGGTCACAGAAACCGTGCGCATGCCAACATATGCTTTGCACATGTCGTTGGGATCAATGCTGTCACCATAGGCTGCACGCTGGAAGTGCACGTGCCACGCAGGAGCGCCAGCCGCCAACGATGCTGCAGCCTCTCGATCGGGCGTTGACATGCCCCTCGAAATTCGTGGCGGTTGCCTTCCCTCTGTGTTGACTCTACTACCAGCGCACACAAGACAGCGCGAACGCGACTGGAACCAGCTAACAGGATGTGGAGCAGCTTCGCACGAGTCCAAGGCTTCTCAACGCAGCTGGCGGTGGTGCACATGCTGGAGGCGAAGGCGAGTCGTGTTAAGGCTGATGTGCTGACTTTCTGTTTGCCTAGACTTTCGGCGCCGGGCTCGGGGTGCTGTAACTGTAGGCGTCGGAGAGCAAGCGCTTGTCCCTGGAGAGCCGCTGACGCAGTCGAGGTACAGCGGAAGGATTCTCACTGCTGGCAGCTTTGGCCTCTTCAGCTGCAGATGTGCTGCCGTCAAACTGTGCGCTCATATCTAGTCTGCCTGTGTCTGTGTGTGTGTGTGTATATTCTGGTGCTTCGAGAGAGTTTTGCGAAGATCTACAGTCTATTTCACTAGATTGGATAGCCTCTACATGGGCTCGTTGACCCGGAACGGCACCCTGACGCATGACTTGCAGCGTTGACCCTGGAAGTCCGATTCTCTAGGGCGGATCTTACAAGGTGATCTCCTCTTGCGTTTACTCGGCCAACCCCGGTGAAGACTTCGAAGGAGCGAGAACGAGAAGGTGGCATGGATTCCAGCTTCAAGGCGAAGTGGCCAGAGGCTTCCCGCAATCTGAATGCAGATGGTCAGCTCCGGTTTACTTCTGGGCTCAACCAGTTTAGCCCGCTTGCTCCGAGCACGCGTACGGGAAGTGATTACGCCAAGATTCGCATCCGTGGCACGGCTTCTCATACCGCATCTACGTGTGATGGCGTTCGCGTGCATCAATATGGCATCTGGCCAGAGACGTCATCATCACTACCACAGTACTCCTCAAGTCGTCACCGGCAAACTGATCATCATCATCATCGTCAGCCTCCGGGAAACCATGGGAAGCCGTTCCGTCACCCTTACCATCCTAGTCTAAGCCAATTCACGAACTGCAACTTGGATGCCTTGGATTTGAAGCAGAACTCGGGGAAATCATGTCATGCGTTCTTTCGGTTGCATACGTGCTTACCTGTCATCATGGGCCATGGGCACCGTACCGTGTCACTTCTCAGCAGAGGCCGCAAGCTCCCAACCCGTACATGAAGCCCGCTGCTTGTCGTGGCTGCTCGTATATCCCTGGAAGATCCGAGTTCCTGTGCAGGAGAGTCAGTTCGACGTCCGCTCGGGCACGAGCTTCTCGCTTGGATTGGAGTCTCATAGATACCTGAGCCGTTGGATTGGAGTCTCATAGATACCTCATCTGTTCGGCGAAGCACCTAGTGAGCCTGCACACAAGTTCACCTCGATCATGCCGCAAGCAAGGTGGCAACCAAGAGGGGCCGCAAGAAGATGACAGCCAGGCAACTTCCCGCTCAGCGAGCGGGGCCATAGTCCGGCTACCTGCCGATAGGAGAATAAGATCTGGAGCTTGCATGTATCATGCAAAAGTTAGTCCCAGATGTGGGTCATGAGAGTCATGGGAGCCGATTCCATCCGAGTGCAGGTGGACCTGGAGCACGGCAGCCTGGTGATCGCAGCCGTCGGTGCGCCCCGAGCTGCATTGGCGAAACCGGCGGCTGTGGCAAAAGGCACCACCGCCAACGCTGACTGCCACGGTGTTAAGATTATTGGTGCATCGAAGAAGTTCGTGTTCAAATATAGCTTTTGCAGTGCTTTGTGGGTGCCCTGGCTGTTGGGCAGGTGCGTTGCCAGCCCCAACCCCAACAGCTTCTTCTGCCAATCTGGGAACCATGACACCACCAGAGGCCTGGTTGGTCAAGAGACGCGATCTCTAATTCTCCGTCTCCTAGTCTCTCAGATGTGCAATCTCTCAGCCAACTGGCTATTTGTCTGAAAGCTCCCCAGCTTGGCTTTGGAGGACCCCTTCTTGATGGGTGTGAACTGCTACGCGGAGGTCTTCTTGGAACCTGGGCCTTGTAGGCTTCGAAAGCTTGTGGCCGTCTCGTAGTTCCTGAGTTAGCAGACTTCACTGAGGAAGTACCCGACGTGGCGCTGTCCGGGATACACGTCGACCCAAAGGTTCCGCGACGCAGAAAAGCCAAGAAAGCAGAGTTCGCGGATGCCAATGCAAAGCGGGGTGCAAGCTGTTCAGTCTCTTGCGAACGAGAGGAAGTTCAATTTGCCAGAGGATGTCGAATGTTTCTGAAGGCTTCAGGAAGCCAAGGGCTTAGGTGGTTGATTTTGGTTGTTGCATGCGGCACTTGATCCAGCGGAGGCCGTCACAGTTTACCCCACCACTCGCGTCTATGGTGGGGTTGCCGTGCAGAAGGAGTTCTTGACCGGGAAGCAACTGGTCTTTGTTTGGTTTGGGATTCATTGGCTGGGTGTTCTCTAACTTTCATCTACGAGGTTCGAGGTGTTTGGTGTCCATCGTTTCGCAGGACCCTTTCCTGTTCGGATGCATGTGAGCAACTGCGCACACATGTTGTGCAGTCAATGCCGCTACACTGTTTGAGCACCACGATGGCGACTCGGAAGTAGCCCTTCTGACATGGAGCCGCCAAGCTCCACCAAGCTGTGAACCAATCAGTCGTTTCCCACTGGTCAAGTCAAGGTACATCATTTGGAACATGGCGGGAGACGTCCGAGGTGACCGCCTGCAGGGCATTCTCATGCGTTGCAGTGCCACAGCTAGTTGCAGCAAGCTGCTGTATGATTCTGCTGCCATCTATGGAGATTTCCATATCATTATGTGTGACGAGCGAATGGCAGCATCAGACAGAACCGTTCTGGTGTCACAAGCAAAAGCAGTGTGGAGAGTTCCTGCTGTTGGTCTCTGCCTGCGTGCGGATCCAGGTCACTTCAACGGACTTGAGTTCGACCGGGAAAGTGCAGATGCTCAGCCGATGCTGAAAGGCGACACGTAGCTGCGTTCGTAGGTGTACCAGGATGCCTGGATAAATGGCTTCAGGCCTGCCAGACCCTTCTCGGCCAGTGTCAGCTTCGTTTCCGGCGGTGGTTCTCACCTCGACCAGCCAGGCCGCAAACATCTCCTCGTAGCCCCGACCTGTGACCAGATATGGACCGGCACCTATGCACAGGGCAAGCAGCTTTGCAGGGAAGCTCTGCACTGCTGTGATGCAACAGAGGATGTGCAGTCGAAAAGTGCTCACTCCAGAACCGAAAGCAGCTTCAGGAGTGCATTCCGGAATATGACTCGGGGTTCAGTCGGGATGAGGCTCTAGACTCTAGACAATGCGTTCAGTTTGTCAGCGGCCCAGAACACCCAGCTTCTCCTTCGTTCGATCTCTCGTGTTGTTCCAGCCGCACCTTTGGAGCCATTAGCCCAGAATAAGGCGCTCAAACTCAAACCACACACCACAGCCACGTGCATGGAGGGCTGCAGCCTGTGCGGGTCAGCCAAGGTCGATCCACCTGTCCTGCCCCATATCGCATCGGGCGACTGGGCGTTGTGGGTGGTGCAAATTTCGGAACTAGCGACTGCGAATCGGGTCTCAGGGCAGCTCCGTTTCTATGTTTTGGTGCCCAACGATCATCAATTACTTCAGTGGCATCGGCACGGACGTTCTGACGTAACTATTCTTACGCAATGAAATCGTTCCTTCCCAGCTCGTACTGGTGTACATGAAGTACCCTTTGCACCTTTGGCCCTGGGTTGTAGTTTGTGCATTGAAAGGCTGGGGCCGAGCGGGTGCTTTGTGTGTTTTGGGGTCTTGGCAAAATGCAGCGTGTTGCGTCGCGCGTGCGTGTCTGGGTCTTTCCGACGGCGTTGGGAAACAGGCCCTTTCCGGGATTCCCCACCCGCCTCCTAATTGTGACTGAGTTAAATCGACACGTTCTTACGTTTTACGTTCTGAAGAAAGCAATGTCCTCTTTGCGTAGTCTAGTTGACGCGCCGACGCAATTTTCAGCTAGTGCAATCAGCTCAGCGCAGTTGTCAACTCGTTCCGGGAGCACGTTCCACGCAGAAGGCACGTTTTACGTGCCGTGCACCGAGGTTACTAAGTCAACTACCCACTTCCTTGCTATCGGTGTGGTCAAACAAGACCATAGATCCGCAAAGTGCAGTCAATTGCGCTTGCCGACAACCATGAGAAGCAAGAACTACACACGGCGCTGCAGATCATGGACATCCCGATGATCACGCCGTCTGGCCATAGCTATGACTTTCGAGCAATCGTGGGGTGCTCGGAATCTCTCCATGTCCAGACGTCCTTCCGTTCATTTTCGTGCTAGCCGAAAATTTGAAATGTGCTACCGTCTGTACTACTGCCTGAGACTAGCCTGGGCAAGCATGGAAAGCAACTGAGACCGAATGGCTGGCAAGACGCCGCGTGGATCCTTTGACCCTGGCCCCGCCAGCACCTCAGGCGGGTCTCATGCGGCTTCGGGAGCTCGAACATTCTGTTTGAGACTCTGTTTATTGGTTGCCGCAATGCACGGCTGGAAAGCAGACAGCACAACCGCTCGAACTCAAGAAGCTGTGCTTTTGCTTTGGAACCATGGCATGAGCACATTGGCAAGGTAGACAAGAGGCAGATGTCGTTCCCATCTGTTCAAGGCTTGCAAACAACTGCGCTGGACGCATCAGCTTTTCTCGGCTGGAGAGCTGAGGCTGTCACCGGGAGAGCTCTACCCCAACCGTGTTCTCAAGGAGGGGGTTGGTGTATCACAAGAGGACGTGAGCCAGAACACTGCAGGACGAAATCATTGAGCAGTTGCTCAAACTGTCCAAAACGGCAGAGGACAACGGCGAGTACGAGCCGCGGGCCCAAACCGCTCTTGTGCAGCTTGTTCTTTCAGAAACGAACGTGCTTGTTACAAAGGATAGTCGTTTTGGTTGCGATTGCCCATGCCGGATCGCACAAGCAAGAGGGCGATGCTAAATCTTTTGCTATCAGTTCAGCAAGGCAGCACAAACACAAAACCGTCGCAGAACCCATCCGTGTATGCCGGAGCCCAACTTACCTGAGGCTCTCCGATGCAGCACGGGCAAGGGTTACCCACATCCGTGGACTGGCGATTCCACCGCTCCAGGTTCGGCTTCGGCCAACAAGCTACTGTAGGAGGAACTTTGACACTTTGCGTGGTTCGAGGGGTGAGGCACGCGGGTGCAGCTTCTTGTTGAGCAGCTGACGTCCTTGCACGCTAAGTTCTCTGCTGTGATGCTCGACTCGTTTTGCAATGCAGTTCAGCTAAGATTTCATCTTCAAAGCCATGTGAAGTACCAGCAAGATCCAGCCGCTGAAACCTTGTCTGCAGCCACGTTGTGACAGTGGCAGGGTGATGGCAAACGAACTACCCGAATTCAGAAAGTGCCACGCAGCTGCAAGTTTCCGGCGAAGGGTTCCTGTGGAGATTGCAGAAGACTTCAACCCGAAAGAACCGAACTCACAGCCGGATACAATCAGGTGTACTGATAGTCCACCGTTTGATCGCTTCGCTTTTGCTTGAAGCTTTGCGTTCGAAGGCGACTTCCTTAGAACATGGAGGTTGTTCCCGCTTTGCACCTTACAGCCGCATTGAACCTGCAATACGCTTCCTCCTTCCATCCCGAATGCCCCGAAGATCGGAACGTGCGTTTGCTCCTCAAATCACACTGGCTGGCATTCTCACTGCATTGGCGAACCCCCGCAAGACCCCAAACACTGAGAAGCTGAGATTGGATCGCTGTGCCATCTATGCAGTGTGGCACAGATCCCAGTTCCCGTGGGGCTTTGGGTTCAGAGCCCGTTGCTGGAAACTCAAGGATTCGGGGGGTTGCTTGAGGCTGGAGCGCAGCCGCAACTCCGGCACTCCGAAACGGCCTTGAAAAGACGTCGGAGAAGAATTTTTGGCCCTGAGTCAGCAACGCCCAAATTTCAGAAACCCGAATAAAGGTTTAGCTAAACCCGAAATTAACGTTTAGTTAAACCCGAAAAAGAAGCTTAGCTAAACCCCAAGTGCACCCGAAACTAGGGTTTAGCTAAGTGCAAAAATCAAGTTTAGCTATATAATATATCGAAAGTAGGGTTTAGCCGAACCCGAAATGTGAGTTTACTTAAACCCAGAAATCCGTAGTTAATACTTGTTCCGAATTTAGGTTTGACCTTTTGAACTTGACTCCCAACACAGAAGCTGACAATGGCAAAGGTGTGGCCTCCTCGCTTGGGAGCAGATGCTCGTGCTACTTGCCTGCTTGCATTTAAGCACATCAGGCAGGGTGAAGGCTGTGACAAGTAAGTCCCAAAAGCAGGTCGGGCTGAGTTCTAATTCGGCCTGCCGGGTGGTGGCCCCCCTCTCGAGGTGGAGTAGCAGACGCAAGAGTGCGAACGGCAGAGCGGGGCAACAAGGGCGAGTATAGGAGGGTGGGAAGGAGGCGTGGAAAACGAAATCTAACTTTAATCTGCACCTTTTTAAACTTTTGAACCTGGGAAGAGCAGACCAACGGGTTGAGGGAAAGAAATCGCCGACACGCCCCCGCGTTTGTTTGAAACACGCGGAGGGCACAGCAGGCGAATAAATGCGAGGAGAAGTGGAGCTATATGAACCGGCGTGGATTGGCAAATGAGACCCACAACAGTCGGACAAAAGACCAAGCCAAGTGAAGTCGTGTCACGGATCCTTGCCTCAGTCATGCTGGTGAAAGCTGCACGAATTCTGCGGCTTACTCAGAACAACCCAGCTGAACACGCCTTGTGCATGACGTGATGCAGTTGGTTCACGGTTTCTGAACCTGGCAATCTGAGTCCCCGAAGGTATTCATTCCAATTCTTGGGCAGTCACCGTAAGCTGCCACACAGCTCGGAGTGATAGCGTTCTTGCGATGGATACCAAGATATGTGCAAGCCTCCGTCGCCCCAGGTTCACCACATCCTTCGGAGCGATCTTGCCCCATGCTGAAGAAGAGTAGTGGATTTGAGGGTCGAAGGTTGCAGGAATTCCAGTCGAACGGAAGCGGCTTAGATGTGTTGCCACTCTAGCTTTGGACTTCGTCTCATGCTCTCGGGAGTTTATTTTCAATCACAGGTGCAAGTGCTATGCATGTATTGAGATGGCATGCTCCCATCTAACATTGCAGCAGCGCATGTGGGTTTGGAGCCTAGACCGCGAAGGAAGCCGGTTCACGATGTACTTCTAGGGCATGAAGTCAGGCAGAGCCAAGTCTACTTAGCGCGGTGCACGGACCCAGGTGTCTACTCCTCGACGCGCGCAATTCGCTGCGCATGCGGGTTGGCACTATGCTCAACAAAAGCGCCTCCTCACCCCATCCGCCGCTGCTGGCCGGGGAGTGAACGGGACGGAGGATGTGCATGCCTGTGCCTAAGGTCGGAAGTTTGCTCTACGAACTATAGGGAGAATGCCATATTCACAGGGTGAAAGCAGACCCATTCATTCAAATCCTGCTTGGGCATTATACAACAACTTTCCATCCCGGGCTGTCCTCGAGCAGCCAATATCAACCATGTGACAAGCACCTCGCCCATAGGTGTAGAGTCACTGGATGCTCATGGGTCGCATTCGAATCAGAAGCTCCACCGACTCTCGACCGACATGCTCCGGTTCAGACGACTTGTGCCATATGCAAGAACAGAGGTTGTAGGCCCGAGAGATGTCAGCCCTGTCCACAGAACCGCCTGCATGGTGCAGGCGGCCTTCTTGAAATATGCCTTCTTCTCCACACCAGCACCTGGGTACCTGGGCAGGCATTTTTTCATTCGTTACTGTACATTGTGCCAGATCTGATTGTAGGCTCGCCCCTCCTGCAACTGTCAGCCCGAAGTGCCCCAATATCTGGTCAAAGGCGAGCCTGGTGAAGCAGGAAAGCCTTCAGCCCTATTGTTACCGTCCGCGCTGAACCCCAGCCCAGGCACTGGTCTTGGCATGGGCGTGCCGCACTGGCAGCACTGCGGGGGGCCACGGCCCCGGCACATCTCCGTGCTAGCAGGGGACGGGCTAAGTCCAAGGAGGGAATGCCACTGTCGTAGCTTCGGTTCGCAGGGGGATCTAAGCGCTGTTATTGAAGAACCGGAGCGGCTGCCTCAGGGGTCCGTTAAGAGACTGATTTGCCCACGGTCTGCGGGTAGGCTAATAGGCCCTCGAGACAAGGGCTTGTCCGCAGCTCTTACATCCCTTGCAAGCAAGCAAGCAAGCAAGCAAGAGAGACAGATTCAATCTCGCTCCCAAAAGAGCCCATACAGTATGGGGAGCAATTAAACCGGCATTTTGTCTCCCGACTTTTGCTTTCAACAGCATGGTGGGGACCTCTGCTTCCAACAACGGCTGTCAAGACTATGTGGTAGCCATAGGGGCGCATAGATGAGGCGGGGATTGGTTGACGTTTAGTGCAACGGGGGGTTTGACAGCTCGGAAATGTGGGAGCCCACTTTGTAGTTCAGTACCGAAATCAGGGTTTTGATGATTACCCCAAAGCCGACCACTTAATAATCAGATGGGTGGCCGGGCGGGCTAAGTCGCACCGCGACCCCTATGCTCGGCAGAAACGAGAGCGAGTGCGAGAGAGTCAGAGATATGTCAGCTCACGTGGACAAATTCGTGCATGTGTCCTGCCTCAGTGCGTTCCGGATTGTATCGCGCATAAACTCTGCGACAATCTGGAAAACTTGCAAAGGTTCTCACGTCCTGCCCAACGCCCCAGCAAGCACGGTTGGGGACCTTACCAGGACCGGTCCCCCACGCCCTGAGGGAAGATGAAGAAGAGAGATTCAGATACAGCTTCAGCTAACAAGTTATCAGTTCCAAGCGGCCGTTTACTCTCCGTCTCCCCCTCCCTCCCTCGCTCCCCCCAAACCCGGCGGCAGCGTTTTTATGATGAGCCGATATGGGCGAGGCTTTGAGGTGTCAAGGCCCTGGCATTTCCTGCAGTCTTACGATCTTGAGTCCTCTGGCTCGGGCATTGCAGCCGCTGCAGTCTGTCCGATCCTTTCAATGCCAGTCCTGAGCCTTGACCGCTGCTGAGATGCTCGTTCTCTCCGTGGCTCCCATGTGCCTGACCTTCGCGCCCGGATCTCGGTCGATAGTGCAGCTGAGCTCATTCAAGAACTTCCCTGCCCCCTGAGCCTAAGCTGTTCCTTGCCGGGACCTGGGTCTACATAAGCTGGCAGCAGGACCTCGGTCAATCATGGTCAATTGCAGTGACGCTTCAGCAACTGCGAAAGTTGAAGGATGCTGTCCACGAAAATGGCAGGCATCCCTCGCCAAAGCAGGTCCAGCCATTTCCGTCCGATGTCTCGTGACTTGCGCAACAATCTCGTTGCAATTGCCGCACTCCACATAAAGCAAATACACTGCCATAGGAACTGGTTTCATCCTCAAGCAGACCGAATCCAGCATCTGCTCATAGAATTCCTAATGATGCATTTTAGTAGCTTTTTGCATTCACAAGTTCTACCAGAATGCCATCCAATGTCTGCCAGCTTCGCTCGGATAATCCCGTAAGCGCAAGCCAACCCCAAGGCTTGGTGGCGCTCTGTCGGTAGCGCATTTCTCGGCCAAAGTCAGCGAGGCCCAGTTGCCGACAACGCACTGCTCTGCAGTTGAAAAAGTGTTTGCTACTGCGCAACTCCCTGTCCTGCAGGTGCGCGCTGTGGAGTTTGAGCGCGCAGGGCAAAACCGATGGTTCCTACGTCTTCTGCAGGCACGTCAATGGAAGATCGAGTCTTGCAGGCTGCAGCAGATGAGGGGACTGTCAAAGACTACGCTTGGGGCATGTCGGGACGTTTTTGGATTCCTTGCTGCATGTACACTGCCTTCCCTGAAACTTCGGGCTTTGTACTGCAAGGACCCCTGGGTGCGGAGCAATCGGAGCTTCATAGAGATGGTGAAGCCTCAGTATCCACGCAGAACAAGCATCTCCTAAATTCGCGAGCGGCGACACTTTGCGACATGTCCGACCCACTCCCAAGACAAAGTTAAAGGAAGACCCACAGAGAGATGCCCGATTGGCCGCGGAGGTCTGCAGCGCAGTGACCGGCATGTCCAGCTTCGTCCTGTTCCTTCGGCTCTGCTTGGATCAAAAGGCACCGGGGATCGGGGGCCTCTGATGCCAAAGCTGGAACGTTACGACCGTTACGAATCACTACACATGCCAAGGAAAGCGTGTGAGTTATTGCCTGCAGGAGCGAGTCGTGAAGTGAGCACAGGGGCAGCGGCCAGGAGAATTAGTACGAGAACCTAATTCTGCTCAGGTGACAGTGACAGCCCGTGCTAGGGGTCAGGCTCCAGGGCTTAAAGGCTACAAGGGCCATGTTCCAGTACGCCAGACGGCTAGGACCGCTAGGACGAGGTGGAAGCCAGTTGGCTCATGTCGACTGTTGTGTAGTCGTGTTTGCATAGGGGATGTCAGCTCTACAGGGCAGCGCTTCAGAAGCAGAGGCGTCTTAAACGTTACGGAAGCTCAGGTTCGCTCTCCATCGCATTTGAAACGAGCCCTTGTCGGTCGCATGACATCAAGACACAGCGGACATGAAGGGAGTTGTGGAAGGGATGATTGTCATCTTCACTCGAGTTCTTTCACGGCTGCAGAACATGCATCTCTCAACAAGCTGTTTGCTGTGCACCAGAGCCGTAGAAGAATCTGCGTGAAAGCCCTTGCAAGCTTCACAAGCCAGATCCTCCAATATCTTTTCTTCCAACACAGTTGGAGTCTAGTCTTGCTGGAGACGTCATCAGGATCTGCGGCAGATTGTTCCGATTCCTTGTTCCATTTCAGGCTGAGGAGGCCGAACAAATCCCGAAAAACGCCGCCAAATAAACAAGTCGCGCCATGCGGCTTCACAGGCAACCCCTCACTGCTCACACTTGCTTCCTTTTGATGAGGCTGCAGAGACCATCGAGCAATCCGTCCCACTTGTTTTTTCAGACTGATCCACAGGCCCCTTCGCGCAGGTTCAAGGTTCCCGGAACTATGAGGATTAATCATGAAGCCTGCTCACCTTGCCTTCCGACAGTCCCAAACAACGCCTGAGAAGCCCAGCTCGGCAACTTCTGCGGCCTGTTCGCCCGGCACTGGGGTCCCTTTCGACACCTCCAGAAAAACGAGTGTAGCCACACTCTTACAGCTACCTCGTTGTTGAATCTGGGTTGGATAAGGCATGGACCTAAGTTGATTGACTTCGGGACATCAGGGCAGAAGTGGCTTGCACTGTATCTCAGTACCGCTTGCCAGACTCATCAAGGGACCCCATGGAGCATGCGGAATGATCGCGCGAGGGAAAAAGGAACCATTGCTTGGAGCCTGTCATCGTTCCGCGCACCACATCCGATCACAAAATCTTGCGCGTGCTGTCAGGGCCCAGTCGAGCGGCGTTGAGATGTCACCTGCCGCACCACCCGACGGGGAGCTCGTGGAATGGGACTCGCCAGAGCCTCAATCCGGCAAACCTTGGAACGTTGTAGTCAGCAACGGCTCAGGCTCCAGCCGATTCGAAAGAGTGATGATGAAGAGGAGGCTATGACCAGGAAGTGCTAGGATTTGACTTGAACGGCTTGGCCTTGCTCCGCTCTTTCGTGGCGTTTACTGTCGTGTTGAACCTTCATCCTCGTCAACTCAGAGTCGAGCTGTTCAGCAGCACAGCGCTTGGGTACCATTTGGCGGCATATCCGAGGCTTGTTGCACTGGGGTCGGTGAGTTACATCGAAAGTCTCGTGGCTCGCGGCAGCTCGGGACGGCTCGGATTCTGCGATTGACTACTGTGCAAGTTGTCTTCAGCTGCCTTCGTGAACCCAATCGCAGAGAGGTGCTGCCAAAGCAGAAGAGTAAAGAGTTCGACAAGGGCGAGAAGAACGAGAAGAACCCGCCGAAGCCGAAAAAGGGCCGAAGGCGGGCGGCTCAGCCGGACCAGGTTCTGGTGAGACCTGTTCTGCCGAGGCAGAAGGGGTGCTAGCGAAACGTTTTATCTATCGAAGGAGGATACAGGTCTGGGTTCACCAGGCTCGGCCTGATGTCATGGGCTTGGAATGCTACGACTAGGCGGTGCGCAACTAGCCAAGGTTAAGGGGATGTGACCACAAACCCTCCACAGTGTCAAGCTGGCACAGATCAGCAATGGCAGAATTCGGTCTTGATTGAATTTCTCCTGCCCTTGTGGTGCCAACATGAGGAAAGGAACTCCAAGCTCTAAGAGCAGAAAGCAACAGAAGCTGCCAAAAAGCCGGGCAGGGATGTGCAGAAGGTCGACGTGAAGAAGCTCCTTGAGGCTTCGCTCGGGGGACAGAGACCTTCGATGCCCACCCCGGGTGGTGCAAGTCCGATGGGCTCTGGCGAACGTGAGCAGATCTCAGGACGAAGCGATGGAGTACATGGGATGCGGCTACTGCTTGTTGACGACGTTGTGACATGTGTGCGGGGGCGTAAACTTGGGCGCAGACACCTCGAGTACTGAGAGTGAGATCACTGCAAACTCTTCCACAACTTACTAATCTTGATCAGGGCGCTGAAGCTTTCAAGCCTTACCTGCAAGAGAGAGCGTCAAGGCAAAAAGAGAGAGAGAGAGAGAGAGAGTGAGAGTGAGAGTGAGAGAGCCCGAGTGAGGGAGAGCAGAGACTCGCCCCCAACGCTGGGAGAAGATGACAGAGACTGAGTGATGGAGAAAGCCAGTTCCGAAACCCCGAGCCGGAGAGACGCGGACGAGCGAAAGCGACGGAGCAGGACGGGGAGGGAGGGAGATGGAGAATTTAAGCCTTGACCCTCCGAAGGAGGAGAGAGGGCAAGGCAAGACAGCAACTCTCCCCATGGTTTGCTTTGTCCGGACAGGGAACCGAGGCGGAGTCAGCAAGGGCCTGATGTCTTCACTGTCTGGGGACTTGCGGTTCGTGTGGCTCTGCATTCCAAGCTGTCTCACTTCGCCGCGGTTCCGTTCGGATTCGGGTGTTTTCGTGGGGAAGGAGGGAAGTCGAGAAGCGATTCCGTGAACGTCCGAGGCGAAGTCCGTGATGGAGAGCGAAGCGCCCAGCTCGCTGCATCCTTGGCTCAGGGCCCTTTTCTTTCTTCCGTGCCCCGTAAATTGAGGAAGGGCGGGATAGGTCGGATAGGTTCAGGTTCAGCACTGGCAGTCGGCTAGTCTTTGCCCAGATGTGGCTTGGGGAGCATTCGAAAGCCTGCCTACCACTCGACAAGCCGATGTCAAGGTTTAGACGTTCTGCAGAACCGAGAGGCCCGAGCAGGGAGCAACACGCAAAGCATGGCTCAGATCGGCAGCGCAGCCTGCGCAGCCCATCGACGCAGTCCCCGTGCCAGGCCAGGCGGTGGCTTTGGAGCATTTGAGGCTTTCTGGAAAGGTTGCTCTTGCAGGCTGAATAGTGAAAAGGAGCACAGCACAACCATTCCGCCCGCGCCTGCGACATCCGAGCACCCGGAAGTCATGGAAGATGCAGTACTGGTTCCATGTGCCTTTCTGTCGCTACCCTCAGACTTGCATGGCAGTAGTTCAAGCAACTGTTTGCCTGAATGTCTTCTGCAGGGACAGCCAACAGCCAACACAATCACGGTGCTATGGATCAGCTGACAAAAGCATCTGTCATACGAGTCCTTCTGTGGGCGCTCGTTCCTTTGGCTTTGCTTCGAAACACCCGCTACACACGAGGCCCCATGGCATGCTTTCCTGCAAGATTCCCGAGCAAGTCAACGTCAACGTGGGGTCTACGAGATTCTAAGTTCTAGTGTCCCTGTGTCCCATGCCTCGCCCTTTCCGCCTCCCCGCCATGCACCACAGGCTCCGCAGTCTACAACGAGGCCGGCATCGGGATTCAGTTGAGTTCCTGGGTTCTCTGCCTGTTGGACATGCCTCGGCCATCGAGAACAAAGCCTTTCCAAGTCAGATTATCAGATTACCTTAGGAGCTCCAACGGTTCCCCAAGCGCCGCAGGCCGTCCAGAACCTGCTCAATGTCTTGGGTTCCGGTGGCGTAACAAAGGAGCAGGCCAGAGCGGGGGGTTCTTCCTCCTGCATGGGTCAGGGGGGCGGCACTAATGCTCGTAGGGCCACCATGCTCAGTGTCATGTCATGATAGGTGTCATGGGTTTGCCCTGCTGCGTGCAAAGCAGCCTGCGGAGGTCGAGTATAGCTTGTCGCGCAACATCGAGCAAGGCACGGACAATCCGATCCACTATTCATGATGTCTTCTCGGGGTGAACTTCTTAGATAGTCATGGATCGATCCTCGTGAGCACTTGTGGAGCTTAGGTGTGTTTGTGCGCATGATATGCACGCACACCTACATAAGCATACACATGTAATACACGTATGCAGCTATACATCCAGCTGAGCGCATCCGCCATGCCGCTATGTGTTTCTGGCACTGAACATCGACCATCAGACGGAATTGAGCCGGCATCGCCGGGTTTGTTCGAGCGGAAGAAGAGAGCGTGAAAGGTCCAAAAATGCAGGGCGCTGGAAGCAATGATAGCTGATAGCACATACGGTTCCGTAGGAGTCACAAGAAAGGCGTTCGACTTGGGTCCAAAGATTGCCTGGTGTGCAGAGAAGCGCACTTTGTTTGGCAATCTCTCCCCAGCCAGCCAACAATGGAAGTCAATAGCCTGCTTGAAAAAGCATCGTCCAGAGCCCTGCATACAGAGCCCTGCATAGGTTCAGGAACTCGATTTGAAGTAACCGTTACTTGAGCAGCATCTTTTGAGAGCCCTGAGTTGAAAGTTGGAGGCCTCCGAGTCTCCTGAGAAAATGTGAGATGTTCCAGCGAGGCATGGACTTGACGCAAGCGGCGGACCGCGCTTACACGGACCTTGTGTGTGAAGGCGTGCCTAGGGTGAAGATGGTGGAGCTTCGAGGGATTTGATTAGGGAGGTGTTCCAGCCGCCGCCAGTGGCGAGAAATTGTCGTTGGTGCTTCGATGCTGATTGGCGGCTAGTCTCCTTTGGAGTATCGAGGCACCCACTCCATCGTTTCGGATGGGTAAGCTGTATAAGCTTACGGCTTACATGTCGTGCGTTTAGTGCAGACGAGCTCCTGCCCTGGGCAGGGCCGTCTGGACAGCGACGAGCTCAGCCTTCGGGGCGACAGAGGCCTAAAGATCAGAGGACTGCGGAGACTGGGAGCCCGATCGAAAGCTGGCATCGGCTAAAGACGAAAGCAGGCATCCCCGGAGCAATCTGGCTAAGTTCAAAGCAGTCGGTACATGGAGTCTGGGCAAGCAGGCTCTGGGTTCGTGCAGAACGTGCGTGATGTAGCTTGGAAGACCAGCTCTGAGGATTGTGGCGTGTAGCTGCTCCGTTCGGAGCCTTGATAGAAAGTGCCGTGAAGCAGTGCCCTTCTCCCGCCGAGGCCCAACGACGCTGAGGCCACAGCATGGGCAAAGAGACTGTTTTTCATCTGGCTCCTGTGGCTGTCCGCTATTGGATTCACGGAGTGACTTGAACCAGATGAGTATCAGTCATGTAAAGCCTCCACCAGTGAGCAGACCAGATTAACAGACAGTATCAGCGGCGAGCATCACCTACACAACTGTTCACGTTGTATCCAAAGGCTTCAGCCATCAACCCAAGGTCTTGTAGATGCCCCATGTTTTGGTTTGAGCGCATGGTCGTACTCATGCAGATGCGGAATCGCCAAGAGGTAGCAAAACCATCGCTCCCACGTCTTGCATCTTGATGTGGCGGGACTTGCAACATTGAGACATTTGCTGAATGACACGACATAGCAACAGTTCGTGCAGTTGGCGAGATTTCTCAGAGGTATCTTGCACTCCAAAGCTTCAGCACCCAAGCTCGAGCCGTCCGATGCCATATGCCACTGCTTAGCTGGATCTCCGTCGCTTACCTTCAGCTACGACTACGAGAATCCGTTTTTTGGGACCCTACCACAAACATCCAAAAACTAGGCCAAGGTAGCTCCCAGAGTCCAGGGCTACAGAGCCCTGGAATACTTGCGGCGCAGGCGGATGCCGCAGTCGAAGAGGGCTCTGAGGACGGGACAAACCAACTGGGACCCCGTGAAGGTTCTTCTGTTCCAACCGGAGCTTCTCTTGAAGCTGCGGGTGTGAATGTGAAGTATAGTAAGGGCTCCACACCGCAGCGAGTAGAGGAGGAGGAAGAGGAGCAGCTGCCCCCGATCGACCTCCCAGTCTGGCCCTTAGAGTTGTCAGAGCGATGGGATGTAAGATCGGGAAATGTGGGATGCCAGTTGACACCGGAGTGGGGAGTCTACACTTCCAGCAAGTGATCTACATGCCTGTTTGGCTGTTCGTCCGATTTCTGAACTCTTCGCACCAGGTCTTCTGGCCTGGTCTTTCCGATTCGCCCGAAACCCGAGGATCTGATCCCACAAGAAAGGCGACCGCCAATCCCGGCAACACCCCGAGGCTGGCAGGCGCGCATTGGTAACGTTGGCCTCAATCCCGGAAGATATATTATGTGGAAGTGCCAGAACATAAGGGACCCAAATGTTCACCCGAGAATAATAGGATCCTGACTATGAGGAATCCGATATAATTACGGGACTGTTGCTATTTTCGGAACTGTAAGCAACTCCATTCTCTCAGAAGTCCGGAAGGTTTAGAACTATTCAATTCCTCCAGCCTGTGTGCTTCTTAGTCTCGGTGCTGCGTCGGAGACTTGCTGGCTGCAATTGTTCCCGAAAGCGAGTCTCGGGGTCTTTCTAGGGTCCAGCATGCAACCCTGAAACCCAAAACACACGCAAGTCTAAACAGCTAGATGCCTAGGTCCCGAAAAGCCCATCCACGCGTGTGGCATGAGCAGTACATGAGTTACAGCTGAGATGTTCCATGACAGCTGTGCTCTCCGAGCCTGCGTCCGGCTCGTGAGGAACAAGGATATAGGACCAAGCGTTTGGCTATCCAGCGTAAAGTGTCTTCCATCGGAATGGGATACAAGTATACATTATGCGACACTCACCACACTAACCTAGATTCAATCCTGGGGCTGCCTCGCGGCAAGTGATTGGTCCGTTTGCACCTGATACTGAGCACACGTCACAGCTGTAGTAGGCCTGCACCCTGCATCGTGCGCCCTTGTTCGAAGTTTGAGCCGCAGCCATGGCGGAAAGCGACCCCTACGGTATCCTGCTTCATCTGATATGGGGTTTTGCACGTGCAGACATGCCTGCCTCCTGCGGATGAGGGAGAACAGACAAGGTGCGTGAGCCGAGGTCTAAAGCCCGGCAAGCAAGGCAGAGCCGGAGGTCACAGCCACGGCAAAGGAAAGGCTGCACAGCCCCCACGGCCAGGAGCTTAGGGTGTCGAACTTTCATATGTTACAACTAGGACATGCCATCACAATGACATGAAGATTTGCTTTCCGTCTTCTGTGCTTTCCTGACTCACCATCTTCGGGCTATGCTACGCTGTTTTGTGGCCAAGCCTGGCATGCCTCGGCCCTGTGCGTGCCTTCCCTGGAGTCCCGCAATTCCTGAGGCCCATCAACTACAAGCGGCGCTGGGACCATGGAAAAGACCTCGACGATCCAGTCTACCCAACAAAGAAGACCCATGACGATGCTATAGACTTGCGAGCCTTCTGGTGCAACCCTGGGATCAGCCCAAGAACTCGGACAAGCTGTCAGGTTACGGGTTATGGCTTCTGCATCTTGCTAGGTCGTTTCACTGCTTGAAATTTGACACACCCGGCTCACGGCAAGGATTCCAGCAGCTTTGATGCCACTGTTCCCCCAGGACTCCTTTTTTGGCGAGTTGAGCCCAACCTTTTGGGAGCCGTCTTTTCTGCAGCTGAACCCCTAATCCCTAGTTGCGGCGGCAGTCTGTCTGACCCACCTGGATCGGGCAATAGGTTGCCTCAAGCCATCCAAGAAATAGGACTGGCGATCTGCTGGACGAGCTCTCCTTTGCTTGGGCATGGCTCCTGGGTTGCACAGAAAGCGCGCAACAAGCTATCAGAGCTAGCTCACAGCGAAAGGCCACTCACTTTCCACCAGAGCCGAGGCCATGCTTGAGGGGATCCGCTTGAGGTCCAAGGGCGCCACCCTGAAGTGGCAGAAGGTGCCCGTGCTCCACACGTTCCGCACGGAATCCAAAGGGGCTGCTCTGGGCTTGGACGCACTACTGCGGCAGTCCATGAGCGAGTTGGGAGCTTCTTTAGGCAACCTTGTTGACGTGGAGTCTAAGCGCTTGGGCTTCTAACACAGTCTCATCGCTTTCGCGGCCTGAGCCCGACTGAATGCAAACCTTGGAGGCTGGCTACTGCAGCGCTCTGTGCCAAGAGCAGTGCGCCAAGTCCCCCAACCGCATCTTCTGCGCCTTGGACTGGTCGCTTGAGCCCGCAGCGATCGGATGCGGCCTTCATACTACTACTACTACTACTACTACTACTACTACTACTACTACTACTACTACTACTACTACTACTACTACTACTACTATGTCAAAGACAGGACAGGGCATCCCTGTGCCACCGAGACACTGAGGTGCCTGGAGGGTCCAAAACACCGTCCACGACCACCACAATCGCTTGGACGGAGCTCTCATGAGCCACCTATCTGTCTCATCTTTGAGATCACTTGGTCATGGTAGGGTCAGGAGTCGCAAAGCAAAGCCTCAGGCAGAAGTCCTAGTGGAAACTTGATACTCGTATCATCCATTGTCCCTAGTGTTGTTTGTCGAGTCTTGTTGATGTCGAGATATGTCGAGTGATGGTTATCGACGAGATTTGGACATGATGTTGCTTTCCTGCATTGCCGGTGTTGCTTTCGTGTGCTGTTGTCGGTTGTGGCTGCTGCTGCTGCTGCGGTGGTGGTGGTGGTGGTGGTGGTGGCGGCGGCAGCAATGAATTTTTTTTGTTGTTGTGTTTGTTTCATTGTTTTGCTTGTTCGTCGTATCTTTTGCGTGCGTGCATGTATACGTCTACATATGTGTTTGTGTATATACACATTTGCGGATGTGTGAATGTTTGTGTTTGTTTGTGAAGTTGGGTCTTGGGCTGACGGTTTATCTATCAGAATCTGTCATGTGTCTTTGGCAGCCATCAGTTCCTACAAAACTGTCTGGTTCTTAGTAGAGAATGGGGGAATGGATTATGGGAAACATTATTGGGATATATAGGGACTACTACAGGTTCCATTCCCCCATTCCCTACTAAGAACCAGACAGACAAGTTCTGCATGTCTTGTTCTGGCATGTTCTGGCATGGTTAGGGTTTGTCCTGGCGACCCAGGCTACAAGGGCATGGTGCACTACGATGACCCCAAGAAGCCCATCTACCGCATCCTGAACCAGGTGGCCGTGAAAAACAGGTACAAATCCGATGCTCGTTCAAGACAGGCTCAACACTTGCAGACGATCTCTCCGAGATCGTTTGCTTAGTGGTTTGGGGCCTAGTTTTGAGAGTTGAGGGATCTTGGGACCAAGGAGCGGATGGTTTGGGACGCCAGCCAGGCTGCGTACATCTTTGCCGACCGCGAAGAAATACATCCAGGCTTTGGGATCCGGCCGGACCGCGATGAGTCCCACTATGCGCCCGACGAGGACCGAAAGGAGGGAAGAAGTGTTCCCCTAGAACTTCAGCTCCCACTGTCACGCGTGAATTGCAACTCAATATCCGAAGCGGCTCCCGCTTCTCCTGAAAGGCAGCGGCTCGAGGTCTGAGGGTCCGAAAACTATTGAAGAAAGTCGAACATGTCATGTAAATATTCAACAAAGGGGGCTGGAATCTCAAGATGCCACACTGCAAGAACTGCGAAGTCTTGCTGGCAAGGAGACCTATGATTCTGACAGTGACTTAGAGGCATCCTCGGCAGACGAGGACTCGGATGGAGACGGCATGGCCTAGGTATTCTGGCATCCCGTACGGCCAAAGCTCGCCAGAGACTTGAGGCGACATGTTGAATACCAGGAGTCACATGTGTTAAGCAACCAGCAAGACTCCCTCAAGGCGAAGGGCGAGCATGTTCTCTCCAGCATCCGAAGTCCAAGATTTCGTTTCGGTGGAAGAACCCCTGCCATCCAATGCTGCATCCTTCAAAGACAACACGAGGATTCGGTAGACAGATTTTCGACCGGTCGAGATTTAGCAACTAACTCGCAGCTGCGAATTCCTGGTACATGTTATTCGAGATTCGAGAAACTGTGGGTTCGTTCGCTGCAGTGTAGATGGGAACCTATCATGCCGAAGTACTTCCCAGTAGTGCTTCTCGTTCAAGAGCCATTCGCCTCGACTTGCGACGTTGCCTGAGTATTGCTGAATCGTCGTGTCTTCCACGGGGTACGAGTAGTTTCTGAACGTGGAGCAGCGTAAAGCTTTGCTGCGCAAGTCAACCCACCAAGATCGCATTCGGGTTCAATGGGCCCGAATCTACAGTAATCTTCGCGCATTCGGGTTGCAGGAGGCAGGTTCGAGCAAGTGAGAGCTTTGCGGGCTGCCTCTGAAGAAAAAAGTCGCATCAAGGATTACCGTCTTAAACCCCGTGTCCGAAGAACAAGACAGCAATTCGACACTGCAACGTCAAACGCGGCTTCGGCTGAGAAAGCTGCATTAGTTGCTCGCTCTTGAGACTTGCAGGCACAGTGGCGAAGTTCCCCAGCACTGCGATCTGTTGCATCGAGCAATAAGGCTTTCAAGCTTCGCACGAAGAAGTGCATCATGGTTTCCGGCCCACCCAGGGACAACGAGAAACAGTTGCACTCCAACATTTGGCTCCCACATTTGAGTCGAAGCTGTGTTCCTGTACATGCGTAAGCTTCAGCAGTGGCCTGGGGGTCTGGGGCACAGTAGCGATGAGCTTGGCAGCTTGTGTTTCTTCAGCAGACGATAGCCCTCGTTTGAGCTTCCTCGACGTTCAACATCGATCATGCCTGATTTATAAACCCCAAAACCCACAACCCTCGTTGCTGACCGTGGCGGTGTTGCCAGGCCTGTTGGTCCACCGAGCACTCGCCGCCAGCTCGGTTGGATGCCCCTCCATTCTGTGCCAGTGGTAAACATCAATGGAGCTTCATTTCCGGGGTTAGAAACACCCGTGCATGAGGAGTGGACTAGTATTTCTAGCAGCTTGGTTCCTGCGAACCCCTCCTGCACTCCCGAAAATCGTTGCCGCATGTGAAAGTGAACTAGACGGCATTTGCATCCAAAACATGTGACTCGCTGAGGACCTTCTACTACTACAATGAAGAGCGGAAGCATTCGCAGTGCCTTGCTCGCAGAGAAGTAAACATACATGATTCACTCGCGGGCCAGGTTGGGCTCAGCACTGCCCTGCAAGCCAAAGGAAATGCGTTGAAGGTTTGCCGTCGTTAATACCCGAAGCCCCGAGCTCGTGACTTTTTCCTCAAGTTAGCATGCTGCACATCGGAGTTCTCTGCAAACTCCACGAAACCCGGCCCGCAAATGTCCAGTCAGCTGCAGGTGGGAGTGGCCGCTGGAGGCGCGATGCTCTTTGGGCTGAGCTTTTCTGTGCAGTTGAGTCCACAAGACAACAAATTCAGCACGACAAGCCCTGCCGTGACCCGTCTGTATTATTCCGGCAGGGAGTTCCGGCTGACATGACCGACGCTCTGCTGGAGAGATTAGTCACAGAGGCTGGGCTTAGAAGGGAAGAGCCAGGGCTCGGGGTCTCAGGTGCCGACTTCCATCTTTGGCTCCCTCCGCTGCTCTCCCGCTCCGAACAAATGCACCTTCTCTCAGATCAAGAGTGCAGCTGGCTGCACAGAATACAAGGCCAAAGTCGCGCGTGGCACCCGGCATTCTGGTTGAAAATGAGCTTGAGCCCGGAGGAAATTGAAAAAGCCTTGCTTCCAAGGCTCATGGAGACTGGCTTCTCGCACCCCGCCGCATGTACGTGGTACCGGCACGATTCTGGCTGCCTTTAGGGCTGAGTCGGTTCGGCATTCGTCACAGTTCAAAGATTCTATCCCAAGCATGGTTTATGATGATAATTGTAGCTTTCAGGCACCCGCACGTTCGTTTTGACCGCCGTGCGCGGATGTTCTACAGGTCTTGCGTCGCATCTAATCTAAGGCTGCGCTTGCAGATGCATGGGTTATGTCCTACAGAAGGACCATCCAAATTCGATGCCCACTTCGTTTCGCACTTGAGCCCGGGCTGCCGTAACAGTCCCCGCCAGGCTCCTCTACGAGGAGCAGAAAATGATGGAGCAGGAGAGCGTGAGAATGGCAAGCTTCAGCACTCATACTACAGCACTACGCCAGCAGGTGCGCGTTCTTTTCGAATTGTCCATCCCCCGGAACATCTCAGACTGGATGACCAATTCCTGTGTCCTTAACCAATCATGATTCCGTCTAGTCTGTTGGACTGTAACTCTCTTGGTGTCAACTTGCTGTCAGCCTAGTACCTTTAGCACTAAACCGGGCTTTCCTGCGACATGGAAGAGACAAATAGCCGCTTTGAGGAGGCCGACGAGCGCTTCCAGGAGCTCAAGCTAGGCGAGGGTGGTTTCTTTCTGGCTTCCGCGGGGGTGGATGAAAGCGCTGTGGCAGTGTTCCCAAGCACGCTGCCCGGAGCTCAACATCGGGCCAGAACTTTTTGCAAGACGGGGCATGATCAAAGTCTTTGAGGCATGAGCTCGGAAAGATGTTTCAGTCGCGCTCCATCGGAGCTTCGTGTGGCTGCATCAACTATGCCCCTAGAGTGTCCGATGAAGATGCTCTGACTGAGATCCGCATGCATGATTGATGCCCAACGTTTGGGCACGATGAGAGGATGTCACAGAGAGAGAGAGAGAGAGAGAGAGAGAGAGAGAGAGAGACAGATATATATATATATATATATATATATGTATATAACTCGTCTCACTTTGTTCTTGAGAGATGCCCCAATCCCAGACCTAACCTAAAGCCCGCTGCCTTGCCCAGCCTTTCTCCAAGCATGGGGCCTTGGCCCTCTGGCAGTCTTGACGCAGGCTTGAAGCAAATGCATAGACAACAGGCCAGTGCAGATGTATCTGTGGGTTTATGCTGGCCTTGACAAGTTCTTCCCGGCTCTTGGCAAAAGACGATTGCAGAACAAGCTGCAGTGTGATGAAGGTTGAATAGGTCTTGTCCAGATCTGGCGCTCGGAGGAATCGCAAGTTGGGCATGTTTGACAGAGGTGACATGGCTGAGGTGTTGCAGCTGCATACAGGCCCTAGGCTCCAGGCCCAGACTAAATTGCCCCCAACATGGATGCAGGCGAGCGTGGAGAACTTCCTGGAAGACTTGGAGTACGTCAGCTCCACAGGAGTGCTTCACGCAGGGATTTTCCTCAGCAAGAGCAGCGAACCTACGGGTGCGCAAGGGAAGCCGAGCAGATTCGGTGCATGCTAAGCTCTGTGATCGTTGGCCCAGGTTTGCTGCGAAAGCTTCGTCTGCCACGAGGATCCCGGGAGTAGACTTGCGGCTCTAGGACTTTGGGGTTCCGGGTCTCACTGTCGAGCTGCTTTTTGGCTGCGCCTTTGGGGTTTGTTTGTTGGATTTGGCCCGAGTTTGTGTGTGTGAGTCCAGACTGACGTCAATCAGTGGTGTGAGTAGTTGGCTGCACGGGTAGGAGGTACAGACGGGTGAAGGGATCAGCGCTGGTTTGCGGAGAGTTTGGCAGAAGAACTGCTGTCGATTTCGTCGGTCCTGCACAGTATGCAACACTGCATGCAAGAGACATTTGATTTTTACACGGTATGCAGGAAGCCATGCGAAGCTCAGGTGCTCCTATGACGGTAGGGCAGCAGGGGGCTTAAAAAACGTTCCTTCTGTGCCTTGCATCGACGACTTTCGCCAAGTACTGGTAGCTTGAGAAGACCTCTCCCAAGCCTTTTCTGTAGCGGCAAAACGCCGAAGCGACCAGGAGGACGTCTGCTTGAGGGTGGTGAAGGGGGAGCGCTTGAAGCTCTACTACCAGGACCCACTGGAGGCCTCGGGTTCCCTGAGGGGAAGTCTGCGGTCATCTCTGAGGTGGCAAACAGATCCTGATGACCCACGCTCGAGTTTGTGAACCACGGAAGCTTTCACATGCGAGGAAGACCAACGCACTCAGCTGCAAAGAGTCTCGTCCAGTACACAACTCCAGGATGGGGGGCGCAGTTCATAGAAATTGACAAAGAACGGTTCCGCAATGTTTTGACATTGACAGGTACTTGATAAGAAGCGGTCTCATGGACCTTGGAAATTCTTAAGTTCAGCAACCGCTTATGTATTCGTGCTCCCGTTTGCCAGTCTGCCAAAATGTTTCTGCTTGCGAGTAACGAGAATGCTGCCTTGCGGAATCAGGCTGGGGACTTTGAGCAATGGGCTAAGGCATTTTCCCACAGGGCCCACCCATCTAGTCCTGGCTTCTATCCCAAAACCTCGCAGGCAGACTACCTGAAGCATGCCAGGTGCTCAGAATTTCAGGGCAGAGGCACAGGGATGTGCGAGACAGGGCCAAGAACTCACCCTAGGAGCTTTGCAGTCGGCCTACGCAAGGTAAGAGTTTCTCTGTTGAACCAAAGCATAAGCCAATCGTGGAGGCCCGGTGAGGACCCACATTGCACAAGCTTGTAGGCAGCGATGTCTTGTTGGGCCGTGTGCTAGCACCATAACGCAGGTCACAATAAACTCGCGCGCTGGTTTATTACATGCGTTTGATTGTTTGTTTTGTCCAGTTCGAAGCGATATCGAAAGCAGCATCCGAAGCAACCCTTGCAGCAATCGGTAGAGGTGTTACAGAATGAAATTTAATTCTGCAGAACGGACCCGCGTCCTCAACCTCCCTGTCGGTCACGCTCCGTGCTGAATCCTAAGGTCCTAGTGTCCTAGTCCTAGCTGAGACCGAGGCCGGCGAAGGCTGGGCCTACGTCGGCTTCAAAGCACTTCGGCTCGCAGCGAAAAAACCGCGGCTTCCGTGCGCTCTGGGCTCTCCTCTCAGAGAGGGAGTGGGTCCTGCCCATGCTAAGGACAATGAGAATACTCACGGATGGATACCCCAGGCCCGGGTGGCAAGAGTTGAACTTGAAGTGGCCTTGCGTTGCGCATTCAGATGGCAAGTCTGAAGCTTCGAGGAACTGTAGCTTTTTTCTGCAGGGCGCTTGTGAAAGCTGGTACTTCGTATTAGAGAGCGAAATCACAAGAACCCGCACGATGCGACACTGGAACCTTTTTTGTGGCTCCTAATATTCCAGACCGTGCCTGCCAGGAGTGCATGCAGGCGAGGGTCTCGGGCGTGGCTTCTTTAGAACGCCCTTGAGCGTCCCTGCGGTATGTGGCGTCCAGGATAGTCTGGAGTGTGAGGCTGAGGTGTCGAGCTCCGTTGGTTTGAGTTTTCGTGGGTTCACATTGTGACGCTCTCTCCGAGTGCAGCGTAATTGAAGCCCAGTGTGCGGAAGCAAGCAGGACTGCCGCAGCTAGCTGCTGGTCGTTTCCTTGCAAGTTCGAAGTCCATGTCGTCCAAGGTGGCGGTGAGGCCGCCAAAGAAAAGGGTGCAGTGGCAGAAACTTGGCCTGCAGACCCATGGAGTTTTCCTGCCTGCTTTCGGGCCTTTCCATATCATGCTGAACGCTTCCACCAAGGAGATACAAAGTGAGAGAGAGCTGGGCGGCGCAGAAGCGACACGACATCGACGGGCACCCCGGCCTTATCAGCAACGGAAATCTGTGCATCACTTCATGGCCTAGGTTCAATTCTGTCGGACGGACAAGCCATATCCGAAGGTCTTCCGAACTACCACTTTAAAGTGCATTCAGAAACCTCCGAGACAAACTGCAAGAGTCCGAGGTTTCTCCGTGTGGAGAAGGGGGACGAAATCGAAATGCTGGAGAACTTGGAAGCAGAGCATCCGGCATGTTCAGGTCTTCGCTGGCAATACAACAACTGGGTACCGGCCGTAGCCCGTGACTAAGTAAAGGTTTGCATTTTCACAGACCCGAAACCACAAGTCGTCATCGTCGTAATTCCACAGCTCTGATCAACTATGAGGGCAGCATCCCTGATCACAGCTGCGGCTCGCCGTTTGGTATATGCATCAGAAGACAGTGTAAGGCTTGCGACGAGGACGACACTGGCACAAAGCCCCCATCGTCAAAAAGTCATGCATGCAAGACGTCTCGAATTGCCAGGGCGCCTGTTCTTGGGCCGGGACCTGAGATGCTGATGTGCCCATGGCCGCTTGGCCTGCCATCACTGTGCCACGCCATTGCTGCACAGTATCAATCAAAGAGGCCAGCTACTTGTAGTCAGCAGCTAGCCCAACTGCCATTCGACAACTAGCAAGTAGTTTTTCATGTTCAATGTTCAGGTTCATCTTTGCCACGAGTTCATGCCTTTCTGACGGTCGGCAAAAGTTATTCCGTGTCTTCTGGCCGTGCTGGCAGGGAAGGGAACGACAGGTTTGACCGTGTACGTCACGTACCACATTGGGTCACACTGCGAAACGGCGCTCCGGAAGGAGCACTTGAAATCTAATCGCCACGGAGAAAAGCCTCACCTCTGGATGCCCTGCCTGCCTTGCCACATGTGCTCGCTGACCCCGAATTCGAGACCCAAAATCCTCGCGTTAGTTCGGCGTCGAAGAAAAGGTGTATTGCTTCGAAGTCGAGAGCGGCCTGGCGGGCGAGATCCCGGAGCCAAGGGCTCAGCGCGAGAGTTGCGCAAACGCTACAGAGAGCTAACAGTACTAAAGTTCAGCTAAAGCCGCAAGCGCCCGAAGTGTCGTCGCCAAGGCATTGCCTGGAGTGATTCCGACAGGGGGCGAAAGGGCCGGCCGGGCCCGAAAAGGCCCCAAAGGCGGCCGCTGGAGCTTCGATCATGAGACTGTCTTGTTCCGCTCTGAAGCCTCTGAGCCAGGCTTTGAACATCCAAGTCTCAGTTTCTGCTCGCTGAGCCTGACGAAAACATGAGCCGATGAGTGTCGAAATTTGCGTGCAAGCCCACCGTTTTGCAAACTCTGAGGGTCGGGAACTTGGTGAAATAAATTGGGTTTCAGGTGGGGAGGTGGCTTCTTCCTGGCAGCAGCTGTGTTGCAGCAGGCGTGCTTGTGAACAAGGTGTCGTGGAGAAGTTGAGCTTGACTTGAGCTCGAGCTCCGGAGAATGGGACTGTGATCAGCGAATCCTGAGGGCAATATCAAGAGCCTTTGTCGACCGTGTCCTCGGGGCTCAATGACAAGTCAGAGGTGGGTTTAGAAAGCGCACCGCTTGGTGTCCAAGTCTTTTGCTGTTGGACGTGTAACAAGCCTTCGCCCCTGCATGCAGTGACCGAGCAGAGCAAGAACAGCGAGTGAGGCTTGCAGGCCTGAGTTGCCCAAGAAGCAACACAGAGCCTGCCTATGCCTGCAAGCCGCTGCAGCGAAGCCTGAAACCAACAGTCACAAATAAAGACAAAGCAAAACTAAACCCTCTCCTTTGATCTTCGGCTGCCATGGCACTCGAGCTGGATGAGGTGCGGTCAAAGCCACTGCTGGAGTGGCATGGCGGCGATCGGAGCTTGCTCGATTGATCAATGTGCTAGGTGCCGGCTGAGCATTGATTGACAGTGTCCCAACCAACCATCTACAGGCTGCCAATGCCCTGCCTCCCTGACAATCGACGATCGAGAGCAACAATCGTGGGGAGCATGCTGCGAGGTGAAGATCCCTGCAGCAAAGCTACAGACTGGTAAAGAAAGCAGAAACATTGACAGATCCATGAAGCACCGAGATCCCCCCCAATTCATCAAAGGTCTGGTGGCTCGGAACCGCCGCAGCAGCCCGCTGCCAAGGATGCGGTGTACGCCGTGGCTTTCATGGGGGTCTGAAGAGTTACTGGTAGCAATGACATGCAACATATGCCTTTGTCGGCCCTCTGGAGTTGCACCCATAAGCCTGTTCTGGATTCAAACTGCAGCTCCATTGTTGACTTTGCTGTGGGAGACGTATGCCGGTGTGGGCGTGCCCATGCATTCAGGCTTGCAAGGGCTTGCAACTGTGTCTATGGGAACGGACGACAGCGTCCTTAGCGGCGTAGCCTTTCCTTGTCACATGAGGAGAGCCAGCATGGCGCTGCCGAGCAGGAGTCGAGGAGCATGTGGCGGCTTTACGCCCCATGAACCTGAAGGTTTGTAAGTAGGAACGTTTGAGGTTGAGAACACTTGAGACTTGCCCATGCCAACGGTTCTTGCACGTTGTGATCCCATGCCCTGGGCTGGCAAATGCAATGCTGGTGGCTGTTTGCATGCCCGCCATTCCTGCCGGTTTTGCACTCATGGTATAACGATGTGAATCGCATGTAAAGTCGAATTACAGCGGCTTGTCAGGTTTCCAATCGCGATGACGAAGAGACCATTCTTCAGCAGGGAAACTGTCTGGAACCGAAATCCTGCCCCAACAGCGGCCCGCACGACGGCGATGATCCCCAAGCCCTACTAAGCGAAGCTCGAAACCCCTCGAAGAAGGACCTCCGAGCAGCCCGCCTCGGTTTCCGCCCCGAGCGCCACAGCCTGCATCCCTCGCATGGCCGGCGAGGCATCTCAGTTATTGGACGTGTCCGTCACAAAATGCCGGGTGCCTCTATCTATCTGTGCTAGTTAGTATAACTAATATGTACACATATATATACAAAGTATACAAGGTGTTTTGTGTATATACATATACATACATTTACAGTTCCCCGTATACGTGTGTGTGTGTGTATACGCCCATGTTTCTAGTTACAGTAGTCGTGCAGTACTTCTATTTGCCTGTTTGTATTAGTTAGTTTGCTAGCCAGCTCGATGGTTACCTTTATTCATTTGTCTATTTGCTTGAAAATGTTCGAACTGATTATACGGATTTGTTTACCTGCATGCGACTACTCATGTGCTCTGTTTGCTGCTCACACGATAATTGGCTAGTGTGAAGTAGTTTTACTAATCCTAGTGAGCGGGTGTTGTGATCGGGCAGTCCAGACGAGGCCTCTAGCAATCACAGAAACTCGTGTTCGCTGGTGAGAGTCGTTTCTTCATATTCCGAGCTAAACCTGAGCAAGGATGATTCAATCATCATTCCTGCCGCGCAAGGACACAGGGCCCGCACCAGACGGGGGCCCATTGCGAGTAACTCATGTGAAGGTCCGGGCCTCGACAGACTTGAGTTGCAGGCTTGGCACAAAAAGTCAAAGGTTTTGCACACATCGAGAAGGTTTTATCCACGCCATTGCAGGAGCAGCGGATGGTGAGTACCCCATGAAAGCTGTCATGCATTGGCAGATGCAGAACCCTCATGCCAAAAATGAGGTCGAAGGGAAAACCACCGTGCAGCGCATAGAGCTGACTTACAGCGACGGCTCTTTGTGGCCGAGCGGCATTTCCAGTCTCTTGCGCTTCGAAAAGCTCACCGGCTCGTACCCGTCGCGAAAAGTTCAAGCAGATACTTCCAGAAAGCCGTAAACTCTTGTCGCTACTCCCTGCAATTCTTGAGGTGGGCTATGGGCCCGCCTCTGGCTGGCGGCAAGAAGCAAGTGAAGAATAAGAGGACACCCGGCCCTGCACGCTGGAAGCAGGGGATTCAGAGGCTCAGGGGACGAATGTCGGACCACATCGACATCATGCTATGCACAGGCAGCACTGAGATGTACATGCGGCAAAGCTGCGACTCGTAGGCTTCGGGCTTGTCGATCGCCCTTCCCTTTCAGCAAGATGCACCGTCGACTTGAAATGAGCGAAGATAGCTTCCCTCCCCGGAGGAAGATGGACGATGGTGTGAAGATCATGGTTCCTGGGATAAACAGCTTGGGTCGAGCATTTTGGAGATCGCCCACAGAGATGGACCTCTCAGAGCAGGGTACCTTTAATTGGCTAGGGCTAGACTTGGGGTGTTCGGAAAAGGCGAACTCCCTGAGGCCAGGATCCCGGACACGCGTCACCACGCCACTCACATAAAGCCGTAGATGCAGAAAGCGGAAGGCACAGTCCCTGAGTGGTTCCTTCCCAGGTCTTGAGCGACGACGAGACCTGGCAATGAAGATGGGGAAGCCAGTAGCTTTCATGACTGCTCGCATGGGACAGAGACTTGAAGACAGAGACGCAAGGATTCAGGGAGAAGCAGCAGAGAGCGAGAGAGAGAGAGAGAGAGCAGCAATACCTGGCAACAGCTCGGTCTGGCTCAAAAGCTGTGACACGGGAAGGGGCTTACCGGCAGAGAGGGAGCGAAAGAAAAAGAGCCTTGGGGGAGGGCTCGGCCCTTAAAAACTCCGCGGAAAGAAGAGAGAGAGAGAAAGAGAAAAAATAAAATAAAAATAAACTTGATGTGGTAGTTCTTGATGGGGCTACGCCCCGCCGGATCTCTAGCCGTGCGGCTTGGTGCAAGCCCATGTTCGGGCACAGCAGCGGCGGGTTTGGTACAGGGTGCAGGAGTGTACCATGCGAGTCTGCTTTTTTCCCCGCTGATGTGAAGACTTAGCCAAGGAGTTCATCACCGTCGCCTGGCTGACTGTCTTGTCGCTGCGAAGCGTGCAGCGCTATGGTTTGCTGATGTTCCCCGGGGATGATAGGATGCGGGCTCTACATGGCTTTGTCCTACTTTCGAAGGGTTGGTAAGGCAAAGTTCGAGATAATGGACAGGTCGGCATGCAATCGAGAGCCTATTGGCCCATCGAAGATCTCGGCCGTGTGACCTCGCAAACTTGTTGTGCGTATCGAGAGTCCTCTGGATCCAAAAATGGTATGTCGCAGTCAGGAACCTCCACTGAAACCCTATACCGAGCAAAATCGAGACCTCAATGGGGCCGATGACGAAACATGACGAAAGCACGAGTGGGTAGTCGTTGCGTGCTTTGCCGATTACATGGAGTTATTCGTTTGGCCCTTCATGGGGCCTTCTAGGGTTGGGGCTCTCGGTGCTTCAGCTTTCTTGCAACGCCAGTGAGCAGCCTTGGGAGGAAGTGAAGCATGAGCCTTTGCTCCAATGGTGGTGGGTTGGTGCGGCTCTCGAGCTGCGAACCAACAAAGGCGGGCGGCCTTCCAGGGGGACTTCGGTAGGGCTCTTCGGCTGAAGGTTGTCAGCTCGGATTCGGATAAGGCTGCTCTGCAAGCATACCTTCGATGTCCGAATGATATGAGCTTCAGATGCAGTCGACCGTGCTCATCGCCGCGCGAGTCAAATTGACAGTAAAGTTGCGAAACTGCAAGCATACCCTCCCTTTTGACAGATAGATAGGCCAACGGCCGATGCTGTATGCCAGTAACTAGGCCTTGCAGCCATCCCATGCCATTGTCGAGTCGGACGCGGTCCGCAGTGGGTAACCCCAGCTTCAAAGCAACACACACAGAGCTCCCGAGCCAGCCGAAGCAACGGGCAACACGCAGCCTGCTTGGCAGGTCGTTCACTCCAGGCCCTTGGCACCTGGTCCTCGGGCTTCGAGGCGAGACCAGACCCGGAAGTATTTGTACCCGTCATGACATGCTTCGCATCCGAAGAAGCAACGGCGGCCAACATTCTCAGGAGCTCCCGATTTCAGCAGGAGTTTTTGTGTGAATTAAGCAAGAAGGGCTTGTCAGTTTGCGGCTCGCAGCTCGCAAGGCCAACACGGACGTATTCACTGCCTCGCCGGGCTGCGCCGTGCTTGGACTCCGCCTGCACAACGGACGCCACCTGATTGCCTCCATGGTTTGGAGTCCGGTCAGAAGGTTACCAAGGTTTCGCTGCAGCACGTAACATTCGCAAAGAAAGACTAAGCCTGCAAGCAATCTCCAAGCGCGTCTTGATGCTGAAGAGACACGAAGAGACCAATCCGAGGATGCCACGGAATTATTGAAGGCCCTGCTCCGGAGGTTGATGAGCTGGAGCTGACTCACGGCATAAGCTTTGTTCTGAGGTCCTCTGTTTTCTCAATAGTGTGACCTATAGATCTTTCAGCTGCAGGAAACCGCACACGAAAACGCCACACAGTGGACGAAATGTGTCTGGTAGGCACGAGGCAGATAGCAAGAAACCAGGTGGAGACCTGCGTTCAATGCAAGTCCGAAGCTGGTGACTGGTGCTTGACACTGGACCGAAGCCTTAAGACATGACTCTGCCCTCGGAGATGCTTGAGTTTCAGGAAGCTTTGGGCCGTATATTGGCTGGCGGAGGGCAGCGCAGATGACGAGATCCAGAGCCGAAACTTTGTAGGCCGCGTCCAGAATCGGGAGCGGCTTCGCCAAAGCAAGCCTTATCAAACAGCAGTCTTAGTCAGGAAGGGGAGCTCGGTTACATTTCAGAAGCTGCACCGTTGGAGCGCACCGCAAGACGATGAGGTTGAAGCCAAGCGTCTGTGGGCAACGACCTACGTCCATGATCCCTTCGTTCCGCAAGCCAAAGTGCAGCTTCGAAGTTCGCTTCAACTGTAAATCTCTTTTGTCAGGCCGGGAGTCCGCGTTTAGCTTCGCCGAGCGAGTCGGTGGAGGCCACGAAATGGCGTGGCAGTGCGGACCCCTGAGGCTGCGGCTGGGAGAGGAGGATGTCAGGTCCAGCAGTCGAGTACATGTATTTCCGCTAATGAAAATTGCCGGACTTAAGCGATGTTTGTGCCGTGGGATACATGGCAAAACCCTTATTGTAAACCCTCCCAGGCCCTTAGGAAGCAATCAAGTCGTTTCAGCACTCGCATCCTGTCTACAAACATCGCCTATTTGCTGGTCCACGCTGGTCTCAGCAGAACGAATCCTAAACAACAAGTCAGTTTCCACCCATGCTATTGATTCGCTCACACCTAGTCGCCTAGTCCTTTTCCTCCTACGGTTATTCGCATGCATACAGCCGATGTTACCACGAGGCGTAGTACTGGCACCAGAAATAGTGGCAAGACGTGTGTGGATACGTGAGGGCTCGGTGCGTTCATGCATCCATCTATCCGCTTGCTTCTTGGCTTACATATGATCTCTGCAATGCACTCGCAAGCCTGCTGAGAGTTCTATTTGTGAAAGGATTCGCCACGTATCTGCTGAACTCCTTATTGCTGTATTGCTGTGTACCGAGACTTCTTGCGCTGGCTAAGCAGGTCTGAAAAGAGATATCCAGATCAACCCGGGTGCGAGTGCCAAAGCACATGAAATGCATCTATATGCCAATCTGGCAGCACCTGAACAAAGCGCAGGCTTTCCATCTCCGACCACCCTTGGCTGGACTGCTTCCGGGACCTGCGAGAGCTGCTACAGCCGGCGAGGCTGGCAGCGCTGGAGGCCGATGTCAGAAACATTTTTGGCGGTGATTTCCCACGAGAGTTGAGAGCGAATATCAGAATCCAGTACGTCCTGTGGCACTACCTGATCGAGTTTCTAGAGTTGCCCGAAAGGGCCCCCTTTGTTGCATGATTTGCCATCTAGTTCCGTCAGTCGTGACCATCATGGTTTCACATGCCGGGTTTGTGAGGCACGCGAGGTCGCAGCACAAAACGAGTCCTACGTGGAGTTTGCGACAGGGGAGCGATTCGCAGCAGGCCAGCTCCGCTCAGTGGATTTGTTTTTTGAACACCTTCTCGAAGAAGCGGCATGTTAAGCTGTTTGGGGCCTACCTTAGTAGGGCTCCCTTATTTCTGACAACTTCCATGTTCCAAGATTGCCATGTTGGAGCTGCACTTCTTGTTTCCGAGGACTTGGGCAATTGATTAAGGAATCCAGCACAGAACACTCCTGCGTTGCACTCCAATCCCCTGATTTTCCAGGCATCGTCCTCGACTTGGTCAAGACGTCGCGGGTCAAGGCTAGTGCAGAACGGGGCAGAAGCCGTGACCGAGAGCGCGGTCCATTTCGGACCAAAAACCTCCAGACGTTTAGAAAGGGACAAGAGCAGCCTTAACCTTGATTAGCTGATTGATCATGTTCGAATACACTGAGCTTATCCGACGAAGTCCTCGACTACCAGTACGTAGCGTGGCAACATGCTACTCAGAGAAGGTGTTCAGCGCCGAATGTCAAGCTAGAGACCGCCCCGGCCACTCCTAAATCCATGAGGCAGCCCTCATGAATGAACCTCCTTCCGAGATCCTACCATTCAGACAGTGGGGCGATTGTAAAAAAGACGGGATTCAATTTACAGGTACTGGTAGCCTCTAGGAGCTGTCAAAAGAGCTTTGCAAGAGAGGCCTGGGGACCTCATGCGCGTCGCAAGAAGTGTGAGGAGCTGGCAGCCGAGACTGGACTAAAAACTGTATCGCACATGGTAGCTTTGCCTTTCGGGTTTCGGTTCCGGATGGTTCACAAGGGATATAGCTCTATCATGCGATTATCTCCAGGATTTTTTGCAAAAGAAGGTTCGGGAAAGCATGTAATACGTGCATCTAGACGTGCACGCGTTCTGAGTTTAAAGACTATGATTCTATGATGCTTTTCTTTCCAGCCACACTTTCTCCCGCAATGCACCTGGCATGTTAGGACTAGCGCAGGGGAAGCAAAGCTGTAGCAGCCTTCTGGGGGTGCCTGCGCTGAGGAACAGGGTCAGTTCAACCTCAAACGCTGGCGCGACATGTCCGTCTCCTTCGCGGAGATCATGCACAGAATACAGCCGGGAGCGCAGCAAGGGCAATGGACGGCAAGCAGGTTGTCAGAGGGTTGAAGTCGAGGAAGCTTTCATTGAAAGTCACACGATGGCGAGGTCGGTGAAGCCGACGCTGGCCCGTCTTGTGGCCATGATGGACTTGAGACGGCACCTTTTCAGGACGGGGGAGATGAGCAGAACGGATGGGGCACTGCAGTTGCGCTTGGCAAGGACGCTGTTCACAGCAGCCATTGCAGCGGTCATGAGCACTTGCGACAGCGTGACACGGCTTCATCGCCATGCATTCCGGATTGCTGTGCGCATCGCACGGGGGTCTGAAGACGGAAGGTTTGACTTATTCATACATTCTCCCATGCGAAACCTTGCAAAATCCGGAATTTGAACAAGACTGACTACTTTCCCCCTGGTTTCCTACAAATCCGGTAGTCAAGTTACTGTGCGACTCACCGGCTACTTAGGCTACTTGCCATGTCCAAATCACGATGCCGTATTTGCGCAGCCTGAGAAGTCAGGAAGCATGTTCACTGGACAGAAGAGGGCCCTGACCTGGCTTGCATGGTGTTTGAAGGTCAAGACGGTGCTGTCCGGTGCGGTGTTCACGCTGATCAATGCAAGCATGCTGGCAGCATCCGAGTTAAGGAGTCTTGTGCTCCGGCGTTTGAAAACCCGACTGGCACAGGGCCAGAATTCAAGCTTTGCTCTCGACTTGCTACGGCTGAGGCGAAGAGGAGGTGAAGAAGGACAGCCAGTACCTGCATGCCATTTGCTCCTGGACTTTCGGCTGTGGCTCCCGCACCTTTCTCGCAATGGGGTGGCCCCTGCCCCCGGAGGCCCCCTCTTGGCTCAAAGGCCAGCCACCTCATCAAAGAAGACATCAAAGCCCAGCAAAACAGATGGATTTCGCGCGGTTGCAATGCAAAGACGATTGGATACACTAGTCAGTGCCAGAAAGCCCAAAAAGCAGAGCACTCTGCGTCCAAGGACTATCCCTGGCCAAGAGTTTGATCCTTGGCCTGATGTTGCCACTGGGCTGTGACAGCTTAGGCCGTTTCAGGCCTTGGGTGGTGATGGCCAGGGGCTTCCATAGACATCTGTTCGAAGCGGGACGAAGGATCGCAGGCAGGGCTTCGCTCGCTTCCGGATCGCACATCCCAGACTTGCAACTGCAGCTTCTTTGGCCGTGGCCTCGCTACACCACGCTCCCAGCCGAAAGGGAGCTCCGGACTTGCTGGCTGTGATTGGGATTGTGTTCTTGTCGGTTGACTGGGTTTGCTTTCTACTGTCGCACCCTGTGTTTCTTGCGTCTGACAAATGCTAAGCTGCATCCCACGCACCGCTTACCGGAATCCTGGCCATCGTTCGTCCGAGAGCGAGTGCTGAAATCCCACATGTGAGAGAAAAGAGTCGCAAACCCGAGACCTCGACACTGAGTGAGCGGCGGCGATGTTAACACATAATATCTGGACGTACCAAGAAGAAGCAGACAGGGTGGGGCGAGGGCTGCCAGTGCCAGTGCGTAATGGCTCCAAGTATTGAATTATTGGGACCTTGGTATATGTGAGTCTGGTTTTTTGGTGAATCTTCGTTGTCCATGATGTTTGAATTCATAGAGCTTCATGCTTTCAGTCAAACTCCTCTTAACGGCCCTAGCAGAAAGCAAAGCGCACAAGCAACATGTATCCTGGTCAGATGAGCCCAGGCAGAACACTGAAGAGACTGAAACACACCCCCATTGCGGTCCAAGGCTTGCAGTCGTGAAAGGCACCGTCCACGTCGTGTCACAACATGTGGCCAAGGCTTTCAAGGATGGGGAGAGTTGCTCTTCTTGCGAGTGTATGAAAGATCATAGAGCACCAGGGTGCAGATTTTCAGTGTGGCCGAACTTGCCTTCAGGCTTCAGGGCTGGTTGCACTGACCGAGGCTGCTGAGAAGTTGATTCACTTCGGGCGGGCATCGAATGCCCAAGGTAGAATGTCGCATGCCTTCACATCTCAATCCAGGACTCGTACCGCGTGCAGACTCGAACTGAGCTCTTCGATCACTTGCTTGCCCAAGACTTGGCTGCTTGGTCGCCGTTCAAAGCTGATTCGGGCACTGAGTGCCAGAGGTCAGTTTGCGAGGGAGGTCATTCGGTGTGCCCATGTGCGCTCTACAGTTTGTTCGTCTGTGTGTCAGCAACTGCCTCAGAACTGAGGAAGAGTTCGAAAAGCAGACAGCGCGGGTCATGGCTCATAAAGCTTCGCCGGTGGTGTTTCTGCTGCATACAGGAAAGGCAGCAATATCAGCAATATGCCACTAAGAATAAGAAAGCAGCACAGTCCCAGGTACAGGCTCTCTTGTGCTACGTTGGGTAGGGGGCATGTGGGCGTCTGCGTTTACAAACTTGCTTCTGGGTGGCCCAAACGATCCAGGGCCTTATCAAAGAAAGTAAGGTTTCGAACATGAACAACAAGATAGCCGCATGTCCCGTGCACCCCTTGCCATTAATCAGCGATGGGAAGAATTGAGCTACACTGCTGTTGCCGCAGCATGTGGACAAATGTACACATTCCAGAGAGTCTCTTGCCCTAGCTTTCGTGGACCCCTTTTGGATTCGGCAATTGCAGCCCACGAAAATTGCACACACCGTTTGGCGATCTGGCTGTACTGATCATGTGAGGGCAGGCGGAGAGTGCCTACTGTACACGATGAGAGGCGTCGGTTCATGTCGATACTTCGTCACTCAAGCAGCCAGACGTTGCACAAGTGGTGCCAGTCCAGTAGAAGCCAACAGAGCGCCGACACATGAAGATGGGTTACACGCTGCCCAAGGTCATGGACAGCATGCCGAACATGGTGACGAACATGGTTCGCACCGTTACCGAGTTGTTAACGTTGCTCGGCTTGCCTTCAGAAAGGTGCATGAGCCGATTCGAAGATGCAGCGTAGAGGGGTTCTACTTGAGAGCAGATGCGTTGTAAGCATGTTATCCTCCCGCCATGTCCGCAGGCACAAGTGCATAGAAACGCATCTTTCCCAAAACGAGGTCGCTTATCTTCCTTTACTCGACGCTCGGCCTTTGATTTGGGCGCTTGTCTTGGGTCTGACAAAATGGATGTCGACTTGCAAGCAACCCAACCTTGTCCTGAGTGGATTCTCAGGATTTCGCCGCTGATGACATTCATGTACGCAACTGCGGTCCCTGCATTCCAAGTGGCAGCACAGGCATACCTTAGAAACTTGGACCGCAGCGGAGGTTGCTTAGGGTAAGAAAGACAGACCATCTGAGCCCTCCAAGCAGTTCAGCCATCAGCTAAGTGTGTGTGTGTGTGTGTGTAATCACTTGATTGGCTTCACAATTTCACAAGTTCGAAGCTCCAGGGAAGCAAGCAGTGGGCAGCCAAAGACGTGAGCGTGGCCTGGAAAACGTGGCGAATCGCGTCGTGGGGGAGGCTTGTGAGATGATCAAGGTGGATGCTTGGTCCGAATAGATCCTGTTTCTGCAAGATAACATGTTCAACATACACAGGTGAGGACAGAGGGGGTGAGAGAGAGAGAGAGAAAGGCAGCTAGGTTAGGTGGGGGTGTACAGAGGGGATCTGGGTTCCAACGACCCAGTTCTTGACTTGATTCCTTTTGTCGGAAACCCGACTCTTTTCTTCCGGGCATTGTCCCATAGCGCACCACACCAACATCGAGCAAGGGGCAGCTCCACGACTGCCTGCATCCATGCCCTGAGCAACGCAGAGAGTAGGTGCCCTTACTGTAGGACAGGAAATAGGGTGGCAGCAGGGAGAGCAGGAGGGAGATGGAAAGCTGGCAGAAGCGCAGTGGGGGAGATTACGAATCTGAGCTTTGGCTTCTACCAGATTATGCCTGCCAGAGGTCAAGACGTTCTCGCGCGAGGCAAGCTCCGGCATGCCCAAGATTTGCACAAGTTTTGCACGCAAATCTGGAACTGAAGAGACAGTTGCAAGTTCGAAGTTTCATCAGGTTTATGAAGTAGCGGCAGTAGCATTCAGGCTGCAGGAGAGCATGCCAGGCTCTGACCGTGCTTGTGAATGCAAGCTTTTCAGAAGCCACCACACGCGGACGGTGCACCATGCGTTTGTGCCAGTTTGTGCTGTACACGGCTCCTGTGCCAGGACTGGCTTCTTGACTCGAATGAGTTTGCCTTCCGCTTTCCTCCACTGGCTCCTGCCAGGTTGTCATGTTTAGAACCTAGGATGTCCAACTGAAGGTTGCTTTCCTGAAGAATACAGAGAAGAATTCAGGCTTGAGATTTCCGGTGTTAGTCTTTGAAAGGTTTCCGTGGTACCACACCGTCCTTGAAATGTAGGTGGCAAGAGAAGCTCTTGTCCTTAGCCCCTGCGGAGTGTCAGAACAGCCTGTTGTTGACCCCACCATCGCACACAGCACTTCTTTCACCGAGAACTTGATCGGAGAATGAGCTTTTGACGCTGAGCCTCGAGAACGTTGCATCTAAGGCACACATCACTGCAGCGGCTCTCACTGGAAGAAGCCTCCGGGATGAAGCTCCCCGGCGCCAACACTCGCCGGTACGCCAAGAGCGAAGCAGTCCCCAAGCATCCGCAAGTTACAGACAGTACTTCTACACACATATGTATATAGGTATATACTATATACACATATCTTAGCAAGCTTGCGCCCCTGGCTGCAAGTGCCGAGGCTGACGGTCACTCAAGGGGTCGCACAAGTTGCGGCCGATACCTTACAACAGGCCATCTACTGCTCCCTGGAAGTATTCAGCTGCGACAACTTTGCCATGCACTTCTTAGGCGATGCGATGTTTGACTTTGTTTCGATCCTGCTGCATGAGCTGTGTCATGGAAATCTTTTGTACACAGCCAGATATATGCGTCGATACCCGCGCTCACTGCCACCAAATGCCATAAGCATCGAAGCCAACTTCCAAATGCGAGGCTTTTCTCTCTGGGTGGGCTTAGTTTGGGTCAACGTCGACTCCTCAGCTGCGGAGATGACGTCCTTCCTGCGGCCTGGACCATCAAGAGGGCACTTAGTATGAACCTTTTTTTGACATGCCTGCTTATGTACACACTTGTACGCACACATACGTACATGCATGCATTTACATAGAGGCAGGAAGGCGGACCACTTGCGTCTCTCCGCAACTCTGCAAACGTGAGTGTAAACTCATTGATTGCATGAGTATTGCATGTATACACGAAGTCGTCGGCCGTAGCAGTACAGGATACATACACAGATATGCATACCTACGGGACTCGCTAGCCACGCGCGACTTTCACTCGTGGATGGTTTCGGTGTTGCTGCGGGCAGAGGATGTCCAGGCCATGTCGTTCCGCAGATCCGGCCTGTTGCTCTTGGACCTGACGACAACCATGTCATTTCAGCTTCCGATCTACATCGGTCCATAAGCATTCACAGAGTTTGGACACCAGTCCTCCACTCCGTTGAAGAATTCGGTCGGAAGTTTTGGCGACGAGCCTCTAGCATGGAGTTGAGTCTCTCTGCATTCTGCAATTCAGCTTCTCCAATGCAAGAGCTGAGGCTGCTCGTGAGCAAACTGGGCCACCAAGTGACTGGACTTGCAGGATTTCATTGCGCGTTGAAAGCTGCAGTACTTTTTTGTCGTGCTGTCTCCAACGAAAGTTCCCCTGCTCCTTTAATTGGGCAACAACTCGTGTTTCCAACGGCCTGTTCGTGACCAGGGTTTCGGGCAGGAAGGCTAGAGATGTTCGCAATGCAGCCCAGCAGGCAGTACTCGAGCGTGAGTAAGCGACTAGATTCCTGCAGCCTTCGAGCGATGTTCCTTTCGACCACAAGAGAGTCCGCAGAGTAGACGCCTCGAGCAAAAGGCAAGCTCTGCTTAAGAACTTCTCATTCCGCTTCTTAGTAGAAGTCCCCCTTGTTTGCTCTTTCTGGCTGTAGGTCAACAGCTTCAAGGCCCAGGTCGAGGACTGCTTTCGTCTCCCAGTCGGCGGCACAGGTTTCGGTACTTCTCTGGGGCCTTCTCTTCGTCTCTGTCCGCAGCTCGTTCAAATCGTACAGACATGCAAGCTCGGGCTTTCGTCTGTTCCCAGAAATTCAGAAATTGCTCTGTATCACGGGAGAGGTCGTGGTGTGTGCGGGATTCTCATCCAGAGTTTCGGGTAGTGTTTCCTGCTTCACTCCCTTTGCAACATAGCTTCGACAGGTTGGTTTCCAGGTGTTCGGGAGAGACTATCTTCCTAGCGGTCCCTACACAACTTGAAGATCTGCCACGAAGTCCCTGGCCTTCTCAGCGAGTCTTGAAGATGAAATGAGTTAGAGCGATTTTGTAGAAAGGCAACTTGAAGAGATCCGCCTCGAGATTCCGAGATTCGGCAGGACTTGTTCAATCGTTCCGACAACTTGGCCGAGCACTTCGAGTTCTTAGACCAGCAGCCAAAGATTTTCCCAGGCCTGGCTTCAAAGCAGGGTTTCGTGGGAGTCGGGCTTGCGAGGCTTCGGGACTCGTCTTGGCGGAGTCGCACATTCTGTTTTGAATTTTGTGGAGCCTGTGATTGGATTTGGGGAACCGCAGAGCTTGCCGGCTTGCTCAGGCACTTATGACGGCCCAGTGAGTGGGGAAGTGAAGTTTGAGGACACGGAGCTGAGGGGGATGCAGCGGAGCTTGCTTGCTTTAGCAGACGCCATGAACGCATCGCGACACCGGCTTGGACCCTGGGGTAGTCATGGCACATGAACCTTTTTATGGCCTTGGCTTTTCTGCAGACGTTGATCGGCTGCTGCTGAAGGGCCCAATGATTACTGGATTCGGATCACCCAGTCGTTTTTCCTGAATCTGCCCGGTTCTTGCCGTCGAGGATGTGTCCTTTGCTTATCCCACGCGCCCCGAGCAGATGCTTGGCCTCTGCTTCGGATGGAACTAGAAGGGCTCCATGGGATCCGGCGGTGGGACCACGGGATCCCAAGCGTCTCAGAGGAACTCTCCGTGCCCCGGCTAAGGAAAGTGCTCCATGAGCTCTCCATGGAGCTGCAGCCTGGAAAGACCACGGCCCTGGTTGGCGCCTCCGGGTCGGGCAAGAGTACCACAGTGAAACCTGGCGCAGGATCGCAAAATACCACCAGTTCTTAACGAGGCTTAATCCTACAGTTTTACGCTCAAGGGAAGGCCGGGAGGGCACCGACAACCACACGCACACACGCACTTTACAGACCTTGATGTGTTTCTTTTTTTGCGGGCCCTGTTGTTGTAAAGTTGAGATTCACCTCTCATAGTCGTCCCGGTGGGTTTCTGAGCTCAGGCAGCTCATCTTCCGGTACTACGATCCCCTGGCTGGTGCTATTCTTATCGATGGAGTCCCGATGAAGGACTGGGATTTGACACACCTTCATCGGCACATGGTGCCCGGGCTGCCAGACTAGACTGCTTCTTTGCTTCCTTGAGGCTCCGACATCCTCCAAGTCAGAAGCTGATTTGAAACCGGGGTTGTTTCAGTTTGTGCTGGATAGTAACCCCGAAGCACAACCGCTCTGCTGGCCCTTTCCCTCAAGCTCGCAGTCACGCCAGCTCCGAATCTCTGGCTTGCCTGAGGCGCTCGTTGCACAGGAGCCCGTGCTCTTTAACACTTCCGTGCGGCAAAATCTACTGTGACTCGTTTTTGCGACGGCGCAAGGCTTCGAGCTTCGGAGTAGCTTTCATTGGTGGCAATGGCTGGTGTTTTCTCAATCAGTCCGCGGTTTTCTTGCGCAACAAATGCTCCATGTAGCGATAGCAAAGTAGAGGGTCTGGACATTGGTGTGACTCGCTTGAAGATCTGTGCACGTACAGCTGTCGTCTCAAGTGAGGTATGGCTTGCCACAGTGCCGCATCGATTCGGATCCCAAGGACTTGATTTGCGCGGTTTCGGCAATATTCCATGAGTTGAATGGGCACTTGAGTTGATCTTAGCCCGAGCACAAAAGTCTCTGCTTGGGGGACGGAAGGGGCAAGTAGGCCTGCGAATACAGACACAGCCGTCAGATCTCTAGCGGCTCCACCTGCGGAGCTACATCTTGTTCTCAGCCGCAACCCAGCGAAACTTACACTCGTTTTGGGCATGGTCCACCCATAGACCCACTGCAGCTGTAGGTCCTGAGCACTCATGCTCGGATAAGGTAGCTTCCGCTTCCCGGGCCACGCCATTGATTTGTTCCCATGAGGACTTCGAGGATCAAGTCATCGAAGCTGCGAAAGCAGCTTGTGCACACGAGCCTCGGCCATTCTAAGAGTTCATGTTGCAGGATAGTTCTTCCCAGGTTCTTCCAAATAGGTGCTTCGTGTTCTGGCCTCAGTTTGGTGGTCCTGTTGCTCTCTTATTTCTGTCGGAGCATCAGCGACCACTTTGCAAGCTTCGCCATGCCCAGCCACAGGGACAACAGCCGCTGCACGCACCCATGAACGTTTCTCAAAGGTTTTGCTTGGGAAGCGAGGCAACGATGTTTCCTGGCTCGTTTGCGTCGCCGTTCATCAGTGAGCTAGGGAACGATGGAACACTCCCGGAACCCAGTCAAGTCTAGACCCAAGGGTTTTGAGCCAAATGTATTGTCACTGTAAAGTCCACTACCGTAAGGAGACTCAGGGCCAGCAGAACCGAATGCCTCAATGAAAGTTCCAAGTTTAGGGTTCAGGGTTTAGGGTTTGGCTTTTGACCACTGACGTTTCCAAACGGAGTACAGCCTCCCGCTGACACGAGAGGCTGTACTTTGTTTGGAAACTTCAGTGGTCCAAAGCTTCAGTGGTCTTCTCGAGCAAACATCTGGCTGGCACTGACCTTTTAACTGCTCCATCTGGAGGCTGGACTCCTGCGACTGACAAATGTTGGTACATTTCTGGACCAAGGTGTTGGTGTTAGCGGCACTGTGGCTTTGGAAAACTTGTTGGAGGCTGCACTCCTGGTCTTTGCAGTGGAAACAAGGAGACGAAATTGTCCCTGGATGGATGCTGCACGATCTCTTTGTGCTGAGCCCTGTGCTGGTTAATACTGGCTTTGACAGCTATTGCCATCTCGCCACGCTCAACGTGACCTCGTTCATTACTTCGGCACAGGCAGACCGTGTGGGCGGCCAAAAACCGAAAAACAAGCAAAAAAAGCTGACCTACTCGGATACGCCTACATTCTGAGCGGTGCTTCGTTGTTGCAATTAGGTGGCTAGTGGCAAAAATGACACTGTTTTCGAGAATGAGACGTGCTTCGAATGATGCGGACACCACAGCGTTACAACAACAACGGGGATGAAGCCAGTTTTGGCACTTCACATGGGTCATCGTTTTTGGCTGGATACCACATATTCTCTCAAAGCTTGGCGTGGGCAATCCATGTTGACTTCGAGAATACGTAGTTTCTGACCAAAGGCAGACTGAATGAGTGCAATCTGGCTGTTGCTGCAGTGATTTCTTTCGTCGAGGGCATTCGGTCATAAGTTGCAGACATGAGATGAAGGGATTGTACAGCCACTTTTGAGTTTGCTAGGATGCCAAGGTCCTGAAACTTGGAGGACTGGGAACAATTGGTATCGCCAGGATCTCCAGCAGTGAATTCTGGAACTGGGCAGTCGTTTAAGATGTCCGCCGAATTGGCTCTGTAACAGCGCCTCTCATGCAAGCACCGATTAGCTCCTCAACAACCTCGCTTGTGGACATTGTTGCCAGCCATGTGAGAGGGAAAAAATGAATGTTCTATGACGATGAAACTCTTCACGACCTATGCCTGGCGATGCCTAGAGCATAGACGTGGGAGCTTTAGTGGGGGCCTCCAGCCGGTGCCAACGAGCGGTGGACCCAAGAAGAAGAATCCAGGAGCTGCGACATCGGCCCATGGCCGTAAGAGTAAGAATGTCAACCAAAAGGAGCGGACCATCGGAGGGTTCTTGCCCTGGTCTTCTTGTAGCTTATACCGGACCAATGCCAAATACGTGTACTCATACCTAGTATGCTGCACTGCACCATACTTTGTACTCACGGCATTCGACTCCGACGACCCACCGGAATCCCCTCAACTGCGAGGACTGCTAGGATGAAAGGAGGATGCACGCAACCAGACAAACAGAGATTCTGAAAGACTACAATGGCAACAAAGAAGGATTTGCCGTGTCGCTCTCCGCGTGTAAAACAAGCTGTGAAATCGAGCTTTCTTTCCCGGCTGTTGCACGTTTGTTTTGATTCCCTCAGCCAACATGAGAACCTAAGCCATGGATCATTCGCAGCAGCCTCGTTAAATGGCAGTCACTGAAGTCGATACAGCATGCTATTTTTGGGCATGTGAAGTTTGGGAGGTGTTCACCGTTCGGGTCGTGTAGCAAGCGAGCAGACTTTCTGGTGTCACATCTTCGCAGTCGCTTGGATTGTGGATGCGCACCGTGCGTGCTTGGAGTATCAAGACACTCCGGAGAAGCCCAAATCTCAAGAGCCGCGACAGAACAAGCAGGTCAATCGGTTGATTATGTTGGATAGGTGGCAGATGCATGAGGCACGGTGAGCACGGCGAACATTCAGGTGTGCAGTAAGGGACAGGACCCAGGTTTTCTCAACAATGACCTTCTCCCTTAAGCCAGCGCCGATCGAGGACTTCATCATGGGTTTTCCGGGCGGGTACGACACGAACGTCGGCGATCGGGGTGGCCAGGTGGGAAGAGATACGTTTCTTTGTCAGTGATCCCCAGATTCCGGAACGAGAGGTCTCGGGCGGGCAGAAGCAACGCCTCTCGGTCGCCCGTGCCATCCTCCTGAAGCCAAGGACCGCTGCAAACACTTAGGAGCCTAAATAATCAATTCGAAGAAAGGTATGGGGCATATGATCGCATGGCTTTGAATGTGTAGGGGGCGATACGGAGAGATGATTAATCACTCATTCTAAGCCATCCTTGTTTCTTCGCCCCCTTTTGTTGGATTGCACCTGGACTTCAGTGCCCTAGTGGCCCTAGTGCTGCCAGTTTCCTCCAACTTCTTGGAGGATCCTTGTGCTGGACGAGGCCACAAGCGCCCTGGACGCCGAAAGCGAGTCCATCGTCCAAGAGGCCGAAACTGCTTTGCGTGACCGGAGCTTTGGCTGGACAGCTTCGCTTCCATGCAGCTGAATTGAATCCGAACCTGCTTTCACCTGGGTGAAGGCCCTCGACCGACTGGTGGCGAGTAGCGGCAGTAGTGTGATGGCGCCTTGGTTGAGTCATGAATGGAATTTCCTAATTGGCGGGCCAGGCATGTTCCACGGTTCCAGTGTCGGCTTCAGCAATGGCAGGGGGAAGTGGTGGAATCAACTAAAGGGCCTGGCCAGACCATGCAGTCCGTGCATACACCGTTCCGTGTTGCTCAGACCTTGACTCAGAAGAGACTCAGCATGTGAGTTGTGGCGGGTTGCGCATTCACGTCGGACCAGATAGGAAGTTGAAAGCCCGAAGCCCAGAGATGAGCCAAAAGCATCTCGGACTTCAGGTCATCGCCCATCGCCTGTCCACCGTTCGCAATGCGGAAGCTTTGCCTGGTTTCAGATATGGATTTCCGTTCCCTTTTCTCATCGCTTAGCAGGGACGTTGCCGATGTCACGAACTCTGATGGGGCTCGGACATGCCCGTTTGCCAGGGGTTGCAATCTCCTCAGCATAAAGTTGTGCGTACTATACAGGAATGATCGTTAGCCGATCATGATAAAGCCCTGACTCTGGACTTGCAGCGAGCCCACCTGCTGCTGAAAAGGAATCCGAGGGCGAAATTTGTCCTTGGCTTCAGCTATCCGAAAAGCACCAACCCCGCAGAAGCGATAGCATGGCAGAAGCCACCAGGTCCCGTAGCAAGCATTCCATGCTGTCCAGCCTGTCAGTGCTTGTCCGCCAGGATGAAATCATCTGCCTGCGAGAAGGTCGCCGAAATCGCAATCAGTCGGTTTGAGAGTCTGTTGGTCTTTGGGCAGAGCCAGAGCGCTTGGTTAGGCCGAGTTGGGCCTGGTTGGGTAGCAGGTTGTGCTACAGCGCAACTGCACTTTGTCAGAGGCTTCCCCCCCGGCCCCCAGCGCAGCCAAGGCCACGTGGTTGAGCGCGGGTCCTCGAAGGAGCTCATGGAGCTGAGAGGCCCTGAAAAGGGGGGAGGGAGGAGCCGGGTTGGGATCTCTTCCGTAGGCCCGGGTGAGCATGAAGGCAATCATGCGCCCGTAGGGCCGTATAACATCAAGATCTACTTGCAAGCACCTCGCTGTTGCAAGACCACAAACTCCGAGGGCAGCCGGCTTCTTGTTGAAGACGATGCTTGCACAAAGCATGCATAGTTGCTGCCCTCGTGGCCAAGTGCGAAAGAGAATATTGCACCTAGACGATCCGACGCATGCCCGGATTGCAAGGCTACTACTACACGCTTGTGGAGAAGCAAGCTGCGGCTTGGCCATGGTCGTAGAGTGCAGGTTTCGAGGACGGAGGAGTTACGGTGGAAGTACTTAGTACTTCAGTGAGAGCTTCTCTCAGTTTTTCGCTGCTGCTATGGCAGTTACCAGTGCGTGTACATCTTCCGCCCCTGTTTTCACTTGGAGTAGAGGCTAGGCCTCAACATGAAGAGAGTGTCATCAGAGCTCCACATCACAGAAATGGGCTAGGAAAAATCGTCACGGTGTCCACATGACTTCGCGCTGCACTCACAATTGCAGTTGTCGGCTGCTCCTGAGGGTACTCGATACAGTGTGATGTCAAACGACCATAAGTCCAGGAACACCTGCCAGAACGACAACCGCACAGCAAGCAGGTTACCTTGGATGACATCGGTGGCGCCAATGCGGAGATAGATCGCTCTTTGAAATCCAGAAGCAAAGTTATGGATTCAGAGGCTAATGTACAGGAAAGCTCGGCCACGGAGAAATCGTCCTGAGAGCAAAAAGATCGTGATTGACACTGCAGAAACGAGCAGACATTCGAGGAGAAAGCGATGGGGCCGACCGACAGATCGGATCTGCAGGATACCGCCAACACGAGGCGTCATTCTAGCAAAGAACATTGCCTCTTTCGGCCTAGGTTCTAACGACGTTCAACTTCCGATAAACCAACCTTTAAATTCAAGTAACAGGATACGATAGACGGTATTCCGTCCAAAGTAGCGTGTATGATTCCGTGTTGTATTGTCCATTCCCTGTATGACTATGAGCATTGATCTAAAGGTCTTTGTCTTCGGCATTATGCAAAGCTGTTATTAATGAGACACGAAATGGTTTGTGCGGCAAACTTTCGCGATGGTTCCGTGACAGGCATCATTAAATCCTCTATTGCGTTTTGCATGTCCCGGATGCGGTGTATATAATATTTGATAGTGATCACAGCATCAGACTGCAGGTGTACAGGTCCCAGCCTGGTTTTGCGTAATGTCGTAGCAGGTTCCAACAAGGTGCCAAAATTCAGCGTTGGCTTAGCGAATACGAAAGGTACATTTTTAAGCTTTTTTGTAATAACTTAACATATATCTTAGATGGGGCCCCGGCCCACTAATAGTTCAAAAATAGGTTTATTATCAAACAGACAGGCCAAAAGTAGCACAAGGAAATCTGATCTCATTCGGTTTTCCAGGGCCAGGCAGTGTTTTGAATCCAAATATGTTTGGCATAGTTTGGCGATTAGGGCTGTGAGATGGGGTCGGACCGGCGAAGAGGTTGGGAGGAGCTATCTGCAACTTACCAGCGAAGAGGTTTGGAACCACGGTTTCGTTACCATCGCAACCTGGGCCCGGAGACCTTCTTTCAGACGGCCTGGACGCGGGGACTGGACTGGCCCGGCCGCCAGAGAGACAGAGCAAAACTAGCACCAGAAAAGCACAAAAAAAAAAGCACAATCGGACCGCGTCGAGCACAAGAAAAGCACAACAGACAGAGACAATTTTGCACCAGAACTACCGCGCGCCAATGTGTTTTGAAATCATGGAGCACAAAAAAAAAGCACAAACATACAAACACGTTTGGTTTTTGGAGCACAAGAAAAGCACAAAAAAAAAACACAATCGGATCGTTTCGAGCACAAGAAAAGCACAACAGCCGGAGCGTTTCGAGCACAAGAAAAGCACAAAACAAAAGCACAAACATACAAACACGTTTGGTTTTTGGAGCACAAGAAAAGCAAAAAAAAAAGCACAATCGGATCGTTTCGAGCACAAGAAAAGCACAACAGCCGGAGCGTTTCGAGCACAAGAAAAGCACAAAAAAAAGCACAAACATACAAACACGTTTGGTTTTTGGAGCATAAGAAAAGCACAAAAACAAAGCACAATCGGATCGTTTCGAGCACAAGAAAAGCACAACAGCCGGAGCGTTTCGAGCACAAGAAAAGCACAAAAAAAAAGCACAAACATACAAACACGTTTGGTTTTCGGAGCACAAGAAAAGCACAAACAAAAAGCACAATCGGAGCGTTTCGAGCACAAGAAAAGCACAAAAAAAAAAGCACAAACATGCAAACACGTTTGCGGAAACGAGCCCGGAGGCCTGCCTAGATTGCAGAAAGAGTACAGACAGAGCACAAGAAAAGCACAACAGCCGGAGCGTTTCGAGCACAAGAAAAGCACAAAAAAAAAGCACAAACATACAAACACGTTTGGTTTTTGGAGCACAAGAAAAGCACAAAAAAAAGCACAATCGGATCGTTTCGAGCACAAGAAAAGCACAACAGCCGGAGCGTTTCAAGCACAAGAAAAGCACAAAAAAAAAGCACAAACATACAAACACGTTTGGTTTTTGGAGCACAAGAAAAGCACAAAAAAAAAGCACAATCGGATCGTTTCGAGCACAAGAAAAGCACAACAGCCGGAGCGTTTCGAGCACAAGAAAAGCACAAAAAAAAAACACAAACATACAAACACGTTTGGTTTTTGGAGCACAAGAAAAGCACAAAAAAAAAAGCACAATCGGAGCGTTTCGAGCACAAGAAAAGCACAACAGCCGGAGCGTTTCGAGCACAAGAAAAGCACAAAAAAAAGCACAAACATACAAACACGTTCGGTTTTTGGAGCACAAGAAAAGCACAAAAAAAAAAACACAATCGGATCGTTTCGAGCACAAGAAAAGCACAACAGAAAAGAGGTTTCTGTGATCGAAATGTCGCGCCCGGGTACGCCTCTCAGTACTAAACTTGGTCGAAGAGGCCAGACCCCGGCCCGGCCTCAGCCCGCCCCCCACCCCCCCCGTCCGTTCAGCTTTCCAGCCCAGCCCCCTCAGCCCCCCCCAGCACCCCCAGCCCCCCCCGCCCCGCCCCCCCTAGTCGCGCAGAGGCATTGCAGCTCCTGATGTTTGCTCAAGATCGAATCCGAGAAAACAACAGGGGTGTGACTGTGTTTGCAACTCATGGGGTGGCAGTTTACTTGTTGTCTCAGTCTTGCGTTTTCCAATCATGCGAGCATGATCACAAACGAGTCAACATTTCAGCATTTCCCTGGTGCTTCATCTTGTGCTTCTGTTTCTGCCCACTATTAGTGAGGCGGGGCCGCACACAACATATATCTAAGTTTTATTTGTATTCTATATGTCTTTGTTGTTTATTGCGATGATAAGATGATAGTGATTGTCTTAGTTAAGTCTGAGATTTTGAATATACTAATGGGAAGTCTAGCTGATTGTCAGCTTGTAGTCTGACTGGTCAAAGCTTAGAGGCATAGGGGTTCGCAAGCCTTGGTCGGAACCGCAAACGAGATGAAGTGTGGGGAGTTTCTTTCGTCCTCTCCTGGAACTGTTTTACTGCCACGCCAGACGCAAATTCAGTACATGGTCTATCCACCAGATTATCTATCCGCAATAGAAAGCCTCTGCTTCACCAGCACTGTCCTCGCACTGTGATGCTGTTCGGCTACTGGAAGATCTTGTCGTTTGTCGAGTATAGCCATGGCAGCTCCGATATGCTCCTCGGCGAAAGTGGAAACACGGTAGCAAGGGTTCGTATCAGATGTCCTGCGGATTGAGGTATTGCGCACTGGGAGTTCAGTGGGTGCCGCAAGTCAAGTTTGTAACTGCTTCCCTGCACTCGCTGCGCTCAGCAGGCTTTCATAGTTTAAGTTCTCTTGTGGTGCCGTGCAGCCCAGGGGCCTCAAGCATTTTGCTGCTTGCAGCCGCGATCCGCCAGAATGTCGACAAGGAGCTGGCCCGGTTGCATGGAACTTTTTCATGGCTGCAGAGTAGCAACTCGGTTCAGTTGGTCTCCTGACAAAGCCGTCGCATGAACGGAGTGTCGTGGAGTTTGCTTTTACAGAATGTTCGTCTCAGCAGGGACGGACGCTTGATTTGGGTTCCTGCAGCTCTTGATGATCAGCTTGTGGCCGAATTCTCTCCCAGCAGGAGCTCGCGGCTGTTCCATGGACGGTGCACCGGTCTGGCGCATTCGGATCCGAGTTCCTCCGTGGGAGGCTCGCAGGTTTCGGCCCTGGGCCTCGGGTTCCCGTTTTTGTGGCTTCCAGGGTTCCAGAAGGTGCTCGTATTCAGCGCCAGTTGAATCTCCACGCTTGGCCTTCTTACTAGTAATAGCCTCTTCAAGGGACATTGGACATCCCTCTATGCCCCAAAGGTGCAGTTGTGTGTTCCGTTGCGTGTTCCTGACTCTCAGGAACCGCGGAGGGAGCGAATCTGAGCTCGACCCCGAACGGCTGGCCCTGCATCTCTTCACAACTTGCACTTTGCATGTTTTTTCGGATCGAGCTGTGTAGTCGATGTCGCCTGAGAGTACTTGAAAGGTATCGTCGGGGACCGGCGATCCGTCAGCCGGACTTGGGCAACCTGAGCGCTGGATGCCGTCGGCAGCTGGGAGGTCGGGGAACAGCCATCGTAGGACTCTAGGACCGACTAGCGACTAGGACCGACAGATCATCGAAACCGAGAACCGCATGAACCAGTCGGACGCCTCTGGGCATCCAGGTCTCGTCGAGGACCTTGAGAAGAAATGTGCCGAGACACAGGACGAAGCGGCGGAAAAGGACCGCTAGCATCAGTACTGATACGGCTTGGGTTCCGAGCTGCATGATGTCGTCTTCGTTTTCTTCAGTTGACGGCGAAGGCTTAGCTTCAGGGAACGCAGTCGACACAGAGACCAGACCGTTCCAGTCCCTGCAACCGCCAAACACCAAACAGACTAGACAGACACCAGTTTTCGTGGAGCTGCACTCCTTGCTCCAGGAAGGCATCTTCAGCTGTGAAACCAGTGCCTGGGACCTCTTCACATGGGGGGAGGCCATGGGGCTGGAGGGAGTAGGCAAAAGCCAGGGGTCGGGGAGGACATCGCAGAAAGTCGAATTTTCTTCGTCAGTGCTCCAGGCCCTGGCGGAGGCCTTGAGCATCTCCAGCCCGGAGCTCGAGGCCAGGCGGCGAAGCGACGTCCCAGTCCCCGTCGAGGCAGAGGAGGCCCTGGAGAGGCCTGCTCACCGCGAGTGAGATTCAATGCTCAGTCTAAAAAAAGACAGTTTCTTGGAAAAGGGCAGTAGGGTAGGCCAGGCGCCCTTGTGCCCGCAGGTTGGCTTCGTGGTTTCAGCCACTCGCCAATGCCCCCAGGGATGCGCTGCTTTGGGCGGGTTTTTGGGACGGAGAGCCAACGGGCCGAACCAATAAGACGGCCCTGTTGAAGTTCGCTGACTTGATGGAAAGACAGACGCTTCATCCGAGCACCCCGCTCGGGAGCCTCATCAGCAAGTGGGAAGATCTGAATCACTGCTACGGCACCGATACCAGGGATCTCATGAACAACTTTTGGAGCTTTGCCAGCCTCTCCTTCGTCGCCGGGTTAGCACTCGTGCGGCAGCAAGGGGTTCTGGCCCTGGTCAACAAAGAGATGCCACTTTCTGCACTCTTGAGCACTGTTCGTTTTTGTCCTTTGTCCTTGCCTTGCTCTTCGAAAGTCGGTGTTGTCTTGAGCCAAGGCGAGGGCCGCGCCGCCTTGGCGAGTCAGTGCTTGCGAGGCACGAAATCCCCAGCATCGGCCTCGCGATCATCGAAGCTGACTGGGCTCCCCATGTGGTGCTCGTGGATCTGAAGGGTACCTGCAGTGTGACCAGCAGCTTCCTGCAATCGCAGCTGCTGCCATCAGTGCAGAAATTGGAGCGGCACTTTCTTGTTGACCTGGATTCCTTGGACTCCGTTCGACTCTTCAAGCCGTTTAAGAGGATGCGCTGGACTTGCGTCGACTGTGCAGAGGCCTCCGGCTGCAGCCTCGATGAACGACTCGCGACCTTCCTCCAGAAGGAGCTGTTGTCGAAGCCGGACGGGATCTGACGTGAAACGTACCGTACAAGTGCGCATGAACACTGAAGGTTGTGTGCGGCGGCGGGTACGTTCCTTAGAGCCCACACGCTGTGCAGCACACAAGAAGTAAAAGACACTCGCGGCGCAACCAGCTGGTGAGGAATGGTGGTGCGAGATACAGCGCTGTTGCAACGCTGTCAACAACGCAGGGGTGCGCGCTGGAGCTTGCAGGGCAGCACGGACGCCCTTCACCTCATTCGTAAATCGCAGAGTTCCCGAACCAGGCGCAACGCTGAGGATGTCAAACGATGGCGAAGAAAACCTTTGGTCCGAGCATAGGTCTTTCCACCAAGTAGTAAGCCACGGCAGATCCTGTAGATATTCGGTTGAGTCTACATGCATTCTTCCCTTCTGTGCAACAGGCCATGCAGGCCTCAAAGCTGTCCTCGGTGCCTTTGCAGGTGGCATCTTGAGCTTTCTAAGCAGAATGGACTGGAGTTGAACGGTGACTTCCATGCATATGTCCCAGCTTGGGGTTCGAAAGGGTTGAGATTATAGTGCTTAGCAGGTTTGGTCCGTCACTGACCATGGGTACATGGTCTAAACTGTTCATCAAGCTTCGGGGATGGATGCGCATCCTCACGATGTAGGTTTGTTTGGCAATTTGGCCGTAGAACTTTGGAGAAGCTTTGCAGAAGCGCGCCTCATCCTTGCAGCAAGCTTGTCGGCCTCAAATCACACGCCACAGTTCCTACGCCGCACTGGCAGTCAGCAATGGCTCGGTGGTGGCTTGTGTTGGCATTTGCTGGGGTTGCTGTGGGAGTGGATGACGCTTTCCCCTCAGTACATGCGCTGGTTGGGCGCGTAGTTGGCCCAGATGCCAGCCAGAAGTTCACCTTGGAGGAGTTGACTGCGGACTCAGAGGGTCGAGAGCAGATGTCTTTGCGAAGCGATGGGAAGCGGGTGGTTGTGGGTGGGACAAGCCCCATTGCAGCTGCGTCGGCCTTCAATTGGTACTTGAACGATTTTCTGAACACAACGTACGACTGGTCGACGTATCAAGTCATCCTTCCAGAGACCTTCCCGCTGCCAGCGGCAGTCAGAAAGCCTCGGCTCGTGCAGTGGTCTTACCATTTGAACGTGTGCACGTACGGCTACAGCTTGGCCTTCGTGGACTGGGAGTACTGGCAGAAGCACATCGACTGGATGGCGATGCAAGGCATCAATCTACCGTTGGCATTTATCGGCCAGGAACGAGTACTTCAACGGGCTTTCGCACGATTCAACATCACCTTTGAGGAGCTCCAACACTTCATTTCCGGACCAGCCTTCTTGCCGTGGTTCCGGATGGGGAACTTGCAAGCTTGGGGTGGTCCGATTTCAGAGGCATGGATCGAGGATAGAGTCAAGTTACAAACGCAAATCCTTGGCCGTATGAGGGAGTTGGGTATGAAGGCGGCTTTGCCTGCTTTCGCCGGATTCGTCCCACCAGTCTTCGCGACCAAGTTCCCCAAGGCAAACCTCACGCACTCGGCAGACTGGAACCGCTTCCCCGACCCGTACGGAAGCGTTTCCTTGCTGGAACCTACAGACCCACTGTTCAAGCAAATTGGGCAGGCCTGGATTGAGGAACAGACGAAGTTGTACGGCACCGACCACATCTACCAAACTGACACCTACAACGAGATGAACCCCAGGTCCACGGATCTCACCTATTTAGCCTCCTCCTCCAAGGCCGTGATTGATGCGATGGAGGCGGTGGACAAAGAGGCGGTGTGGCTGATGCAAGGCTTGGGGGTTGGGGCAACAGGGTTCATCCGACCCGCCCCCCCCTATCAACCAGCCAAGTTCTTTGTGGCTGGTGAGGTTCAGAATTAATCAGGTAGCCCAGAACAAAAGCCACCAAGGCTGGCTGTTCCTCTCCAGCTTTTGGTCCACCGATCGCATCAAGGCCTACCTGAGCGGAGTGGCCAACGAGAAGATGATAATCTTGGACTTGGCTACGCCTGCCAACCCGATTTGGTCCAAGACGAGCTTTTACTTTGGAAAGCCCTTCGTGTTCAACACATTGCAGAATTTCGGCGGTCAGCAAGGTGTTACGGGGAATCTGCCGAAGATCGGAGATGGGTTCAAAAAAGCCTTAGCGGCGTCATCGATGACCGGCGTCGGAATTACCATGGAAGGGATGTGGACGAACTATATCACCTACGACTTCACCCTGCTACAAGCTTGGGGTCGGGCCGGTGACCCTGAAGACTTTGCGAAGACCTTTGGGGCTCGGAGGTACGGAGAGGCGGCATCCGAAATCGGAGCGAAGCTGTGGACGGATCTCTACCACTTGGCCTACACAGCCGGTGGCGAGCCCAGGTCTGGCTCGCTGGCAAGGCGCCCCTCTCTGACGCAGAAAGAAGAAGAGGAGCATACCGCGCAGTCGATGCGAATGCTGAGAACCCTTACAGCCGTGTCAGTCACCCCAGGCACCCCAGGCACCGGCACCCCGTCGTCCTTCCGCTTTGGCTCCGTGTGGTCCGAGATGCTATCGCTTCTGGCGCCCAGGGCGGCGTCTTCGAAGGCTTTCCGTTTTGATTTAGTCGATGTCGGCCGTGAGGTGCTCACGGAAGCTTTCGACCGAGAGCTTGCAAAGCTTAAGGAGGCTTCAGCTGCGAAGGATGCTGGGATGGCCGCTGCGGCACAGCAAACCATCCTAGCGGTTTTGGACGACTTGGATGCCTTGCTGTCCACAGACGAGAACTTTCTGCTTGGCCGTTGGTTGTCATGGGCGGAGCAGTGGGCCCACACGGACTCAGACCGCAAGCTTTTGCTCTTCAACGCTCGCAACCAACTCACCTTATGGGGCCCAACAGGTCAGATCCTCGACTATGCCACGAAGTCCTGGGGAGGCTTGGTCAAAGGCTTTTTCCGGCCACGTTGGGAACTCTTTTGCCAAAAGGTCCTCGAGGCAGTTCAAGGTGAAAGATCCTGGACGCCCGGCGATCAAGAAGCCTTTGACAGTGATGTCTTGGCAAAGGTGGAGCTTCCCTGGCAGACCTCCACCGAGATGTATCCGAGCAAGCCGACACGAGATGCCATCGAAGTCTCCAAGGCTTTGTACCAAAAGTACATAGGCTCCTTTACGGCTGTTGTGTGAGCAAGTGCTGGAGCTTGACAGCGCCTGCGCATGCAAAATATCAAAAGACGTCAGCCCTTCTGGCCCCTCTGAGGCAAGTGCAATGTGGCAGACCCTTCCCAGACTGAGACCGGGGACACGGGAATTCCATCGAGCCAGACAAGCAGCCAGCTAACTTATAAGGTTCGTGAAAGGGTTGGTTGTTTGGGACCCCTGAACCTATCACCCAGCCACAAGCAGACGAGAGTCGGATGACAACCTCAGCCACGAGCCCTTCCCGACTTCCGGACGCTCTCAAGACCTTTTCGGCGCATCGAAGGCTTCTGAGCTTCGAGGTCTTGAAGTAGGGCCAATCGGGTTTAGAGGCCTCGGCGCTTGAGGATGCAAGGTGGACGGTGGCGGATGTGGGTGTTGGGACCGACATGGACCGACGATATCAAGCAGACTGTGAGTCTCGTTAACCTTTTAACCTTGAGCCTGAAACAGTCAGCTGAAGCCCTCTAATCTGCCCTAGTCCTGTGGGCCTTGGGCTTTATGAACCTTCAACCCGATCGGAACCTTCAAGCCCAGACCGTGCAGTCTAGAACCGTATATGCTCGAGGCATGTACAAGACCTGTAGACCTGTCGTTTGACAGGTTCCAGGCTTGTCAGCGCCGCTCAAACGATGGATCGGCATGGGTGCAGGACGTCGAATGAGCTTCAAGCGAACCGGGCAGCAACACTGGCAGGAGCATGTGTCAGACAAGCACAGAGCACAGAACAACAAGCCGCCAGTGCCAATCGCTTTCGGCGCCATGCTATGCTGCCGCGGGTCTAAAGTGTGCCCCCCACGATCGCCAGAGCCTGCGACTGAAGCGATGGCAGAAGAGCCCGCAATCACAGCTGAAGCAGCTGTAGCTTCGGCGGCTGCAGCACCGGTCTCTATTGCACCCGAGCCCATGGACCAAGTTAGACCTTGAATGTTGTCATGGCGTACGGGGTAGTGCAGATCAACTTAGCTTTGGAAGGCCCAAGGCAGATGGCACCTCTCTGATGATGAGGATGCCTTAATAAGGAGTCTTGGGATGGCAAGGGTTCTAGTAGAAGGTTGCCCCCAAAAACCCTGTTAGAATTATCAAGCCCCCTATCGTGGCTCAGGCCGGTGCAGGAGAGGAAGCTAGAAATCCTCTGGGCCACCAGTGGTGAGCTCCTGGTGACCCTGATGCTGCCCGCAAGCAGTCTCGTGAAAGACGTGAAGGCCTGGCCTGGGAAACTACTCTCCGATTTGGGGTTTGGTAGTTTCGCAGGGTTGAAGGCGCAGAGTCTCAGTCTAGGATTGATGCGGTAGGGTTTTGGCTTTCGGGTTTGCTGCGCAGGGTGCAAAACAGGATGCAGCGGCGATCGTGCGCGTAGGACTCTCAGGAGACCCATTGTTGTCAACTGGGGGTCCGGAAACGACCGCCAGGGCTAGGGTTTGGGGAGCAAAGAGCCTTCCCAAGCCAACCGGCGCTGGTGCAAAGGAAACCCTTAATGCAGGGCAAGATCGTCAGACTTTGAGTGTTTGCCAGGCGCAGCTGCAGTCCAAGCTGCCTGGCACTTCTATTAACTTTTGCAAGCACAAGCTGCTGCAAGCGTTTTGTTTACCTGCATGCGTATACAACCACAAGTATCAGTATCAATTACGCTAGTTGGATAAGCATACATGTGTGTGTGTATCACCGTCGTCTATGTTCAGGCAGTGTACACATAGCATATGCACATACGGGCAGATCTGCTGGCGGGGCGTACAGTATGCCCTTGTAATTTCGGAAATCCCGGTCCATGCAGCCGTAGGCTGGGAATCGATGTCGAAATGCAGAAGCTCGTCACAGACGAGGCGGTGCTCGAGGACGACCACCCTCTGCCTCCAGAGCCTGGCCATCAGCTCCGTCTCATCTGCATATCGCCAGAGTATGGCCTGGTCGTGGTGGAGGAGGTGGATAACAGGAGGCCAAGTGGAGTTGAACAGCCCTGTCCTGCCAAAACATAACTTTTCGCTGTTTGGCGATGTTCTTTTCTCATTCCTGGGTTCGTTGAAGTCTGGCGGCGTTGGTCCCGCAAACATTTCCACCAGGTCACGCAGTGGATCAGAGCAGCGCGGGAATGTGGCCTCAAAGACAAACGGCTTGGCGAAAGCCCTGGGCACGTCGGGAGACGTCCGAGAAGAAGGGGACACCACGCACTACCACGTTCAATTGGAGGCCAGATCCGCGAAGCTCATGCCCCATGCTCTGAAGGGCGGCTGCCCACGAGAAAGATCATTTTTAATGGAGTAGATTCGCTAGTAGTCTGCAACATAGTCTTACTCTTGGGTTGGCTCTCGTCAACAGGCCTGCCGGTGCCCTTGACTCGACTCTGTCACTAGAAGAGACAAGAAGGCGTCATGCTGTAGTCAACCGGTGCTTAGGAGTTACCCTGCAATGCGGGCCTCGTCCTTGCTAAGTCGGGGAAAAGACATCATGAGACCTGATTGTACTGGCTCCATAGGCTGGAAAGTCGTACCCGAAGACTCGGAACACGCTTCGGACTACACTCTACACTCTAGCAGCATTTTTTGCATTTCATCGAAGAGGTATTTGCAGCTTCAAGAGTCCTGGGTTGCACCAGCTCTTTTGCTAATGAAGTTTCTGTCATTCCTGTTGATTGTCATTGTTGCTTCTGCCACTATGAGACACCACCATCGTTTTTCCTTGTCGTTCTGATCATTTGCACGAATAGTAGGCTGACTTTCGATGTCTTTGCGGCGGTACCAGATTCCAAGCATCTGTGAGCTCTGACAAATCCTGAATTGTGTTTCTCGAAACAGTACAAAAAATAACCCCAAAGCCCGGAAGTCCCGGTATGGAACTCTTGCGGGTTCTACTCAAGGCTACAGATTGCAGGATCAGCCCCGGTAAAACTAAGTCCTCGAGGTGGTGGTGCCAGAGACCAAAGAGCAGCCGAAGCTTTTTTGGACCGAAATCACCAGCGGCATTGGGACGTGCAGCGTCTTCAGCTGCTACGTGGAGCCTGGAGCCAAAGCGACTTCGTTTTGCTCTTAGAGATTCGGTTTGGGCTCTTGGGTTTTAGGACTTGGGCAATGGGTTGGTTGTGTAGTCGGTGTAGTGGCTCTGGGATTCTACCGCCTTAGTTATTATCCTGCTGAGACATAAGTGCAAAGTCCGTGATTCGAGACCAAAACACAACGGCGGTGTTGGAAGTGTCAGCAGATATTTAATCGGCGATCAACCTGAAGCTTGGCATGCGGAACGGCCAGCAAAGACTCCGTATGTAACCGGCACGTGATTTGAGCTATAGCATGCCCAGGTGCTCCTGGCTTTGCCGGACGAAGCTTTCGCGCCCGTTCTGCCAGCAGAAAGGGTCTGGGTGCCGGTGATATATCCCAGGGGACCCAAGCGTACATCAGGCTTTGCAAGCGGCAAAGGTCAGCCGCCCCGTGGGTTCCTTTCTCTGAACTGCTTGAGACCGCTACGGCCAGAGGACACGAGGGTCTTTGAGGTTTTTTTGCATGCCAGAAGGCTTATCGGGATACGACAGAGGTACTTACCACTTTCTCCTTGACGCCTCGAACCTGTTGGGTTCCTGCTTCTCCGAATCAGTGCTTCCAGCTAACATGCAGGACTGCGACTGGCAGAGCGTGACTGCGCCCAAACTCTACCGACTTTATTCTTGAGGCTGGCCTTTGCTAGTTCGCTGACGATTTAAAGTGTTGCTTAGAATGAGAAGAAGTCCGTCGATATATATATATATATATATATAATGTATGTGCGTACATATATATATATATATGTGTGTGTGTGTTGTTTACAACTTCTTCCGTAAGTAGTATAGTAGAAGCCAGAAACATGGAACACGGCTTCAGAAGGATTCGTGCTAGGATCCCTTATAATTTACCTTAAGGGTATGAGGAGAATGATGTTCCAACTTCCTGGCTTCTACTATATTATGAACTGAATCAAAATTTTGACTAAAATCTGGAAGATTGCACATGGTCATGATATTAATTGCGATATTTCGAGCTTATAACTTTACCTTGATAAAGAAGAAGATCATTCTCAATAAAATATTTGGAACCCAAGATATTAATAAGACTGTTGAAAGCTGTCTTCAAAGAAAACAGATGCGAGGTCTCCAAAAACACACATAATATGTATGTATATATGTATATACATATATATATATATATATATATATAAAGTCAGGTGCCAGGCGTTCCGGGCACCGAATGATTGGTAGGGCGGGTCGAGGCCGTTG